>CATIUR010000007.1:27662500-28127500 GCA_949592205.1 Helichrysum umbraculigerum | reverse complement strand
TTCTTGAGTTGACGGGTAGGCAAAAATCATTGTATCGTTTGCATATTGAGAATGATTGATTCTCTCATACTGACCATAAAGAATACCTTGCAATAAACCTTTATCGAGCCCATTTATTAAAATCTTGCTCAATACCTCTGTTACCAAAATGAACAAAAAAAAGGGGATAAAGGGTCTCCCTGTCGTAGACCTCTTTTCATTGATTTTTCATTTGTAGGCGATCCGTTAATAAGATCATAAAATCGAATATCTGATAAGCAACATGATAACCATGAAATGAATTTGCTACCAAACTCCATTTGTTTCAGAGTAGAAAGCAAAAAAGAATGAGATACATTATCATATGCTTTGCAAAAATTGAGTTTTAGAAAAATGACATGTTGTTTTGATCTTTTTGCTGAATGCCAGATTTCGTTCACGAGCATAACGCCATCTAACAATTGTCTTGATGGAACAAAAGCATTATGATTTTGGCTAACAAGATGTGGAAGGACATACCACAATCGATAGCAAGCGTCTTTGCTATTATCTTATACGGCGCATTGATTAAGCTAATGGGTCTCATCTGAGATATTTCCTTACAATTGTTGCTCTTTAGAATCAAGACAATGAATGTTGAATTGAATCCACTCGGTAAAGAAGCATTGACGTGAAATTGCATCATCATGAAATGCCCCAATTTTTTTTATACAGTTACTATACTCTTTACATTGTCCCACAACTTATTCGTATACATATTAGGTCCATACATAACGTACACTATTTGTTTAAACTTAAACACTACATACTTTGAAAACGGCCAGGTACATCATTACCCACCGGGTACACACATTTGACCCACTTTCTGTTAACTAATTCAACATAGTACCCGCCGGGTACCTATACTACCCGCCGGGTAGTTCATCTGAACTGCAAAACTCAGTTTTTAAAACGAATTTCAAACACGCATAACCAGGGATGGCAATCAACATCCGATCCAGTGGATATCCATCCACCCGATGCACCGGTGACGGATATGGACGATCTAAATAGATGTATATCGGATATGGATATGGATGTTGATGATTGGTGGATTGGATGTAGATGACCAATTCCCATCCATGGATGCACCCATTATCATCCGAAATACATATATACGCGTACATGTACTAACACTTTGAACTTATAAATAGTATAATATTATATCATTTAAGAGGATTGTTCTTATATCTTTAGATCCCCCAAATATATTTACCTTTCTATCATAATTTATCATAATTTATTTTTAGCAAATCAAAATTCTTACATCTCCATTTATAGGTTAACATCATGTAGATAAAATTTAATTCCTACTATATTTCGGAGGTCACTAATAGATGAAAAACAATAAACAAGTGATTCGTATCTTTAGAAACTATTTTTTTACCTATATTCTGTATCAAATTATGTCAAGATTATCACAATGTTTAACAATTTTTTTAATATCCAATGGATATCCATGAACCCGCTCCATCCATCGGATATGGATGTGGATGGATGATTTGTCATTTTAATGGATATGGATATGGATTCGGATGAAGAAAAATAAATGGATATGGATATGGATATAGCGTCACCCGATCCATATCCGATCTATTGCCATCTATACACATAACTTTGAACTCGTTAAGAGTTAGACCACGGAATTTTACAGGCACCTCCACTATACCAAAATGAAGGTTTCCCTTTTTACATTTTTTCAAAATACGCGTGAACTCAAAATCCGGACCGTAATCCATTTTATGACCATTTTGGACCATTTTTAAAACCAACCAAGTTTCCAAACCACTTGGTTTCTGACTCTGAACTTTTATCAACATTTTCTACTACATACAATGAGTCGTAAACCAATAACAAAAGCACCATACCTCAATTCTTGGTTTACATTAGCCTTTTGACCCATTTAGGGTCCATTTGGACACTTTTAACAAAATCACAACACATTAATCACTTGACCTCATATTTCAACTCCTTTGACAACCAAACACAACCAACGATTCATATTACTCACAATTAACCAAAACTCAATGTTTAATGTTTTGATCACAATTCCACCAAAACTATGATCAAATCTTATACATTTTCACATCTAACCACTCTTACTACTTTACAACAAAATCTTTGCCTAACTCGACACTACTACATTCAACTTTGACTTTACTAAGTCAAATAAGTACTTTCTCACTCATTAAACACTTTACACTTTAATCACTTCATTAAATCAAAACTTGTTTTGGGCGATATACACAATGGCTAATCATAACGATAATTTAAAAGAGAATGAGCTTATCTAACCATAAAAGCAAGCTCCATTTCAACTAACTTCTTGCAACCATAATCTACTCGTTCTAGCCAATTGGTTCAACCGAACCAAGTACCTACAACATGAAACACTTGAAGGGATAAGCATAAAGCTTAGTGAGTACATGAGCAATTAAATGAATAATTTTTAGAACTAATCAACATATAGCAATTATAAATAATACATATTTGCTTAAACAAATAACTTTTGAACCATTGTGAAGATCATTCTATTTGCTGAACTAATCTGCTTTCAACTTTCTGCTGAGCACATGTGCCATCACCTCTAATCACAATTGTAGCTAATTTTAATTAGCTACTCTAATCACAATAGCTAATATGAGTTAGCTAATCTAATCGCAATAGCTAACATGAGTTAGCTAATCTAATCGCTGCAACAACTAACATACGTTAGGAAATCGGATCATCTGTTACAATAAAACAACTACTAACAAATTCTATCATCTATTCATCACATCTTGCAACCATTACAATTAAGCAACCATTATGTAATTCAACAATCAACTAGTCAATCTAATCATAACCATAGATAATATAAATTAGCCATTGTAATCACAATCATGACTACCATGGTTTAGTTAATCTAATTACAACTAATCTTTACTATGCACATTTCACATCTTTCCACACTAATCAACAATTTACTAATCAATCTAGTCATAACCACAACTAACATAAATTAACCATTCTATCACTAACCAATCTCTACTACCCCTAATTTACATCTTTCAACACTAATCAACGACTTAACAACAATTATCAACAACTAGCAACAAAATGAAACACAACTAATAACTCTTGTTGGTTGTATGAACCTCTTGCACGGATGCAATCCGGAACACACAACCATTACCCATTTAACCCCCATAATACTCACTTTTGCTTTTTAGGCAATTATGCACTTTATCACTTGATTATGAAAACCACTTCTTTGAGAACCTATCATACAACACATAAATGTAACATAATATTTAGCAAATAGTAATCATCATAATCCACTAATCACAATCATTAACCCATCACCCATTTGGGTTAACCAAACTAAACTTTTAATCAACTAATCACTATTTCATCATTATCATCATACTATAACAACTCTTTCAACTACTAATCACTTGAGTTATCACTAACTCATGAAACCATGGCCACTTTTAATTAAACTAATCAAATTCATCTTTCATGTTCATAATCAATCTTTAACTCAAACATCTCATAATTAACTTACCACTTTAATTACTTGTTCAAAAATCATTTTACCATCCTCACTAGTACAAAATGAGGCTTTGGTCACACATGCTCGAAATCAGATTGTCACATATTCGAACATTTGTGTGACTATAGGTACGAAAATAAAATTCCCGTTATTATTTAGTCACACACGTTCGAACATTTATGTGGCGAAAGGGATCTGCTATTTTTTTGCTGATTAGTTAGTCACATATGAATTTTGAATGCGTGACAAATGAAGAGTAAGTTCTATGAATTAGTCACATTATACAAATTAAACGTGACGAATCTTTGTCACACTCTTAAACACTGTGACCAAATGCCACCGTATGGTCACATGAAGCAATTGTTAATGTGACTAAATCATGTAGTCGAGTTTGTCACACATAATACAAGTGTAACCAAAATCAGGAACATATGGTCACATAACTTTTTATGTGACCATATGTGTAGTGTTTGTTAGAATGTGGAAAAGCTAGTGGTCACACATATTGCTTTACAATAGCCACACCATTTCACAAATGTGTAACCAAATGATGTTTATGGTCACGTTTAAGTTGATTTTATGTGACGAATATATTCACAACAGTCACTTGTGAAATATTCATGTGGCTATTTTTTAGAGCCAAAATTGACATCAGTTATCACTAAGTTTTATATTGGTCACATACAATGTTATTTTGTGTGTCTAAATCATATGCCACTATATGGTCACTTGAAGTAACTGTTTATGTGACTAAAACATGTAGTCGAGTTTGTCACACATGGTTTCAGTGTAGCCAAAACCAGATACATATGGTCACACATATGGCTTTACAATAGCCACACCATTTCACAAATTTGTAACCAAATGATGCTTATGGTCACGTTTAAGTTGATTTTATGTGACGAATATATTCACAATAGTCACTTTGTGAAATATTCATGTGGCTATTTTTTAGAGCCAAAATTGACATCAATTATCACTAAGTAACTGTTTATGTGACTAAATCATGTAGTCGAGTTTGTCACACATGGTTTCAGTGTATCCAAAACCAGATACATATGGTCACACATATTGCTTTACAATAGCCACACCATTTCACAAATGTGTAACCAAATGATGTTTATGGTCACGTTTAAGTTGATTTTATGTGACGAATATATTCACAACAGTCACTTGTGAAATATTCATGTGGCTATTTTTTAGAGCCAAAATCGACATCAATTATCACTAAGTTTTATATTGGTCACATACAATGTTATTTTGTGTGTCTAAATCATATGCCACTATATGGTCACTTGAAGTAACTGTTTATGTGACTAAATCATGTAGTCGAGTTTGTCACACATGGTTTCAATGTAGCCAAAACCAGATACATATGGTCACATATATGGCTTTACAATAGCCACACCATTTCACAAATTTGTAACCAAATGATGTTTATGGTCACGTTTAAGTTGATTTTATGTGACGAATATATTCACAACAGTCACTTTGTGAAATATTCATGTGGCTATTTTTTAGAGCCAAAATTGACATCAATTATCACTAAGTTTTATATTGGTCACATACAATGTTATTTTGTGTGTCTAAATCATATGCCACTATATGATCACTTGAAGTAACTGTTTATGTGACTAAATCATGTAGTCGAGTTTGTCACACATGGTTTCAGTGTAGCCAAAACCAGATACATATGGTCACACATATTGCTTTACAATAGCCACACCATTTCACAAATTTGTAACCAAATGATGTTTATGGTCACGTTTAAGTTGATTTTATGTGACGAATATATTCACAACAGTCACTTTGTGAAATATTCATGTGGCTATTTTTTAGAGCCAAAATTGACATCAATTATCACTAAGTTTTATATTGGTCACATACAATATTATTTTGTGCGTCTAAATCATATGCCACTATATGGTCACTTGAAGTAACTGTTTATGTGACTAAATCATGTAGTCGAGTTTGTCACACAAGGTTTCAGTGTAGCCAAAATTAGGTACATATGGTCACACAGATTGCTTTACAATAGCCACACCATTTCGCAAATGTGTAACCAAATGATGTTTATGATCAAGTTTAAGTCATAGAAATTAAGATACAAATACAAATAATCATTGTTTAAGTCATAGAAATTAAGATACAAATAAACATTCCATAAAATAATTAAAAAGTAATTTACAAGGCTAATGTATTACAATTATATAGCTAGTGTTCCGGCATGACATGGTGCGGTCACTTGGATTTTATAACAATACCTCCACTGTCGGTTCGATAGTAATCATCTCGTGATTCATTACCCAAGTCACGTGGATCCACCCGTGGCAAAATGTTATCATTGTGCGGGTGAATGACGGTACTAAATTCCTCATCGATTTCATCATATGCAGGAAGCTGCTGAGGAGAAGATCAAAGCTGGAACCTTAAAGGTTGACAATGGCGACGGATTGATAGAGGTGCTTGGTCCCGAAAAATCTGGATATGCCAGAGGAGTGGGAGGCGGAGTGACAGTCAAGACGTATTTTAATCTACCCCGAAACAGAAAAGCATACGATGATGCGAGATTCAAAGCACTTGAAGCGGAACTTGCAGCTGAGAAACGTAAAAATGAAGACAAAGATAAATTAGTGTCGACGTTGTCCAGCCAAGTGACAGATACACAGTCAATGGTTATCGAACTTAAGAGTCGGTTGGATGCATTGACACCTACAGTACCAGCATTACAGGAAAGGTTTTCATTGTTTTACTTATGCATACATTTAATTCTTTAATAACATGGTTGCTGACAAATGTATTTCTTAATTTATATTGCAGGTGTCGTCTCCTACCGTGGATATAGCTACCCATCCTGATCAGGAGGGCGGAAATACTGCCTTAAGTGAGGTTGTTTGTGGGAAGGATGACAGGTCTCGTAAGTCTAATTATGGACTTGCAAGTTTTTGAAAAGCCAACAGAATCAAGTGTAAGTGTTAAAACATTAGAGTTAATTTGATTTCAGTATTTCTCACTGTGGTTTAATAATTTTACATATTACATACTTGATATTTACCGAGTATTATATAGGAAATTTGTTATAAATCTGTTGAGCAGTCAAACAGGCCGCAAGATTCACAAGATGACAACACGTCCCAATGACCAACACAGTTGGAATCTCAAAAGAATCCGCCTCCAACAACACCGCAGGTGGAGGTAATGTAATCCTAAATGTTCATATATTATTCAGTTTAATCAAATTACAATGCATACACACACACACACACACACATATACATATATATATATACACACACACACACGTAATAATTGTTGATATCATTTTTTTTTAGTTTTACAAGTGTAAATTGTGGCACTTAAAGAAGGCAAACGTCATTGCGTTGGGTACTGTCTGGGTGTCAAATGAAAAAATGAAGCTTCATAACAGAACACTTCCAAACGATTGCTACAAAGTGTCTGTTGATAAATCGTTAGTGGATGCTGCTTTTATTCCGGACAAAGCAAACAATGGTGTCAAAACAGTTAAGGATGTAGAAGGTGGTTATTGTGCGTGGCCAAAGGATCAAGTGATTATTGATGAGGAGGTACATATATAGTACACGTTTTTATATATCTTACTACTGATACATATAGTTCTTCAATTTATTTAGATTTTGATACATATGCGCCGCCTTGTTTCTTGTACAGGTAACACCACCTCCTACTTATCTACAAAAGTCAGCTGATCATGATGAGAACATAACTGTACGAGATATATCAAAGAAAAGGCGCAAATCTTTTGTGTCTAGTGATTCCATGTTAAAGCAAGCGAAGACCAAACTGATCAAGAGTAAAAAGTCGTTACAACTGTGATGTTAGTAATTAGTCGATTTTGATCATGTACATTCCGATCCAACTTTTACAATATTAATTAATTATGTACATTCCAATTTTTATTTGTGGTGTTATATATACTAATTCAAATTGTTACACATCTATTTGATTTTTTATATGTGACTAAAAGATGCATAAACGTAATATGGTCACACATTGTGACCACTGTTTGTTACATAAGTTGTGTGTGACTGAATAGTGCAAAACGCCACACAAAATACAAATCAGGTGGCCATTGGGTGAGCATATGGTCACACTTATTATCACCTACGGCCACTTTTGGTTTAATTTTATGTGACCAAATCCCATAATAAATCACTACTTGTGTGACTAAATGATACAAATCGTCACACAAACATGAAAATAAAGTGGCCATTGGATGGACAATAGTCACACAAAATACAAGTTTACTTGACATTACAGAGCATATGGTCACACTTATTATCACCTACGGCCACTTTTGGTTTAATTTTATGTGACCAAATCCCATAGTAAATCACTACTTGTGTGACTAAATGATACAAATCGTCACACAAACATGAAAATAAAGTGGCCATTGGATGGACAAGAGTCACACAAAATGCATGTTTTACTTGACATTAATGAGCATATGGTCACACAAAATACAAGTTTACCTTACTTTAAAGATCATATGGTCACACTTATTAACACTTTTGGTCACATTTGGCTTAAATTTATGTAACCAAATCCCAAAATAAAGAACTCGTTGTGTGACTAAATGTTACAAATGGTCACACAAACATACAACTCAAGTGACCATTGGATGGAAAATAGTCACACAAAATACACTTTCACTTGATTTTAAAGTGCTTATGGTCACACATTTTATGGTTTTGGTTACTCTTTTTAAAAGGATACGGCCACTAACCAGCTAGTGTGACCGTATGGACCCCTTTGGTGGCGCGACCTTTAGTCACACACAAGGTGAAAAAACGAGTGTGACCATATGGTTTTAGTCACGCTTTTCTGGTGTGACCAAATCGCAGATATGTACTAGTGCCTACTAACATCACTAGTTACACTGTTAAGCTTATTACTTGAATTCACAAAGATTTAGCAAAACCCATTAAATCACTCAAGAACACCAATCATGATTTCCTCACTTTCACCATGTATTATGATTACCAGTGATCTCAATAACACTAACTTACATCAAACTAAGCAATTACTAATCCCAATTTCGGATTAAAACTCACTAATTTCTCAAAACCCATCAAAACCCATTTTCTAGGTTAGAATCATGAAGAATTCAACTTACTTGAGGTTAAGGAAGATGATGGAGATGATGAATTGAAGATTATTAGCTTGAATTGGAGTTTGATTTGATGATTTAATGAAGATAATATGCTCCTGCGACTTGTTCTTCTAATTCATGAGTTTTCTGGAATGTTTTTAAGATAAATATGAGTGAAACCAAATAACAGGGAAGTATTATTATTTCCCTTTAATTTGTACAGTCTGGAACTGAGAAACCATTTATGTTTTATACTATTTTATATCACTTAAATAATAGTACTTCAAAATAATTATATTTTTGCGTACTAAATAATACCTCGAAATTTGAGGTGTTACACATCATCTCCATCAATTCCAACTTCAAGAATTGCCACCCCTTTTTAAAAAACATTAACAAAAAACCATCAGGCCCGGGTTTATTGCCATCAAAAGAAGATATCACATCACTAATTTCTTCAACATAGAATTCACGTTCTAAGTATCTAACTGATTGCTCAGATAAGACATCAGCACCTATATGTGGCTAATTTATGAGAACTTGAGGGTGCAACTCTGAAGAAAATGTGCTTGCAAAATGATTAAAAATGAACATCTTAATGACCTGAGGATTTTCTTCCCACTCTCCCCGATTTTGATGCCTGCTAAAAATGAACTGCTGGAACGAATTTTAAATACCATATGGAAGAACCTTGAATTTTTGTCTCCTATTTTCAACCAATTAACTCTTGACGTTAACATCTTTTTGGTTTCATCTTGTCTACTGATTTGTCGTCTTTTAGACTTTGCTTCTGCTAGTTGACTAGATTCTTCTATTGACAAGTCTCTTTGGTTTTGAATTCGCCCTAAATATTTAATTGGTCCTTATCAAACACTTCAACATGCCAAGTTTTGAAATCTTTTTTCAGCATTCTCAATTTTTTAGTAATTGTAAAAGCAGCCCATCCATCTAAAACGAATGATCTCCACTTCTGTTCACACATAGCCATAAATTGTGGACAGGAAAACCACCCATTGTAATAACAAAATGGTTTAGGGCCCTGATGATCCCAGCTAGAGATCTTAGTATGTATTACTTTGATTGATTATTAATAAGCTTGCGGAATAGTTTATTAATAACTTGAAGAACAAACTTGTATATAACAGAATATCTAACCAAAAGCTTCAATATTATTAACAATAATACGAACACACAATTTGTGTTAGGGTTTACAACCTTGAAGCTAATAACTAGAATGAATTCGTCTTCTCTACCTCTAGGGTTTTACAGAATCTCTATTTATAACACATAGAGTCCTTTACAGAATCAAACTATTATGGAAATCCTATCTATTCCATAATTATCTCTAACCGACTAACCAACAGTGGTTGAGTATGTAACTAACAGGGGTAGTACTCGTATATTATCAACAGTGGTTGAGTACTTGATACAAAACGCTTTACATATACCAACAGTGGCCCTGTTAGACAAATGTACTAACAGCGGTTGTCTTCTTCTAACAGTGGTTGACTTCTAACAGTGGTTGAAGTCTTATACCAACAGCGGCATGAAACTTGTATTCTGAGCAGATATGACAGTGTCTCAGTTCTCAACAATCTCCCCCTAAACTTGATCATTCAGAGTAATGATTCAAGTTTCAATCCTTCTTTTCTTCTTTTTCTCCTTCATCGTTTGCCTCTTATGCAGTTGATTGAACACCATGTATAAAGCTCTGTAAGCTCCTTCAGTAATGATGGTTGTAGATAACTTCAAATCAACCAATCTATTCAGCAGCCCTGTTCCCAACACATAGTGTTGATCATCAAACATGTAGATCACCTGCCCATTGTTAAATACTACCATGTGTACTCCAGCTCTGGCAAAATATCTCCAGGTTATAACCCTTTGATAACAATGAAAGAATAAGTGATACAAGCTGGCTGGTTCAAACAGGCTCTGCAACAACTCCATCATTTGTCTTTCAATCACTGCTTCAGAGTTCTTTCTATTCCTGATTCTGCTCACTTGATACAATTCCAAAAGATCATCTCTTGTACAAATTCTGAGCAAATCAACCATACTCCCAACATGATCATCAAATCCTCTTTCCCTTTCAATCTTGATTTCAAGGATCATTTTTCTGAAACCATAATCAATTGCTACTCCTTCCCAATTTACAATTCTAGCCTTTCTTGGTCCTTCAGAAATCTCCTTGCTATCAGTCAGAATCTTGATTCTCTTTTTCAGCTCTGGATCAAATCTTGGAATATCAGGAATAACATTATCTTTAGAAATCTGATTTTTCCATGAATTTCTTCTAACTTCATTCTGCTTATCCTCTAAGGCTTTCTCTGCTGCCTCAGTAGCTGCCTTTTCTCTTCTTTCTTCTTCTTCTTTCAAAAACTTTTTCATTTCCCTATCTGCCTTTTCTTTCTTTTCCTTCATCAATGCATTCAAATTCCTATTCTCTTCCATTTTCTTTGTCCACTCTTCATCTTTTCCCATATACCTATCATATGCCTGTTGCAGCTTCTGCATATTCCATCCTCTAACAATTTTAGCTGGAGCATAATTTTCAGACAGTGCATTGATCATTTGTCTTCTCCTTTCAGCATATGGTAAAGGTTTACTTCTCTTTTTGGCTAATTCTTCTTGTTTTTTCTTTCTAGCCCTTTCCTCATTTGCCCTTTTCATCAACAAAAATCCAGAAGATAACTCTTCCTCTTCATTACCTTTCTTCTTCTTTAAATAATCATGAACTCTCTGAGCAGGAAGCTTTAATCCTTGTGCAGTCTTTTCTTTAACAATCTCTGCAGCTTTCTGTGTAATAGTCACTACACTCAGATCATCCAAAATCATTTTAACATCATTACCCTCTTCTTCAGCTTTCGCTTCTGCAGCTCTCCTTATCAACCTTTCTCTTTCTTCTACTTGCATTCTCAGCATATCATGAGACTCAATATGAGGTTCTTTAACTTCTTTCACCTTTGATTTTTCTTTCAACTTTCCTTTACCTTTGTCTTTTGGATCAATCATAGGCACTTTAGACTTAGGTTTGAGTGGTGAAGTTGGTTCTCTTATTGTAACAGGTACCTCTCTTGGTCTTGTTGTTGTTGTAGTTGTGACAGGGGTTGATATGACAGCAGTGGTGATTGGTGTATTAACAGTGGTAGGAGTTGGTGTACTAACAGGGGTAGATGTAACAGTGGTTGGGTTAGTGTTGACAGGGGTTGAAATTGCGATAACAGTGGTAGAAGTTTTGACAGGGGATAACTTTTTAGTTGGCTTTCTTCTTGGAATAGACTTCTTTCTTGTAAAAGTCTGCAACTTCTTCTTTTCACCAATTGACTTTGATTGCTCCCCCTTAATCTCAACTTCTCCTTTCATCTCCTTTTCAACATCATCAACCACCTCATACACTGACCTATCACTGAAACTAACTCTTTTCTTATCATCTAGGTTAGCACCCATCACATCCCAAACATATAATCTAAGTGCAGCTTTCTCAGGCAATCCTGTATTCAATGGAAATACCTGATAAACTGTTTCATCAGTCTGCTCTGCTCCTGCACCATCAACTACCTCATCATCTAAACTTTCATGTATCACATAATCAGATACATTTAGCTCCTCCTCAGCCTTATCCCTGCTCTGCACATAATCATCATCTTTATCATCAAACACTAACTCCACAGTGTCTTCTGATTGTGCCACATTATGCTCACATACATTCATCTCAACTGTATCATCATCAAACTCAAGCACCTCTGTAGCTGTATTATCATCAAACACCTCTGTAGCTGCAGAATCATCATTCATCTCATCAATGTTTATCATTTCTCCACCCATATCATAATGAGGTCCATGTGAATCATCATCATCATCATCGCCTGCTTTTCTTGAACCATCATCTTCAGGCATAATATCATCATCTGCTTTCTTCTCCCCCTTGCCTGAAGAGTCCTTTAACCTATTTGCAGGTAAAAGAAGATTGTTGACAGCCTCCTCAAGCATTAACAATCTATTCTGCACATCAAGCAATTCTGCCTTCTGATGATCAATGACCTCCTTCTGCTTAGCAATTAACTCATCCTGAGCTTGAATTTTCTGTTGAGCCTCTTTTCTATAAGCCCTTTCCCTCTCATATTTGCTCCATAGTTTATTGACATCATGTACAAGATAAGAAATCGTCAATTCATCAGTATCACTAGGCTCATCAACATTAGAGTGTGACCTCTTAGTTGAATCCTTGCCCACATCTGCCACTGCAGATGTCCCTTGGTTATTGGTACTAGGACCTACATTTGAATCATCACCCATAGGTTCATCAAACATAGTTGCCTCTGGTTGGGTCTGATTAATGTTACCACTATCCTGCCCTGCCAGTGGGCTAGAAACAGTAGTGGCAGCCCTTCCAGAATGAACATTTTCATCAAGTATGTTCACCTGTTGTGTTGGAACATTTGACTGAGACTGTGGAGAAACAGGAATCTCCATAGCCTGTGTAGCCTTCTTGGATTTCTTGGCTTTAGATTGGGTAGGCTGTTTGTTCCCTTGTTTTCTTTTGATGCCACCTCTTGATGTGTGTTCAGAACCAACTTGTGTTGTTGGTCTGTCATCATTTGGTCCAGATGGTGTTGGTAATACACCACCAGTGGCAGAAGGAGTAACTAGCATTGTAGAAAATAATGCAGTTTCCTTCTTAGAAAAAGCATTCTGATACTTATTCATAGCCTGAATAGTCCTCAAAGATAGAGTAGAACTAACAATCACACTATCCTCTGCTGGCAGATTTGACAATTGATTATTCAACAAAAGCTGAACAAATCTAGGGTACATTACGAATGTATCACCCTTTACATTCCTAATCATATTATCTAAGATAAATCTAGACATATTAAATTTAATACCCTGTGCCAAGCAGATAATAGGATATGCAATCGTAGAACTAAATTCATTAAAACTAGTTCTCTTTTGAGACAAACATACCAGAAAAGTATGAATGTAGAACTTCCATTGAGGACAAAACCATGACTTCAAGAAAGTATATTCTGATCGTGTCTTTCCTGAACCTTCATACCCCATATCCATAATGCCTTTAAACAAATCTTCTCTCGATAACTCCAGAATTCCACCTTCATCATCAAACTATAAAAGTTCTCTTAGAACAATCTCAGTAACCATTACCTTCTGACCCTTGACAGTGGAATGAATGTGATTAATGCCATTAACATTCCCTTCCTTTGCATTCTGCCAGAACTCCTGAATATGTGATCGAATCAATCGTGGAGCGACAGTAAGGGCATAAGTAACTGGACAATTACTCAAGAAATCGATGATAGGGTGAAAATACTCATCGGCAAGTTCTTTATTCAAGAAAGCCCTCATGTTGTGTTCAGAATGAACACTTAGCATAGAAGTACCAGAATCAGACGATGATGAAGATGCCATTGATGTAATCGATGAACGAACGAAGAGTGAATTACAATAAACAACTCAAAGTGAGAGCGATTATTGAAGGGTTTTGAAAATTTTGAAAGCGTAATTGAAAAAGTGAAGTATTTGAGTATTTATTTGATGACAGTGCCAAGCCCTAAAAATAGAACTAGCAGTGGCACTTCTGGTTATACCCAACAGGGGTACAATTTACAAACAAACCCAACAGGGGTACCTCACTTGATCAATTTATAGTCAACCCTTTCTAACCATCTAACAAAGCTAGCAGCGGCTGATAGTCTAGCAGGGGCATCCGACCAAGGAAACGCCAACTTAGAACTAACAGGGGCATAAACTTGGCTTAGTTAGACAACGATTTTTTTTTTTTTTTTTAATTTTTTTTTTTTTTTTTTTTTTTTTTTTTTTTTTTTTTTTTAACCAAAACAAATAAGAAGAAACAAATAAAACATTAAATTCTAGCTCAAGTGATGTCTCTTGACAGTGGCTGAAACCTGCAATATTAAACTAAGAAAAACAACTAGCAGGGGTTAAATTACACACATATACAGCAGGGGTTTAAAATACATTGACAGTGGCAAAGGTAAACTAACAGTGGCACCATCTGTTATCATGATGAAGCTAACAGTGGCAACACCTGACCCTGTCACATACAATATATTTTACCCCTGTTAGTATCAAATCCAGACCAAAACACTACGTGAGATTGATCATACCAATATTAGTTATCAAAAATGTAAATCTTCCTACATCAAATGCTTTTGTAAAAAGATCTGCAAGTTGATTATCAGTATGAATTTTAAAAATATGAATCAATCTTTTATCATAACAATCTCTTATAAAATGATATCTGATTTCAATGTGTTTGGTTTTTGAATGCTTAACTGGATTCTGAATGATACTAATAGCAGAAGTATTATCAATATAAATAGGAGTGTTCATGAAAGTCAAACCATAATCCAGCATTTGATTCTGAATCCAAAGAACCTGAGCACAGCAACTTGATGGTGCAACATATTCTGCTTCTGCTGTAGAAGTGGAAACTGTGGTTTGCTTCTTGCATTGCCATGACACTAACCTATTTCCAAGAAATTGACATCCTCCACTAGTCGATTTCCTATCCATATTCTCACCACCATAGTCACTATCTGTGAATGCCTTTAGCTCAAAATCTGATCCTTTAGCATACCAAAGGCCCAAGTCTGCTTGACCTTTCAAGTATCTAAAGATCCTCTTCACAGCATACATGTGTGACTGCTTTGGATTGGTCTGATATCTAGCACAAAGACACACTGCAAACATTATATCAGGTCTAGATGAAGTTAAATACATCAATGAACCAATCATTGACCTGTATAAGTGCACATCTACTTCCTCCCCCTCAGGATTAGAATTAAGATGTTTATGTGCCTCCATGGGAGTGCTAGCTACCTTCACGTCTTTATAACCAAATTTATTCAAAATATCTTTCACATACTTCCCTTGGTTAATAAAGATTCCATTTAACTTCTGCTTGACCTGCAACCCTAAAAAAAATGTGAGTTCACCCATTGAACTCATCTTGAACTTCTTATGCATTAAATCTTCAAACTCTTTGCACAATGAATCCCTTGTAGACCCGAAAATAATATCATCAACATACACCTGTACCAGCAATATATCTCTTTGAACTCTCTTGGTAAACAATGTCTTGTCAATAGTACCTCTCTTGAATCCATTCTTGAGCAAGTACTCAGATAGAGTATCATACCAAGCTCTTGGAGCTTGATGTAATCCATACAATGCTTTCTTCAATCTGCACACTCTATCTGGATATGTTGGATCTTCAAACCCTGGTGGTTGGCAAACATACACCTCATCATCAATTAGACCATGAAGAAAAGCACTCTTCACATCCATTTGATAGACTTTGAAATCCTGATAAGATGCATAAGCTAAAAATAATCTAATAGCTTCTATTCTAGCAACAGGGGCAAAGACATCATCATAATCTATGCCTTCTTCCTGTGTGTACCCCTGTGCTACCAACCGAGCCTTATTCTTGATCACTATCCCTCTTTCATCTCTCTTGTTCTTGAAGATCCACCTTGTGCCTATAGCTTTCTTTCCTTTTGGAAGATCAACCAAATCCCACACATCTTGCAGTTTGAATTGCAACAATTCTTCCTGCATAGATTCAATCCAGCTTGGATCTTTGAGAGCCTCCACTGCCTTCTTTGGTTCCATCTGAGAAAGAAAACATACATATAATGAAGTATGTACATCTTCTTCTCTTACCTTGGTTTGATGTCTTGTCTGAACAGGAGTCATAATATCACCAATAATCAAATCCAAGGAATGATCTTTATGAACCACATATTTAGATGTAGAAGTATCCAGTAGTTCTCTTTCCAAATTAGAACCCAAAAGATTATCTATCTCAGAGTCTGAAAAAGACTCTCTTTCCTCTCTTTCCTTTGATGGCTTTGGAGTTGCTTCAGAATCTGACAAAGAAGTCCTTTCCAAAACTTGAAATGGAGGACTTTGTTCAACAAATTTTGGAGAATCGTGCTCTCCTTCTGAATCATGCTCTGAAACTATATGAGAACTCTTTGAGATAAATGGTTGATTTTCTGTTGGAATTGAACCATCTTCATCCTTTGAACCATTTTTGCTACTTGACCCACTTGAATCATCTGAAGGTTCATCTTGCTCTAACTGGAATACTTCTGGAGGATCTGGAGACCAAATAGGAAACAAGACATAATTCAAGTCATCCTTTTTAGTTTGACTTGAGGTTGATTTCCCATCTTTACCTGCATCATTACCTACATCTGTACCTGCATCTGTACCTGCACTAATAGACAAATCTGGATATCTAAAAGCATGGGTTAGTGCATCAATATCAAACAAAACTTCTGGACCTTTTCCTTCTACATTTGATGTATGTTCATTAAAGGTCACATCCATGGTCTCTTCTATGATCCTAGTCCTTTTGTTAAATACTCTATAAGCCTTGCTTTGAATAGAGTATCCAACAAATACACCCTCATCTACCTTACTCTGAAACTTACCAAGATGATCTCTGGTATTTAAGACAGTACAAGGACATCCAAATGGTTTTAAAAAGCTAACCAAAGGTTTTCTCTTAAAGAATAACTCATAGGGTGTCTTGTTATGAGGTTTAATAATCAAAATCCTATTCAAAACATAACAAGCAGTGCTAACAGCCTCTGCCCAAAAGGACATTGGTAGTTTAGCATCTGCTAGCATGCTTCTAGCAGCCTCAATTAGTGTCCTATTCCTCCTCTCAGCTACTCCATTTTGTTGTGGAGTCCTAGGTGCACTATACTGTCTTTCTATACCTTTATCCTCACAGAACTTATTCATCTCATGATTCTTAAATTCTGTCCCATTATCACACCTGATGATCTTAACCTTTTGATTAGTTGAATTCTCAATCCTAGTTATGAATGATCTAAGTATTTCACCTGTCTCATCCTTAGTCCTAAGAAAGAACACCCAACTCATTCTAGAGTAATCATCAGTTATTACCAAACAGTAAGATTTCTTCCCTTGACTAGCTACATTGGTAGGGCCAAACAAATCCATATGTAACAGGTGTAAGGGAGTGGTATTGGTATTTACAAGCTTGGTCTTATAAGAGGTCTTGTGTTGCTTGCCTTTGAGACATGCTACACAGTGGTCACTACATTCAAATAACTTTTCAGGTAAGCCTCTCACTAGCTTATTCCTAACAAGTTTATTCATGGTCTTGAAATTCAAGTGACACATCCTCCTATGCCATAGTTCAGATTCAGATACAGTAGCTTTAGAAATGAGACAGTTAACATTTTGAGATTCCATCTTGTTTAAATCACTACAGTATACATTATCCTTTCTTGGAACTCTCATTAAAATCTTATCTTCAGGTATTTTGAGTTTTTCAGAAAGTATAAGGCATTCTGTGTCAGTGAAATATACAGGATTTTGCTTATCTGTGATTTGACTCACACTAAGCAAATTGTATCTCAATTGCTCAACATAATAAACATCATTGAAAGTGAGCTTACTGCTTCTTACCTTACCTTTACCTGTGATTTTACCACCTTTAGGATTGCTTCCAAATGCTACATCTCCTCCAGAAAACGCTTTAAAGTCCTGTAGCTTTTTCCTGTCTCCAGTCATGTGTCTTGAACAGCCAGAATCAATATGCCATAAGCTTGGTGGCTTGCCCTGCACATATATGAGAAAAACAATTAGTTTTTCTTGGGAACCCAAACCAATTTGGCTTTGGGTTTCCCATGAGCACCTTTGACATCAACCCTTTTGACAGTGATTGATTTCAGTGCTGCATTGGTTTTGGACACTTCAGATTTACACTCATTTTTATGTCTCCAAAAACAATCTGTTTTAGACCTGACAGGGGTTAATGGTCTGACAGTGGTCACCTTTAAGTTTGTATTGATTACCCTGGCAGTGGTAGCTTTACTTGGTATATACATTCTTTTGAAATGTTTAATACCAGCAGAGGTACCATGCCTGACAGTGGTCAAACCCTCCCCTGTTCGTGTCTTGCCTCTGTTAGCCGTTGACAGGGGCACTGCTGTAGCATTAACAGGGGCTGCAGCCTTGCCTCTGTTAGGCTTATTTATCAACACATGACCTGTACCACTGTTCCTATTATTTTTAGGATTGTAGTAACAGTCCTGTTGAAGATGATTATATCTACCACAAATAAAACATGACTTTCTTTTCACACATTCAAACCCATTACCCAACCTTTGTGAAACCAATTGGTTCCAATTTCTTTGATTACCCCTGGGAATGGATTTATTCGCATTACTTGCAGTATGTAACTCAGACTTCTTTGATTTACATGTACACTTATCACACTCAGATTTCAACTTGTCTTTTGATTCAGTATTGACCTTTTTGTGTACATACCCTAAACCTGAACTAGCCTTGTTGGTTTTCCTGACTTGATCTAACTGAGCCTTTGCTTTCTCAACAAACATCTTTTTACCCTCTTCTAGTTTAGTACTATTAAGTTCAGAAACTAGACCAGTAATAGACTTAACACTACCATCCATAGAATTACCACTAGATGAGCTATCACTATCACACTCATCTTCCTCAGTCCAATCAGATACCTCAACTTTATCAAAATTCACATTATCATCACAATTAACAACTGGATCTACCTTTTTAACCTCCTCAGACACACCTACCTTAAGTGTTTCTAAAACAAAATCAGTTTTAGGTGGGAAATAAGTATGATTATAAGGTGGAGGAACAGCATTAAGGTTGTAACCTAATCCAAGTTTTAATTTATCATGAATTTGAGACTTGATTAAGTTTTGAACACCTTTTGAAACATTTTCCAATTCATCAACTTTCAATTTTATTTACTCCTTATCAGAAATTGCCTCAGCCAACTTAGCACTTAGCATATCAACTTTTGTTTGTAAAGCTTTCTTTTCCCAATTTAGATACTTAACATCTAAGTGAAATTGAGATTCATTCTTTTCATAAGCTTTTATCTGATTTTCTAAGTTTTCAATAGCTAAAGTGGCATGTTGACTCTTTTCCTTACAAGCTTTTAATTCATTACACACAACCATATTATGATCCCTATAAAATTTAACCATTTTCTTACATGCAGGAGAACATAATTTAGATTGTACCTCATATGGAATGTCTGAAGACTCTGGTTCTTCTGTGACAGCCATCAAAGCTTGATTTGTGGTTACAAGCTCTTCCTGATCACTCCAGTCAAATCCTCCCATTCCATCTTGAGCAACCAATGAATCAGAAGTGGTGTTCTGAACAGGTACCAATCTTCTTTGTGGAGCAGAACTATTTCTCATAATACCATTCTGAGAACCTCCAGCCTGTGTGCTCTTGCATTCTCTAGCAAAGTGTCCCATCTTGTGACTGTTGAAACACTCCACCTTGCTCTTGTCAAAACCAGCTACACCATCTCTCTTGTAAGAAAAATTTCTGTTCCCAGACCTCTGCATAAACCTCTTTGCCCTGATTGTAATCATGGCCATCTGCCATCTTAAATCCATCTCTTCCAGGTCCTCTTCACTAACCTGCTCCAAATCTTCTGTAGTTAATGAAGAATTCACATGGCTTGCAAAGAATGCTTCCAATACATTATCATTAGCACCAGATGTGCTGCAACTACCAGATTCACCAACAGAAACAAAAGCAGCATTGTTAGAGCTACCATTGGACTGTTTCAACGCTAGAACTTCAGGCTCAAAATTCCTCAGATCATTGTACAGGTCTTCAATCTCTTTCTCTTCAAGATCTGGACTTTGTCTAAGTCCCACAGTGTACATATTCCAATCTGTACCAAGTGATCTTAGAAACTTCCTATTCAAGTCATCTTTATCAATCTTGACATTGTGATTTTCTAAATCACCCACAAGTTTTTGAAACCTATCAAAAGTCTGAGTCAGAGTTTCAGACTTTACACCTGCAAAGTTTTCAAACTGTTGTTTGAGAAGAGATCTCTTATTCTTCTTGGTGTTATCATTACCACCAAATCTCTTAACAATTGCTTGCATAAGAACCTGAGCATCTTCACAGTTTTCAAACTTCCTTTGATACTCATTAGGAATAGACAAAAGTAGAGTACTTAATGCCTTCCACTCTGTTGCTCTTTCTTTTCTTTCTGCATCAGACTTTGGTGGTGGTCTTTCTTCCTTTTTACCATCTGCATCCTTAGTATAGTTTGGTCCATTAGTAACCACCTCCCACATCATATAATCCGTAAGCAACATGTATTGCCTAATCCTAGTCTGCCATAGCTCAAACTCATCAGGTTTGAGCATGGGTATCTTTGTAGCTTGAATACCTTCCATTGATTCAGTAGACATCTTGTTATTTGTTGAAAAAGCTGCGAAATTCAATTACCTTCTTCAAGATCAAAGTAATATCAAGCTCTGATACCACTTGATGATCCCAGCTAGAGATCTTAGTATGTATTACTTTGATTGATTATTAATAAGCTTGCGGAATAGTTTATTAATAACTTGAAGAACAAACTTGTATATAACAGAATATCTAACCAAAAGCTTCAATATTATTAACAATAATACGAACACACAATTTGTGTTAGGGTTTACAACCTTGAAGCTAATAACTAGAATGAATTCGTCTTCTCTACCTCTAGGGTTTTACAGAATCTCTATTTATAACACATAGAGTCCTTTACAGAATCAAACTATTATGGAAATCCTATCTATTCCATAATTATCTCTAACCGACTAACCAACAGTGGTTGAGTATGTAACTAACAGGGGTAGTACTCGTATATTATCAACAGTGGTTGAGTACTTGATACAAAACGCTTTACATATACCAACAGTGGCCCTGTTAGACAAATGTACTAACAGCGGTTGTCTTCTTCTAACAGTGGTTGACTTCTAACAGTGGTTGAAGTCTTATACCAACAGCGGCATGAAACTTGTATTCTGAGCAGATATGACAGTGTCTCAGTTCTCAACAGGCCCCAATTTTGAAGTAGTTTCCCCCATATTAAAGGGTAAAGGGTTGTGATCAGAAGTTTTCTTGTTTCCTGTTATCAACATCGAGAGAGACCATTGGTCGATTTAACTAGCATTGAGCAAAACTGGATCCAGTCTTGATCTTTTACCTCTAGGCCCATCCCAGGTGTATTTCTTGTTTTTCAATGGCTGATCAAAGAGGTTTGCTTGCGAAATAAAATTATTGAAGTTAGCAGATGCCGTCCAGGTGGTCGGTTGCGCTTTTACTCGCGTCGTTGCGAAACTTCCTCCGGGCGCGACGATCAGTGGGTTTTATATTTTATGTTTGTTGGGCCTAAGTATACTAAAGCTATATGTGAGTACATCGATAGGTATGACCTAGGGTCGTTCTTCAAACTACAACGGGCATGGGATTATGGATTTCAATTATCTTTGGTGATTTAGCTGGTTTTCAAGAGTTGATAGGGGTTTTGTTTTGTTTACTAACTAACAAATACTAAAACTAAAGTAAAGTAAATGTGGTGAGGTGGCTATGAGAACTACAGATTAAACGTGTGTGTTTATTATGACATTCGTATATGCTATTTAGGGGTAGTTATTTTAGTTAAGGCATTAGTTATAATGACGGAGACAGGATTTAAACAAACGAACTTGGAACATTCAATGATTTCACAAAGTAATCTACCTACAACCTTTCCATGGCTTCCACGTGTTTGTACTACACCAAGGGTGTTTCCAACGCTATAGCAGGTACTTGGCTGTTTTACGGTATTTCCGTTGCGTCATTAAAGATTCCTCATTGTCTATCATGGACTGGTTATATATTTCCTAATGAGCCACAGCTCCTAGCCTTTTACCTATCTAACGTAGAGTTGTCCGCAATCAGATAAATAACATGTCACATGGATAACAGCTATGGAATGTATGCTACACCGGAAGTTGTCCCAAATGTAGTAACCAATTTAACCAACAACCATCCTCGAGTCTTGTTCCCCAATCTCGGACATTTGAGATATCTGAATCATGGCATGAATTGTTGAATAAACAAAAACATGAACAGGGGTTACCCACCGAAACAAGTTGGGAAGGTCTGGTCTAACGGTTAATTAAATTGTTCATCATTATTTCATATAAATCATCGTAACTAGTCTATGCATGTTAAACTGGTGCATGCAATTAATCTATATCAGAAAAAATAATCATATATCCAACAACACAAGTGATACTAGCATGCAAACCCTAAAGCAACAATCAAACAAGAACATGCAGTAGAGCAGCATAACATGGATCAGTTTATTTCGTGCAGAGTATTTGGATAAATGGTCAAGTCACAAATGTTTAGAAAGTTCTCTCTAAAACATTTGTTATATAAAATGAATCTAATCTATCTCTAATTCTACGCTCCGTGTCTTCCTCCGGTGTATTTCAACCAGGAGAACACCGGCCATGTCGAGTTCAACGATCATCAGACACAGAATAATTAGTGGCATACCATTAGAAGTTGGCCAAATTCTTAGTAGTAGGTTACTAACCACAACATAAGTTGGATAGATAAACATTGGAGATTCATTTCATAAATTCAAATATATTTCAATAGCATACAGACAGAGTAACCGCATGATTAAAGCATAACTACCCTTGCATAATGACTTTCATAGCAAACACAGATTTGTTTAGCTTAGCATGGCAATAAATCTAGCAAGCATTTCCAAATAAGCATGGCAATAGCATAACATATTTAAAAATAACAAGATAGAGATTATAATAAAACCTGACGAAGCGTTATTACAAATCTTGCGTAACTGCGGTCTCGGAGCACCTCCATTACAAATAAGCTCGAAGCTTCTAATCTACTAGCTTAACTATACTAAACTAACTAAATTATTTCTAGAGAGAGAGTAGAGAGAGAAATGAAAGAAAGAATGAGAAAATGAGTGAAGAAGTGTGTTGAAATTGTGAGGAGGTGATTAGTATTTATAGGAAACGCACAGCCGTATTCTTCAACCGTATTTCAACCCCTAAACGCTCAACCGTATTGCACAGCCGTATAAAAATGTAATTTTTATTGCCTGAACGCATGATACGGTTGGTTTTGGCCGTATATGGTTGAACTGGAGTAAATACGGGTGAACACCAACCGTATACGGGTGAACTGGGCCGTATACGGTTGGGCTAGGCCGTATACAGTTTACACAGGCCATATACGGTCCAGGTCCAGCCGTATATAATCCAGCTCAGCCGTATTTCGGTTCTTCGATTCTTCGTTTTAGCGTAACTTCTTCGTCGTTTATCCGTTTTCAGTGATTCTTGTGCTCACGGTTTCGTAATTTCCTAACAAAGAATATGACATAAGTTAGAGGTCATAATTCTAAGTATAGCTCAAAAAGTGCTGAAAAGAGTGAACGAGAATGCTTATGATCGTTTTCGTTATATTTATTGTGTTTTTCGATAATTTTAGTTGATTTTTGAAACGTTGTCTATATTTTTGCCCAAGTGATGAGTTTTAGTAATAAAACGTTCATTTCGGATAATTTCATCATGAATTGGGCTAAACAGGTGTAACACCCGCCAAATTAGGGCTATTTATTAGTTCCTAATCACTTAGTTTATACATGTAATTAGTGCTATGTTAGGCTAATTGTATGTATCATTATGTATATTATTATATATACACATACACGGTTTGATTAAATCGTGTCATTTTATATCGGCCGAATTCCGATTCATTAATACGGACGTTGGTGAACAAAATTATTAAATTATATGAAATTATTTAATAACATTATTATTTACTAAATATTATGTCGATAATATTTAACAAGTATTTCATATCGTATAAGACAAATCGTACTCGACGAAACCACGCGAAAGAAATCCGTCAAAACAAAGTTATAACTTTATAACTCAATTAAAGTATTTCGATAAAATACTTCGACTAAAAATATTTTGAATACATATAAAGGAATTTTAAAACTTTAAATAATACACGACTAAATAAACACGGGCTTTTATACTACGAATTGGAGACAAACCATACCCACTCTTTCTGAAAAGAGCCGGCCAAGATCCACAAATTGTGGATCTTGCATGTGACTACTTAGCAGACCAAACACACAGTCTTCTCTCCATTTACCATTTAATTTTCCTCAAACATCTATCTCTTTCTCTCTCGGTTACAACCATCAACCGCCATCATCATCATCTTTTCCAGAATCATCATCATAATCGGAGAAGAAGGAAGCAAGGGGGAACACATCATCTTCTTCATCATCACCTCGGCATCATCATATCATCATCACTCTCGAATCTCCATTTCATCTGTAAGGAAACTTCTCCTTTTTCTTTCATTTCGAGTTTAGAAAGTATATACCATCATGTATTAGTGTTCTATCAACTTATTATGTCCGAAAAACTGAACCAAAAACTCATTTACACTGAAACCTGCACGAACACAGGGGTGAATACCCATACCCGAACGGGTGGGTTCCCATACCCGAACGGGTGGGTTCCCCATACCCGAATGGGTATCACTTTTATATCCGACCGTGTATCACTCCGTCACCCGACCGCGTGTTAACTTCAAACGGGTACAATTTTTATTAAGTGTCGGAACTAAGATTTTGCCACCTAATTTTACTCTGAATTCAAATTTCAAATGCATTTTTACTAAAGCAATATAGTAGAAATAAAGATCCCAGCCAGGGGCTCTGCCCCTTGGACCCCGCTACCAGGGGCGCTGCCCCCGGACCCCCGTCATTCAAGGACTTCGCCCTTATCCTTGTATCTCAAATAGCGGGTCCATAACTAGTCTTTCACAATAAATGTTAAACTTGCGTGACATCAATATGTATATGATACGACTCGGAAACATACTTTACAACTGTAACGTAACAACCTTATAATAATAGTACTTTGAAATTATTATTATGTAAACTCACCAACGGGCCGTACAAGTTTTCAAAACACAAACAATCAAACCAAATCGTTTGGACATAATTAGTTGAGTGAACAACTAGCATAGATGATCTGTTGAGACATCTAATCATTATAACCTTGCGCGTTTAGGACGCCCAGCAGGTTACAGTCGTTTGGACGACCTCATTTCCTTATGCAACATCATTATTGCTTGATAGCAACGCACTAGACTCAGGTGAGTCTCATAGCCCCGCATTTTTACTGTTTTTACTCCTAGGGTGGGAATATATGCTCATTTTGTTTTACATGTGAACACAAGTAACAAAACATTGATATATACTGCATGAGTTGTTTTACTAATCATGAAAGCCCCCCACTACATAGTTTGTTTATATGTATTTAGCGTGAATGATAGTGTATGGTACCATATGAGATTGAAAATCCCCGTTCGGGTTGGAAGCCCCAACTGGATAAACGGACGCATTATCATTGTTCATACGAGTGTAGATTAGGCACTCGCAGAGAGGGACCCTCGATCAGGCACTTGATTGTGATCCTGACACCTCAGTTAAGCTCAGACTATTTGCTCATGGCAGTGATATACACTCATTTATTTATTTCCTTGGTTGCAAATCATTATACTTAAATATTGCGGTTCATACCTTATATTTGTTCATTATACAAACCTGTGAGCTCACCAGCTTTTAGCTGACCATTTTAGCATGTATTCTCAGGTTCTCAGCAGCAGTATGTCTGCCATATCAGGGTACTTACCTCAAGTCGCATACAGACATCAGGAGATTCCCTTGCATTTCTACATTTTGTAAAATTAGATTTGCCCTAGAATCTCTATCATTTGGCTTACGAGATTTTGAAATTAATATAACAATGTAATACTTTTGTATTATCAATGTAATTGTAAACGACGCATGTAGAGTCGTTCATTATATATCTTATGTGCTATGATTACCCGATTAGTCGCACTTAATGAATGCTTCCGCTAATCATGAAATTCGGGGTGCGACAACAGGTGAGAATAATGCACGTAAAAACTTGACTTTTTGCGTGTCATCAAATATCCCACACTTAGACTTTTGCTTGTCCTCAAGCAAACTCACAATCTTATCAGCCAAAACTTCCTATCAAATGATTTTGATCTGAGCCTCAAAGAAGAAGTTGTACAGATTGAAAACAAGTATTTTGCCTGTTAGATAAAGGAGAGATGTTCACATGAAGTATCCAAAGGTTTTCAAGATGATTCACTTAAGCAAACTTTCAATTCTCATATTTTAGGAATATACACAACTGGGCGATCTCACCGGTGGTCACTCAAATCACACAAAGTGTATCGGGTTTCCTATTATCCTAAGCCAAATGAAAAATCGCTCAAATACCAGTCGTGCAGCATTCGTCATCATAGGATTGCCCAAGGATCATATCTCCACCACTTAGACGGGAGCGGTACTAATTATCCCAGGACATTCAAGTGGGTTGTAATGATTGGTGAGGGTTAAAGGGTATGGATAAGGGTGAATTTAATGGTTAAGTGTTTTACTTATCTTAAGACCTTTAAAATTCATGAAGAATTCTATTTAGACATACTTTTTAATGAAAACGGAAACGGATAACTATAAGGGAAGAAGATAGCTATTTTGACTTATATCTTTTGAAAACACACGGAGAATTTTACGCTTTGCAAGAATCGGAGTTTTCGGGTGATTTGAAGCACTTAGCTTTATTTCTGTTTTTGGGCTTAGAATTTCTTTGCAAGGGAGCTTCCAAGGGATTTTTCTTTCTTTTCTTTTCATTGCCCTTTAGACATCCTTTCTTACTTTCATTTTATTTCTTCAATCCTTTGTCAATTTCGAACTTACTTGGTGCCAATTTTTCGCACCACAAGACTCTCGATTTTTGAGTATTAATCATGGAAATGCACGCGAGGAGTTTTTAGTAAACACAAAATTTGTGATTTTGGGAGTGGAAACAAAAAGGATACCTAAATAGCGTTTTTCAAAAAGATTTAAAAATTCTAAGATAAGTTTTTGGTAGGTATGGGAATGAGTGGGTTTAATTTTTGGGTTGAAAGAAATGAAAAGGCTAAGGCTCAATAGGGTTTTCTAGGTGGATCATCAACAGTAAAGATAAGTGTTGGAAGGGTTTTGGGCTTGAAACGATATGTTGAAATGGGGTTTACTCCTAAGGAATGTCAAGGTCCTCTAATTGTACCTATGTCACGTATGACACCCATCAATGTTATCTCGACACGTATACCTAGGGCAAGTTCTAATTCAGATATGCATGCACCGATCACACACAACAAACGAACAGTGAAGAATTTAAAATGAATGCTTATAAGGCTCAAAATTCCTCACCGCAAAAATAGGTTATATGTGTCCAGTCGTGCGATGCCCCTCTTTATCCTCATCTTAAATTTTTTGGAATCCGACATGATTCGACCTCTTTTTACCAACTTTTGAATGCTTGTAAAAAATATGTACTCTTTCTTACATTGTGACTAAAAAAGGTTTAAAATTTTTGAAAATTTTGGCAAAAATAAGGATTGAAAAATCATTCGAGGACTAGCATGTTTCTAAATCAACTTCAACAGATAAATAGACGAGAGATATACTGCTATCCCAAACTTAGAAATAAACATTGTCCCCAATGTTTCTGCAATAAGTAGGGAGAATCCCACACTTAGGGTTTTGTCTTTAGGAAAAATGTGAATTTAAAAGTTTTATGTACGGATGATCCCACACTTAGAGATTTAAGTGGGCATAAGCATATCTAAGTTACGTAGAAGTTAAAAGAGTGAGGAGAGGTACTTCCCTACGGTTAGTGAGCACTGGAGTCAGGACTAGATTCGTGAAGGAGTGGTGTAACACCCGCATAATTAGGGTAATTAATTATGCCTAATTGTTTGTGACTAGTTGTAATTAGTATGTAATATGACTAATTACAGGCTCTATTTGTATGTATATATAAGGTGAATTATATATATGTGTGTGTACTTACGCGATTTGGATAAATCGTGCGAATTAACCGGACGGAGTCCGACACAGTTTACTTGGACGTTGGTGACAAAAATTTACTTAAATAATGAAAACGTATTTTGTTATATAAAATACGCAACCGAACGAGCATTGTTTATATATTATTGTGACGACATTTTAACTAGCGCAACAAAACGTAATAAACGCGACTTAATAATTTAAATATTGCGACAAATGTTTTTATTATTAATTTCAGAGTATTTTTATTTAAATATTCCAGTTACATTTTTAAAATATAACGGTTTGGTTAAATACTATAAACAAAGGATTAAACGATTAGGATACGGAGTAAATACTGAGTTTTAGGGAGCGTTTGCCCCTCCTTCCTTCTTTGGATCAGCCAAACCCCACCCCCATTCTCACTTCTCTCTTTCATTTTTTTTCATTATCACAAAACACACACAAACCAAACTCTCTCAACTCCAATCTACACCAAATTTTCGGAATCAAATCCCGACCACAAAAATTACATATTCGGAATCACCATCACGAGTGGAGCAAGAATATCAAGATCGTTTTCACCATTTCATCCTCCATTTAGCTCGATTTGCAAAAGTAAGAAATTTCTAAAATCTTAGATCTATTCAATTTGGTGTAATGTTTTAATGTTTTGATGTGTACACAACTTAGATATAACCTAATACATGAATAATACACGATTTTATAGCTCAAAAATGGGTTAGATTTGCGTTTTTGGTCGAAAATTCTCGAAACCCGTAAGTTTCTGGGCTGGTGTTCATACGTGCGACACAAGCCTTGTGTCGCACACTGTGTCGCATAAACCCATTAGTGTCGCACCTTGTGTCGTACCAATCCTTTAGTGTCGTAACCTTTGCGACACAATATTGTGTCGCACTCTATGTCGCATACTATGTCGTATTTAATACGACACAACCGTTCTGTCGCTATTGAATTAGCATCGCAAGCTTTTTGCGACACAACCACTGTGTCGCAGAGCTCTTGTGTCGCATCCTTCATGCGACACAACCCTTGTGTCGCATACAAATCCTTGTGTCGCAGCTTATGTCGCAGAAACAGAAAACTTGGAAATTTTAAAGGATTTTCACTATAGAAAAGTCAAAGTTACTGTAGCAAAAAGTCAAATTTTACTGTAGCAATTCACTGTAGCACATTTACTGTAGCAAAGTCAACATTTTAGAATTTTTGCTACAAACCGTCACCAACGGGCCAAACATGTTTTCCAACAAACAAACAATTACAAACATACGGACAAACACTGGATATACTAGTTGTGTACAACTAAACGAAACGTCTCGTGAGATGCATACTTACATAACTTCATATGATTAGGCATTTGAAGGTTACGGGTTCAGAGAACCTACTTGCTTTACTTACTACTTGCTAATTGCAACTGATTACTACAAGACTCAGGTGAGTCTTACGGCCCCACTTTTACTGTTTTATCTTATTGGGGGAGATACATGCTACTGATTTTCTTGAACACAAGTACTAAACTGTTTACTATACCAAACGAAATTGCATGAGTTTACTTACAAACAGAAGTCTCTCCATCATATATCGTTAGTTATGGACTTAAGCGCGAACACTAGTTAATGGATCCATTAGGGAAATGACCCTCCCTGCCCGGGGCAGTAGCGCTGCCACGTACTGATTTACACGTAGAAACGGGTGACTACTTATTCGTTACTGATGCTTGCTCACTTACGAGCATGTCACGGGAGCAAACATATTATTTACGGGTTAAGCTTCGATTATGAGCCTCATGGCAACGGTATAAACTTACTTACTTACATTTGCGGGATTGCAAAAACTGGTTTACGATTTCTGGATTGAAATTGCTGATTTTACGCCTGCGGGCATTACTGATGAAATCTCATGTTCCAAGCTGATATTACTTACAAACCTGTGAGATTCACCAACCTTTTGGTTGACACTTTTTAGCATGTTTTCTCAGGTACTCGGATGGAGTAGGATTACTCCAGGATTTTTAGCTAGAGTCGCATGATTTCAACACAACTGCATTAACGGAGATTCTTAGCATTATCTTTTGTATATTTTGATTATGTAATAGAATCTCTAGCTACACGCGCGGACTCTAGGGAAACTACATTTTTGTATACGAAAACACTAAGTTTTCAAACAATATATCTATGGAATGTAACTAATTTACAAACGTTGCATATAGATGTCGTTTACTTTATCTTTGTGCTTTGATATTTGATTAGTAACACCCCAAACTATGCTTCCGCAAAACACTGAATTTCGGGAGTGTTACAGATTGGTATCAGAGCCTAAGGTTATAGTGAACTAGGTTGCATTTAGTGGGCCTAGACTATGACCGTTAGGCAGTATTCTCTTATTAGACATGACTGGTTCAGGAATTACAGCATACGACTTTAATTTAACATAGCCTGATCAACTATGTACAATTAAGGAAAGATGATGTAAGGTCTGAAATGAATATGTTGAACGGGGATACGTTAGTTGACTCTGACCACGAGAGAACCGGACCATTACTTGATACGTGCTAGACACTAGGCTGGATATGATATATGTATATAAATATTAGCCTCGTCTTACTTACACTCTGCCACAGGAATGGCAAACATACCACCTAATCCGTCACACTCTCACTCACATGGGCCACGGAACCCACGAGTAGCCAGGAGGGACACAAGGTCGCCTCGAAACAGCCCTTATCCTGTACATAACTCTCAGAACTCGGCACATCTCACGTTACCAGTATTGGCTACGCAATTCCGCCGTCGGGAGCAAAGACTCGAAAATCTTGAACTGGAACAACACCGAATGACCTACCTGCTTCGTCAAGCTCTTGACCACATATCACAACTCCAGAGAGAACAAGAAGATACCGGCCTCTCTGTAAGCATAATCCAGGATTCAATGACCGCCGAATTAGGTGCGGATGAACTTGTAAGAAACCGACTAGAGGAATGTGAACAGCGTTCACAGGAGACTGAGGATCACTCTCGTGTACTAGCACAACGACTGGCCTTAGTTGAAGACAATGCCAGGCAAACCAACAGGCTGGCAGAAACCGTGGACCGCCTTGTCACGCTGATGGAACAAATTAATCTACATTAAGACTAGTGTAGTCTTTGTCTTGTAATCCATCTCGTAATCTAATGACTATCTAGCACTACTCTATAAACTAGTCGGATGTAACAATTCCCGACACCTTTTGTAATATCTCTGTAGGATGTAACCTTTGAACTCGCGTTTTCCATCAAATATTCCTTGTTATTTCAACTCATATAAATTGTCATTTTCCATATGATGTTATGTATTACTGCTTTTATACATGTACATCTGTTACAATTACAAGCTCCTACAAAATCTCATGTATCTTCATTTCTTTTATTGAAGAATCATGCCGCCAAAGACAAGACCATATACCGATGCCCAGATTACCTCCCTTATAACCCAGGCTGTTACTGAAGCCTTGGCTCGGAATACTCCACCAAATTCTTCGAGAAACAGCGATGCCGCTGAAACCTCTGCTGCTAAACCTTGTTCTTAAAAGGACTTCCAGAACTGCAAACCTCTAAACTTTGCAGGTACCGAGGGAGCTATCGGTCTAGTACGCTGGATCGAGAAAGTTGAGTCTGTATTTCTTATCTGCAACTGTGCGGAGGGAGATAAGGTTAAGTTCTCCGTTAGTACTTTTACTGACACCGCACTCACCTGGTGGAACACTTATGCCCAGACTGTGAGTGTTGCTACTGCTTACCAACTCCCGTGGGAGGAGTTGAAGAAGATGTTGAGGGGCGAGTATTGCCCCAGGGATGAATTGAAACAACTAGAAGTGGAATTCTGGAACCACAAGATGCAGGGTGATGACATCACCGGATACACCAACCGTTTCCACCAACTGGCACTTCTGTGCCCAACCATGGTCGATCCTGAGTACAAAAGGATCGAGAAATTTGTTGACGGTCTTCCTGAGAGACTCCAAGACCTGGTAACTTCTTCCAAACCGGGTACTATTCAGAGCGCCATCCGTATGGCCCATGAACTAACGGCAAATTCTGTCCGCCGTGGTACAACTTCAACCCCATCTGCAAACAACAAACGCAAGTGGGAAGGTAACCCCAACTCATCCAACCAAACCTCCAACAAAAAGCCTGAGTACATTAAGGCTTATACATATGGAACTTCGGAGAAGAAAGGGTACAGCGGGAGCAGACCCTACTGTCCCAAATGCAACCGCCACCATGACGGTTCTTGCCCTTGCTCCAACTGCAAACGGTTCGGGCATCTAGCCAAGGATTGCCGAACCAACATTTCTACCCCCAACACCAATGCACCAAAGGCCTGCTTTGGGTGCGGAAATTCAGGGCACTTCAAGAAAGATTGCCCAAAGCTGAAAAACAACAACAACCCTGCTCGTGGTAGAGCATTCGTTATCAAGGCTGGGGAAGCCAGACAAGACCCGAACGTCGTGACGGGTACGTTCCTTCTCAACGACCTTACTGCTTCTGTGTTATTTGATACCGGTGCCGATAGAAGCTTCATATCTGAGAAATTTAGCCCTTTACTTGATATTACTCCCACTGCCTTAGATGCTAAATACATTGTTGAATTAGCTAACGGCAAACTTATTGAGACTGGTAGCATCATACCCAACTGTACACTTAACCTCACGAACGAAACGTTTTCCATTGATTTAATCCCTGTCGAGATCGGCAGCTTCGATATTATTGTCGGTATGGATTGGTTATCCAAACACCGAGCTGAAATCATCTGTCATGACAAACTCGTTCGCATACCTCTTGTCTCCGGTGGAACCTTAGTCCTACAAGGGGAGACCGGCAGGCGGAATCTGAATATTGTCTCCTGTCTGAAAACTAGAAAATATCTACGAAAAGGGTATCAAGCCATCCTCGCACATGTAACTGAGAAGAAGTCGGAGGAGAAGCGACTTGAGGATGTTCCGATCGTGCGGGATTTCCCGGAAGTCTTTCCTGAAGACTTGCCCGGACTTCCGCCACCTAGACAAGTTGAATTTCAAATCGAACTTGTGCCCGGAGCTGCACCCGTGGCACGAGCCCCTTACCGTTTAGCACCATCCGAAATGCAGGAGTTGTCTAACCAACTACAGGAACTCCTGGACAGAGGATTCATTCGACCAAGTTCCTCGCCTTGGGGAGCTCCGGTCTTATTCGTGAAAAAGAAAGATGGATCTTTCCCCATGTGTATCGACTACCGAGAGCTGAATAAGCTAATCATAAAGAATCGGTACCCACTTCCTAGAATTGATGATCTGTTTGACCAACTCCAGGGATCGAGTGTTTACTCAAAGATTGATCTACGGTCGGGTTATCATCAACTCCGAGTCCGTGACAATGATATCCCAAAGACAGCTTTCCGAACTCGTTATGGGCATTACGAATTCCAAGTAATGCCATTCGGGTTGACTAACGCACTGGCCGTATTCATGGACCTTATGAATCGGGTGTGCAAACCATATCTTGACAAATTCGTCATTGTGTTCATCGATGATATCCTGATTTACTCTCGCAACGAGCAGGAACATGCTCAACATCTGAAAACCATTCTAGGACTTCTGAAACACGAAGAGTTATATGCAAAATTCTCTAAGTGTGAATTCTGGATTCGAACCGTTCAATTCCTCGGGCACGTGATTGACAGCCAAGGAATTCATGTTGATCCCGCCAAGATTGAAGCAATCAAGGGCTGGGAGTCACCGACCACTCCAACCGAAGTGAGACAATTCTTAGGTCTTGCTGGTTATTATCGCCGATTCATTGAAAACTTTTCAAGAATAGCTGTTCCCCTAACCACACTGACTCAGAAAGATAAAAAGTTCGATTGGACTGATAAACAAGAGTCAGCTTTCCAGCTATTGAAAAACAAACTTTGCAGTGCACCAATCTTGTCCTTACCCGAAGGCACCGACGATTTCGTAGTTTACTGCGATGCCTCACACCAAGGACTTGGTTGTGTGTTGATGCAACGAGAAAAAGTCATTGCCTATGCCTCACGACAACTAAAAATTCACGAGAAAAACTATACGACCCACGACCTCGAGTTAGGTGCTGTGGTCTTCGCATTGAAAATCTGGAGACATTATCTCTACGGTACGAAAAACACTATCTTCACTGATCACAAAAGTCTCCAACACATATTCGATCGGAAAGATCTAAACATGAGACAACGTCGCTGGGTTGAGTTACTTAGTGACTACGACTGCGAGATCAAATACCATCCGGGCAAGGCTAACGTAGTTGCCGATGCCTTAAGCCGAAAAGAACGAGTGAAACCCCTTCGAGTCCGAGCACTTTCTATGACAATTCATAACGAGCTTCCTGCTCAAATCCTTACCGCTCAACTTGAAGCACTCAACGATGAAAACTTGAAAAATGAAGCCTTGCGAGGCTTGGATAAACAATTCGAAATCAAACCCGATGGAACTCGATACTTCTCTAACCGGGTGTGGTTACCCAAATTCGGAAACTTGCGAGATTTGGTGATGGCTGAAGCTCACAAATCTCGATACTCTATACATCCTGGATCTGACAAGATGTATCATGACGTCAAAGGGTTGTATTGGTGGCCTAACATGAAAGCTGACATTGCCTTATACGTCAGTAAATGCCTAACCTGTTCCAAAGTCAAGGCCGAACACCAAAGACCCTCGGGGTTGCTCCAACAGCCTGAAATTTCTCAATGGAAATGGGAACAGATTTCCATGGACTTCATTACCAAACTACCAAAAACTTCGAGTGGTTGCGATACCATTTGGGTGATCGTGGACCGTCTCACGAAATCTGCTCATTTTCTGGCCATCAAGGAAACCGACAAGATGGAGCGTCTGACTCGCATCTACGTCAAGGAAATCGTCTCGCGACACGGTGTACCTATCTCGATCATCTCAGATAGGGACAGCCGTTTTACTTCTAACTTTTGGCAATCACTACAGAAATCTCTTGGTACTCGTCTAGATATGAGTACTGCTTATCACCCTTCAAACCGATGGCCAAAGCGAGCGAACTATTCAAACACTGGAGGATATGCTACGAGCCTGCGTAGTTGACTTCGGTACTTCTTGGGAAAATCACTTACCGTTGTGCGAGTTCTCGTACAACAACAGTTACCATACCAGCATAAAGGCTGCACCCTTCGAGGCACTTTACGGGCGTAAGTGCCGATCACCGATCTGTTGGACTGAGTTAGGAGATTCCCAACTCACGGGTCCAGATATCACTCAAGAAACTACTGAGAAAATCGTTGGTATTCAAAACCGGCTGAAAGCCGCACGTGATCGTCAGAAAAGCTATGCTGACGTGAGACGCAAACACCTTGAGTTCCAGGTAGGGGACAAGGTACTTCTCAAAGTGGCACCGTGGAAAGGTGTTATTCGATTCGGAAAACGAGGCAAACTAAATCCTAGATACATCGGACCATTCGAAATCCTTGAAAGGATTGGTCCAGTGGCATATCGCCTGCAACTTCCTGCTGAACTTAGCAGCGTACACAACACATTCCACATTTCTAACTTGAAGAAATGTCTGTCTGACGAGACGCTGATTATACCGCTCGACGAAATTCAAATCGATGATAAACTTCATTTTGTCGAGGAACCTATGGAAATCATGGACCGTGAGGTCAAACGATTGAAACAGAGTCGTATTCCCATCGTAAAGGTCAGGTGGAATTCTAGGCGTGGCCCTGAGTTCACCTGGGAACGGGAAGACCAAATGCGACAGAAATACCCACATCTCTTCCCAGATAACGCACCGTCCGTGCACTCAAGCTAATTTCGGGACGAAATTTCTTTAACAAGGGGAGAATGTAACACCTGCATAATTAGGGTAATTAATTATGCCTAATTGTTTGTGACTAGTTGTAATTAGTATGTAATAGGACTAATTACAGGCTCTATTTGTATGTATATATAAGGTGAATTATATATATGTGTGTGTACTTACGCGATTTGGATAAATCGTGCGAATTAACCGGACGGAGTCCGACACAGTTTACTTGGACGTTGGTGACAAAAATTTACTTAAATAATGAAAACGTATTTTGTTATATAAAATACGCAACCGAACGAGCATTGTTTATATATTATTGTGACGACATTTTAACTAGCGCAACAAAACGTAATAAACGCGACTTAATAATTTAAATATTGCGACAAATGTTTTTATTATTAATTTCAGAGTATTTTTATTTAAATATTCCAGTTACATTTTTAAAATATAACGGTTTGGTTAAATACTATAAACAAAGGATTAAACGATTAGGATACGGAGGTAAATACTGAGTTTTAGGGAGCGTTTGCCCCTCCTTCCTTCTTTGGATCAGCCAAACCCCACCCCCATTCTCACTTCTCTCTTTCATTTTTTTTCATTATCACAAAACACACACAAACCAAACTCTCTCAACTCCAATCTACACCAAATTTTCGGAATCAAATCCCGACCACAAAAATTACATATTCGGAATCACCATCACGAGTGGAGCAAGAATATCAAGATCGTTTTCACCATTTCATCCTCCATTTAGCTCGATTTGCAAAAGTAAGAAATTTCTAAAATCTTAGATCTATTCAATTTGGTGTAATGTTTTAATGTTTTGATGTGTACACAACTTAGATATAACCTAATACATGAATAATACACGATTTTATAGCTCAAAAATGGGTTAGATTTGCGTTTTTGGTCGAAAATTCTCGAAACCCGTAAGTTTCTGGGCTGGTGTTCATACGTGCGACACAAGCCTTGTGTCGTACACTGTGTCGCATAAACCCATTAGTGTCGCACCTTGTGTCGTACCAATCCTTTAGTGTCGTAACCTTTGCGACACAATATTGTGTCGCACTCTATGTCGCATACTATGTCGTATTTAATACGACACAACCGTTCTGTCGCTATTGAATTAGCATCGCAAGCTTTTTGCGACACAACCACTGTGTCGCAGAGCTCTTGTGTCGCATCCTTCATGCGACACAACCCTTGTGTCGCATACAAATCCTTGTGTCGCAGCTTATGTCGCAGAAACAGAAAACTTGGAAATTTTAAAGGATTTTCACTATAGAAAAGTCAAAGTTACTGTAGCAAAAAGTCAAATTTTACTGTAGCAATTCACTGTAGCACATTTACTGTAGCAAAGTCAACATTTTAGAATTTTTGCTACAAACCGTCACCAACGGGCCAAACATGTTTTCCAACAAACAAACAATTACAAACATACGGACAAACACTGGATATACTAGTTGTGTACAACTAAACGAAACGTCTCGTGAGATGCATACTTACATAACTTCATATGATTAGGCATTTGAAGGTTACGGGTTCAGAGAACCTACTTGCTTTACTTACTACTTGCTAATTGCAACTGATTACTACAAGACTCAGGTGAGTCTTACGGCCCCACTTTTACTGTTTTATCTTATTGGGGGAGATACATGCTACTGATTTTCTTGAACACAAGTACTAAACTGTTTACTATACCAAACGAAATTGCATGAGTTTACTTACAAACAGAAGTCTCTCCATCATATATCGTTAGTTATGGACTTAAGCGCGAACACTAGTTAATGGATCCATTAGGGAAATGACCCTCCCTGCCCGGGGTAGTAGCGCTGCCACGTACTGATTTACACGTAGAAACGGGTGACTACTTATTCGTTACTGATGCTTGCTCACTTACGAGCATGTCACGGGAGCAAACATATTATTTACGGGTTAAGCTTCGATTATGAGCCTCATGGCAACGGTATAAACTTACTTACTTACATTTGCGGGATTGCAAAAACTGGTTTACGATTTCTGGATTGAAATTGCTGATTTTACGCCTGCGGGCATTACTGATGAAATCTCGTGTTCAAAGCTGATATTACTTACAAACCTGTGAGATTCACCAACCTTTTGGTTGACACTTTTTAGCATGTTTTCTCAGGTACTCGGATGGAGTAGGATTACTCCAGGATTTTTAGCTAGAGTCGCATGATTTCAACACAACTGCATTAACAGAGATTCTTAGCATTATCTTTTGTATATTTTGATTATGTAATAGAATCTCCAGCTACACGCGCGGACTCTAGGGAAACTACATTTTTGTATACGAAAACACTAAGTTTTCAAACAATATATCTATGGAATGTAACTAATTTACAAACGTTGCATATAGATGTCGTTTACTTTATCTTTGTGCAGTGATATTTGATTAGTAACACCCCAAACTATGCTTCCGCAAAACACTGAATTTCGGGAGTGTTACAAGTGGTGCTAGTGATTTGTTGACCAGTCTTGTAACACCCCAAAATCCAAAAGTAATATTGTGAATAAAGTAATAGTAATTGTTTTAAATTATATTTACTTTAGGTGAAATAAAATAGTAATAAATGTAAGTCGGTTTTAAAGTTCCAGACAATGATAATCACGGGAATAAAATTAAAGCACATATATATATATATATATATATATATATATATATATATATATATATATATATATATATATATATATATATATATATATATATATATTAACTTATATGTGTACGTATCATATATCATTGTTATTGTCATTTCTAAACCACCAGAAACTTCACGAACAAAAAAAATCACGTACAAACCCTAAACCCTAAACTAAAATTGATTCAGAACCCGAAATTGAAGCTGGAGAACATGAATTCTGTTGAAACATAGTTTGTGACAACAGATCTAGCTTGAAATAGGACTGGTGTAATTATTATCTTGTTTGTGTATTGGTTTAGATTTGTAAATAAATGATATTAGTTTTGATATTAATATTCGTTAAATATATTAGTTTGATAAAGTGTTAGACGAATATAGAATACGAACTAAAGTCTGGCGAGATGAGATTTCAAGTCGCGAGTTATAAGTCTGGCGAGATGAGATCTGGACTCGCAATGGTCACGGCGAACCGAAGCCATAATGGGCTTAGGCTTACGTAACGAGTCGAGTCAACTCGCAGGCCCAGCGGCTGCGAGTTGAGACGAACTATATATTGTTTTTCAATTCGTGAAAACATAATTTTTGCCATTCGAGTTCCTGACCTGCGAATTCAAGTTTCCAGAGAATAATAAACCTAACGGCTAGGCTTTGACGCACTAGTACGAAAACGAGTAAAAAGAGCGCAACATTATAGCGGTTATAATTGAAAACCGCTATATTGAATATAAAGTGGGTCCAATTATCTAAATTGTAGCGGTTTAGCAGTCAAAAGGTGGGGTCCCAACTACACAAATATAGCGGTTAAGGTTAAACCGCCTCAGGTAATAACATTTATGGCGGGTAAAATAACCCGCTACAATAGGGGTAACCAATTTATAACGGTTAATTTTAAACCGCCACGAGAAAATTCATTTCGAAGCGGGTAAAACTATCACGCTTCAATTGTGAGATACAATTAGTAGCGGGTTAGTTAAACACCGCCCCAATTGAAATGCCTTAGTGGCGGTTACAGTCGGTTTAGCATTCAATGAATTCATTATAGTTAAACACAAGTGTATATATATAGACATATCTTATCCATTTTCTTACCTATATAAAACAAACTTGTATGAGTTGTATCCCACATCGGAAATAATTGAAAAGGTGTGTTGGTTTATTTATGTTTTTTGATGTTCCTTACTTAAAGGTCATTTCTTTGTATCATTATCATTGTAGGTTTGGTTGTTCTCTTCTCTTTAGGCTCTTTGCTACTCGCGAGAAAAGAAGTAAATAGATGTTGGTGGTAGGTTTCATTGCAGTTGCAGAGTAGAGTTGTAAATATGTTGATAAAGATATTTGCTACTCGCGAGAAAAGAAGTAAATAGATGTTGGTGGTAGGTTTCATTGCAGTTGCAGATAGAGTTGTAAATATGTTGATAAAGATATTTAAGAATTGGTTGTTCTTTGTATCATTATCATTGTAGGTTGATAAAGATATTTGCTACTCGCGAGAAAAGAAGTAAATAGATGTTGGTGGTAGGTTTCATTGCTGTTACAGTTAGAGTTGCAAATATGTTGATAAAGATATTTAAGAATTGGTTGTTCTTTGTATCATTATCATTGTAGGTTTGGTTGTTCCCTTCTCTTTAGGCTTTTTGCTACTCGCGAGAAAAGAAGTAAATAGATGTTGGTGGTAGGTTTCATTGCAAATGCAGAGCACTGAAAATTCGTATAGTCATATCAGTCACTAGAGTTGTAAATATGTTGATAAAGATATTTAAGAATGGTCTTTTTTTGGATATGATGTTAATTATTATTTTTCTGTGGTTGTTTCTTTCATTCTTGTAGTATAAATAACACGTACATTAGGTCACTTTTTCATCCAAACCCTTTATGATCATCAATTATCAGAATTTTCAGAAACTGATCTTCTCCGTCTCTTCTCTCATCTAATTTCTTCGATGTATATCAAATTCACTTTTCGTGATCAGATATGATCTCTCAAAATGAAAGTAAAATATTAATTTTTCTTCAACCGAGATTTCTCGGTTTAAATTTTTCAGCATCACGAATCTACTAATTTCCGTGAAGTTTGAGTGTTGGTAGATTCTCTATTGTATAATTGTGGCAACACAATGTCTCTCGTTGTCACACACTACGTTCCCGAGCCAGCTACAGCTGCTGATGTGGTTGGAAATCAAGGTGGCCGGATTTGTGAAACGGGTGGTAACTTACATGATAACGGATGATCTCGAATTGAAAGAGGCTATATTAAATTATTGGGTGTTTCTTTTAATGGAAGATTGATTGGCGATTAATGTCGTATCAGACTCACTAGCGGGTAAGATATGTTCGAGCATTTGATCTAACCTTCTGATATCGAGTGACGATCCTCCTTGTGCAGGAATCTAGCTAGCCTTCAGGCTTTTGGCCCAAAAAGCCGTAATTAATACGATCCTTTTAATTCTTCGGGTATGGTTCATTTATTTGGCCCATGCGATGATGTACATGGATCGGCCCAAAAGATAATATTTAAATCATAAAGCTGGAATATAAAAAGTAAGGCGGTTATACTTTGGATCAGTTTTTGATTATTTAATAAATTATTTAGGTCGACGATATTATTGATGTGCATGGTTATTAATTACTTGTTAGCAGTTAGCACTTAATTAAAAATCTGCATTTAATACAATCTTATTGGTGAGGTTAAGTTGTTACTTAATTACTCGATGCCGAGTATAGATACCATTAATGAATGAATATAATTCCGATACCAAACAACTGTATTTGTGTTTTCTGTCTGTTTTTTACATTCCGGTATCAAAACTAGAATAAGTAATTAAAATGGTAACTCATACGATTGAATGGTTGCACTATTCCATGAGTTTATTCTCATCTTCAAGTTAATTCATACGATTGAAAATTTAAATTACAAACACTAAATTAAAATAACATAGTATTGATGTACATGAGTTAATGACAATTTACCCTAGCCTTTTCCTCTTCACTGGTTCCATAGTCATCCTCATCTTCAAGTTATTACAAAGCAGAAGGCGACGTTTGAGTCCCAAATACACAGTTAGACACATCTTCAAGTTATTACAAAGCAGAAGGCGATGTTTGAGTCCCAAATACACAGTTGAGATACAACAAAACCTTGTATATGAACAATAAATCTCGTTACAGTTTCTGCAGAAATCCCGCACTGAAACTGTTTTCGACGAGATCTGATATTTCACGCGCGGATAGATGTTTTGACCAATAGTAAGGAATGCTACACTTGTTGTGGCAAACCCCGAATTGGTGTACTAATCATACTTCGTCGACGTGACTGTAAATGGTCTCGCTGCCAAGGTCCGTCAGAATATTTAAACAGGGAAATCGCAGTCGTGAGACAGTATTATATTGTAAATTATCTTGTGAAAAAGGACGATTGCGAAACTGGAGATGGATCGGAAGATCATTTTGGGAAACTTGATGATCATATTGTTATTAAATAGGTGTGTGTAGTATACTAAAAAACAGCTTATGTATGAACATATATTTATAATATGATGAGGATGAACATGAATTCAATTCCAACACCTAACAGTCCTAACCAAATCAATGTATGTTTTACCAAAAATATTTATACGATAATGAGGATACGTAACATTAATGAATGAATTCAATTTCAACACCTAACAATACCTAACCAAATCTAAGCTAATATGATTAATGTATGTTTTACCAAAAATAGTGTTTACTTCAACTATCGGTCCACGTAGGGTTGATAGAAATGTTGTATTTTTGTGTTTATAACATTTTATAATATAAATTAATTATGTTTCACTGAAAAAATTACCGGTTGTTCAACAAAGTTGGTTATATACATAATTTTCGAAAAGATGGTCATGTGTTCGAATCAACTCTTTTGAACAATCGGTATTTTTATATCAACATATGAAGCGGTTATATAAGTAATGTGACGGCTTTCTATAATTTGGATCAGTTTGAATTTAGTTTTTGACCGCCTCAAGGTATGTTAATATTCTAATTTAAAAAAGGGAAATTACATATTACATATATGATATATATCCCTTCTCAAAACTTGTCAAAATATAAAGAAATAACGATATCAATTCTATATTTCCATAAAAAAAATTATAATATAATACAATATATGTTTTGAAGTCCTTAGACCCGCCTCTTCGTTTTGTGTCATCACCATTATCATATATATGATTTTATATGATAATAGTGATGATCGTCGATACACAAAATTCCCGAAGAGGCGGGCTTCTAAAGAGTTCAAAAGATATTATTGTATTATCTTATAAATATGTGCATTTTAAAATGCTCGAGAGTAATACTTCTTTTAGGTTGATCAACTTTTGGTCATGAAAAGTTTGCATTTACATCTGATGATAATTAAACTTTGAGGGGTGGAAAAATCAATATTTAATCCGGTTGACAAGACCACACAATGCTCCTATCTCTAGCCTTAGTCAAGTCTATGATAATATCACTATCAGCTCCCTCCCTCCCTAGCCCCCTTCCCTGACATATATTTGACTTTCTTTTACTCCGTAATATCTTTATTTCGGGAGGTGATAACTGATAAATATTAAATAGTACGGAGTAATACACCACCTATTATGATTTATGCAACAAAATTATGTTATTATATACTTGTACTGTTAGCATAAACTGTGTGTAGAAAACAAATTCTATGTTGTACGTATTTATCAATTGCCTTCAATTCTATATTTCTATTAAAAGGAAATGTGGCGGTCTTATATATGTTGGATCGGTTCAGCATGCCTTTAACCGCTTCAAAATATGTTGATTCTATTTTAACGAAATGGTTTTTAATTAATTAAGTAAGTATTAAAAGTCGACGATAAAATCGATTTGGTTGTTGGGGGAATGGGGCCATGGGGGCATCGAAAAGTTTTGCATTTACGACTGACTTTTAATTACTCGTATTATACAGGTGGAATAATCAATATTTAATCCGGTTTCCCACACATTTTTAAGTTTAATTAATTAATGTTGATCAGGTTGATACATACAACACTAAAAATGATTAGGACAACACACTGTACAGCAGTCACAGCTCGCAGTACAACTCATTAGCATACTTGTGGTGTTGGAATCAAAATTATGTGGGGTATTTTTCACCTCCCGTTGTTCAGAAAGGGAGCAAAATTTTTACAAGGAATTTTTTACTTGTTACAAGGAAATATGACTTTAATATTCACAAGGAACCTTTCATTTACCTGTAGGAAGTACTCCGTAAAATATTTCTTGTAAAAATCATCTCCCGTTCAGAAATGAACAGTAGTTTCAGTGATACAAAAAATTAGTACTTAATTAATAAGTTTTTTTATCATCAGATATTCAGACCTAAATGCAAACTTTTCATGACCAAGTGTCCAAGTCGATCCCCCAACAACCAATTATCGATTTCATTAATCATTTTTTATTTTTTTTCTTAAATGAACCAACATATCTTGAAGCGGGAAAAATTTATTAAACCGATCCAAAATACAAAAAAGCTACACATCTGTTCTTATAACCGCTTCAATACAGCGCCTTCAATATAACTAGTATAAAGTTGAGCGCGTAACCAAACAGCAATAAACCCATTCATTTATTCATGACATGACATATTTCAATCAGAATAAAATGAAAGAACGATCAATATATATGCAGCAGTCTCTCTTCGCTCTTTTTATTGTCAGATCTCTTTTACATGATCATGATCATGATCATCGTCTTGATGTTCATTTTCATAATAATTTCACGGCCTCTATTTCTCTGTTTAAATGCTCCGTCTCCGTAAACGAAATCCGTCTCGGAGTCGGTTTTAATTGAAACCCTAATTGGGCAATCCACCATAGGAGCTTTGTGTTTGATTGCAAAGACTACACTCACCCTCGACCACTTAGTTCCTGGTGTTCGGTCCAAAAGAGGGAGGCTGACAATCACTGATGATCTCGTTGACGGTGACGGATGATCTCATTGTCAGCCGGGTATATATGATTTTATATGATAATACTAATGATCGTCGATACACAAAACGAAGAGGCGGGCTTCAAAAGAGTTCAAAAGATAATACACAAGGCGAAGAGGCGGGCTTCAAAGGAGTTCAAAAGATATTATTATATTATCTTATAAATTTATGAAAATATATAATTTATGCTATTTCTTTATGCTTGTTGGAACTTAGATTTTAATCATAAAAGGAGATGTTGTATCCTTATAAGACTGTTAATGTTGATTTTCCATTCATTAAATTTTATTTGTATATTTAATGATGGATAATTATTCATTCCGATCAAACTCTAGTATCAATTTGATTTTTATATTTCTACGACGATGACGATGATTTATTACTGTATTATAAAAATAACTAATGCTTTAAAAAAATAACTATTTTGCCAAAAACAAAAGTTAAAGAATCAATATTTAATCCGGTTGACAAGACCACACAATGCTCCTAGCCTCCTATCCTAGCCTTAGTCAAGTCTATGATAATATCACTCTGCAGTCTGCACCACCACTTCCTCCCCAGCCCCTTTCCCTGATATAAGATAATACAAAATAGAATCAATATTGTATTCTTGACTTCCCTTTTCAATTTTATTTCAATAAAGAAATTGTGGCGGTTTAATATATTTTAGAGCGGTTAAATAATGTTTTTAACCGCTTCAAGATAGTTGATTCTATTTTAACAAAATGGTTATTAATTATTTAAGTATTAAAAGTTCACGATAAAATAGATTTGGTTGTTGAGGGAATGGGGGCATCGAAAAGTTTTGCGTTTACCACTGATAATTAGTAGATATTAATTAATTATTATAAAGAAGGATGAATCGATATGAATTTCATAATTAGTTAAGAGATTCAAAAATTGTCTTCTGGTACTATTAATTTCAATTATGTACGTTAATTTTAATAGTTCAAGTATAAATGTCTTTTTAATTTGTTCAATGAGAAAGAAATGTTGTGGTAACATATGAAAATCATAATTGGTAACTAAAATAGGAGACGAGAAAATTAAAGTTTTACATAAATAAAAATTACAGAGAGAGAAAAAAAAAAAACTAATCCTCATCTCCTCTTAACATAATCTCTTTCCATTCTATATGATTTTGATTATACTTCTTGAAACGTGATAACAATGCTTCAAATGATGCTTTCTCAGGCGTGTAGTATGTTAGATCATAATGCTCACATTTTTCGAGAAATTCGATCTCGGGCTGGGAAAGTTCACACCCAAATTCGTCACGTTTGTCTTTTAGGTCAACAATCCACTTGCTCAACTTCTTCATTGCGTCATTGATGTTTTGGATACTTTCTTCAAGCGAGTGGATGACATTATTGTTAATCTTGTTTAATACGTCAAATTTCTTGCCGATCACATATTGTTCTTCTTTAGTTGCCATACTATTTAATTGCCTGAACTTCTCGGATTAAGTATTGAGAGATGAGGAGTTCGATATCACGTTGTGTGTATTTCAACTGTAGACAAGGGTCTCTATTTATACTAGCTGGAAACCCATCACGTACTGTGGCGCAATAAACTTTTACCCTAAAACTTTTCACCTCCCGCCCATTGGAAAATTTAAGGTTATTAATTTAACAATTTAAACAACCAATTAGTTGTGGCGGATTAACGCAAAACAGCCTTTTCTTTTCATTTTCCCATACCAAAAATATTTGGTTAATTGACTGTTAACAAAATATATGGCGGTTTACGTCAGACCGCTTTCTTTAGTTTTACATAAAAATTACCTTTTAGTTCTTTAATAATGTGGACATTTCAAATAGGAGGGAATTATTAGAAATTTCCGGTTGGTAATTACAGTAGTTTGAGAATTAATCGGTTAATGAAATGAATGTTTCCCGAGGGTGATGATCCATACACCACCAATAATTATCAGTGCAAAATAAAAAAGCAATGATTAGTATAACAAAATAAGCATTTACTTTATAAAGGAAAAATACAAACTAACAAGGTGAAAATCTTTGATTGGTAAAACAAAATATAAAATAATATTAAAAATACTATTCATAACCTATTCACATTTACTTTGGTAAATGTATGGATAATTATTGGTGGTGTAAGGATCACTTCCCATATATAAAATATATATAGACATATACACACACACACACACAATGGTCACTTTGTCATCCATCAACTTGTTCATTGCTTTAGTTGTTTTCAAAAGATAATTAACACAAAATTAATGTCATCTCCAAACACCAATAGTGTGAATCAGCCTATATTTGTGATCATGTCAATATCCACTACAAAAAGTAAACAATATTTCCTTCACGACCGCCATTTCTCTGTTTAAGATCTCCGGGCACTGGTTTATCACAACAAAATCGGTAATGAACAGGAATGGGATATACAAAAATTGTTCTCTTCGTTTCCTCCCTTCCCGGCCATGTTGTGCTTCGTGAATATTACATTCCTTTTCTCATGTTGTGCTTTCTTGTCGTAATTAAACCAATGTCTCGGAGTATTATAAAAAAAAATAAAAAACCATGAAGCGTACAATTAGCTGACGTTTTCCGATTTTTGACAATTGCAATCGCGCATATAAAAATGAAAAACTTAAAGCGGTTTTTAATACATCAATGTAAGGCGGTGGTTTGTAAAACCGCCTTAATTAAGTAACGAATGGTTCTGGTACTCCAAACGTGCTGCTGGCCAACAGTCAAGACCGTTTGAAAGAAAGCCTTGTTCCGCTTTATAAAAATAATTTCTTTCCCACGTTGCTTCCACGTCGCTTCCGATTGTTGGTTGGCATTTTTGTGTTTAGTATCGTTGAATCACAGAGCTTGGCCGTAGTATCGTTGAATCAGCTCTCTTTTTGTGTTTCTGCTCTTCAATCTGTTTACGCATCGATACTCCTGCCTCCTGGCCTTGTTAGGGAATGAGCACGGAAAAAGTCATGTTCAAACATTGACCTCATATATATATAATGTCATCCTCTTCCTCATCCAAGAGAGCATGGAGTACAGGCCCGCCAACAGCATCAAAAGCATAATCGTTGTCCAAGAAAAAGGGTATTTCCTACGAATTCGATCTATGGAGTGTAATGAATGATGATTAATGAATGTGAATTACTTATTTACTTGTCCAGATTGCGAAAGAAAGCAAAATCACGGACTGTGAGGAAAAAAGATAACGGAAGACCATTTTCCATCCAAACCTTCATATCGTTGACATTTTTCAAATGTTTTATTAATTGATAAAATGTAGTAGAGAAAATGTTATTATTACGGACTCTTATGTTAATATTAATATTAATAATAGATTAATTAATGGTATATATTATATATATATATATATATATATATATATATATATATATATATATATATATATATATATATATATATATATAGGGTGTTTGGCATAGCTTATTTTTTCTGCTTATGTGCTTATTGCTTTTTTTTAAGCAGTTAAGTAGTTTGGAGTGTTTGGGAAAGTAAAATTGTTCATGCTTATTTGATTATTTTAGGCTGAAATAAGCAGTTTGCAATAAGCAAGTGGGTTGATGCTTATCTGCTTATGCTTATAAGCATAAGCACAAAAATAAGCTATGCCAAACACCCTCATATATATATATATATATATATATGGTGCTTTTCCCCCTTTTCTGTACTACTCGTTCTATACTATATATATTTCAATCGGCTAATTAATAATTTCAATATTATTAATTAATATTAATATTAATAATAGATTAATTAATATTATGTTCTTAATTATATATGGTGCTTTTCTGTAATTATTAATTTATTTATTTACTTGTATATTTCAAATGTTTTATTAATCGGTTTAATTTAACAACTGAAATCATTTTGATTATTGTGTCTACAAAACTGATGGACAAATGATTTGGTTGCAATATCGGTTGACCAGGTGGCCACCCCATTGGTGCAGTAAAAGAATAAAATTTTAGACTAAACTACTAGTATTAAACTTGATTATCAAAATGAAAGAAGCATACGTAGTAATATTTACTATAGCTAGTGGATATACAGCATATCTCATCAAAAAATCTATTTGACCAGACCACCATGCTCCTATACCTAGCCATAATCCAGAGTCAGACCACACCACCCCCTCCCCACTTCCCAAGCCCCCTTCACTGACAAACATTTGACTTTATTTAAGTCTTCTAGAGCATCTCCAGATTGAAGCGGCTAAAATTGAAATGTGGCGGCCTTTTATACTTTTGTAGTCAATTACTAAATTTTATATTCAGTTTCATTTTTTGCAAGACATCACTCGAATCAATATTTTAATAGTTAATCAGTTCTTTTTTTATTGATTTCAAATTTATTCCCGTCTCATCGTGCGGGTTAGCAGCTAGTATATGTTATGGAATATTGGAATAGATATGGACAGATGAATTCATTAGCTATGGCCGTACGAGTAGTAGCGTAACAAGGAAGCTACACACTTTTGTGGCGGTGTTCAGTAAACCGCTTTCAATACTGTAACTATATAAAATAGAAAGATATTTCGTAGATTGTAAGAGATAGTTCAGTTGTTTTGTTAAACTGAAAAAATGGCAACCGAAGAAGAGAAGTATGTTTTAGGAGAGAAAGCAGGCGTTTTAAAGGAGATAGACCAACAAATGATCAAATTACAAAAAGAAAACGTCGAAAAGTTTAATACGGCAATTGGGAAGATCTGCAAATGGATCAACGACCTCAATGATAAATTTGACGAATTTGGAGTTCAACCCTCTGCATCCGAGCTCAAATTTCTCAAGAAACTTGAAGATGATTTTCAATACTACACCTCCGAGAAAAAAAATGCAGAAAACATGCTATTTCGTTTCGAGATGTATGATCGAAACCTTAGGGATTGGATCGATCTGATACGTTTGTAATTTTTCATTTGATAATGTAATTTTATCCTTTAGTTATTTCATTACTGAAATTGACATGAAGTTCTTTAATTCACTGAGTATTATTACTATTATTTATTATTTTTATTATTACTATTACTATTATTTATTATATATGCAATAAATTAATAAAATTACAAGCACGAAATGATTATATATATATATATATATATATATATATATATATATATATATATATATATATATATATATATATATATATATATATATATATATAGTGGGAGGCATAGTTGTTAAACTCTTTACGATTCACTCAACTCAGAAATTAAAAAAATGAGGTGGTTCAGACCCCGACTCTTAAATGGCTTTGACCCTTACGAGTCATTTATTGGCTCTTCCGAGTCGTGGGCGACTCTTACGAGTCAGAAACCGGACACACGTTTAATGTAATCTAATAAAAAAACATAAAATGACAAAATATGGAATGTCTACGTGGATCTATTGCCGAAGAAAGAAAGTTACTCGAGAACTGCGAAAAGATGGTGGAGACACTAGATCGAATGATCGAACAGAAAGAAAAGTGGATTAATGATGAACTGCCTAGTTTAGCGGATAGTTAATTTTCAATTTTGTGTATTTGTTCTTTATTCATATTATTCTTAATTGTTCTTACTTATTGGATAATAGAATGACTTTAGCTTAAAACCGATATATCATATCGCTCCTACAACATGTATCGTTCATTTTTGAGTACTACTGTACTAGCTAGCATTACACCCGCGGTAAAATTGGTGACGGAGGATGGAGGTGCGAGTAACGATTTTAAAATAAAAACGTAAATGTAAATATATTTAAGATTTATTGTATAATGCTTGTGTTATGTATTATTTATCCATGTGAAATGTAATAGAAACAAATATGATTTAACTATAGTGATCTACATATTAATGGAAATAATTTGGCCATGAACATGAGGGATTTGGGTGTAACACTCTAGGCAAATCCCACATCGGCCATGGACATGGGAGATCTGAAGACTTATAAGGGAAAAAGTCATCCTTATACGACACAACGCGTTTTCGGCCCACAGTGGAAGTAGATTGCACGAGAATGTCATGGTTAAGCGTGCTCGTGTGGGGGGAAGCATCCAGGATGAGTGCCTCCTGGGAAGTGGAAGTGGTGGTCGCCAAGAACAAAGCCGTGCGCCTGCAGGCAAAGTGGACAATATTGTGCCGTGGTAAAGGGCAGTTACATTGGGGCTTATAAGGATAATATCATCCTTACATGATACAACACATTTTGGGACCGTAAGGGTAGTAGATCCCGTGAGAAAAGTACAGTTAAGCGTGCTCGAGCGTGGTAGTTCCAGGATGGGTGACCTCATGGATAGTAGTGTGGTCGCCAAGGAAAAATCGTGCGCCTGCGGGTAAATCGGACAATATTGTGTCGTGGTAAGGTTGGATGTTACCGTAATGTTAGATGTTGGTGGCGCGATGAGTAGGATGATAGTAGTGGGGTAATTAAGGAAGTCAAATGCTTGTGCTTTATGGTTATAATGTTGGACGCTAGTGTTGTAGGAAGTCACCATGTGTTTAATTTTGTGGTGATATTAATATGGCGTTTTTGTCATAGTGAATCGTAGTAGTGAATGTATACGTTTGAATTTATAAACAGTCAAGATGGTGTTGCTTGCTTATGAAATTCGAACATAAAAGTTTTAGCGCACGAAAAATTTACAGGACCACACGAGAACTTCCAAATAGCTAATCAATGTACTTCCACTAAACGTTTAACTTTATAGTTCTCACGCGTCCAATGACCTTTTTGGCCACAATAAGAGCGTTTGTGATTTGTAACAGGAGTTTACCTTATACACCCAACACGTACCTCTCGTGTCCCCAAAAATCCTCAGGGAATTTTTAGATTCAACTTGTCATTATAAACCTTAAAATATCAAAAAATAGACAATGGAAATAGGAGGTTGCCAGCTAATGCATGTTGACCACAATTATTTTCAAATCGTCACCAACTAATGTGGGATAAGCTAAATGCCCACAAGTCATAACCCCATTGAGACACATCGTCTTCCTTGTAACTTTATAGTTCTCACGGGTCCAATGACCTTTTTGGCCACAATAAGAGCGTTTGTGATTTGTAACATGGGTTTACCTTATACACCCAACACGTACCTCTCATGTCCCCAAAAATCCTCAGGGAATTTTTAGATTCAACTTGTCATCATAAACCTTAAAATATCGAAAAATGGACAATGGAAATAAGAGGTTGCCAGCTAATGCATGTTGACCACAATTATTTTCAAATCGTCACCAACTAATGTGGGATAAGCTAAATGCCCACAAGTCATAACCCCATTGAGACACATCGTCTTCCATGAGGTTTTCATTAATATATATCTTCCTGAATGGCACATGAGTCCCTCGATCTCTGTAACAAACCGTCCCACATCGAAAACTGATAACAAATTGGAGCTCTTTATTAGTCTAAAGTTGTGTCTAATAGTTACCTTCCACTATGGTTTTTCGTTGAAAGTTGAAAATATCTGGTTAGTCGTTGCTTTCGACTTTGGGGGCATTACATCTTAAGCATGCACATCAATTAAGAAAACATAATCTATTTGATTCTTTATTTTAGTTAGTTTTCAAAAATACTTGCACTATATCTTACATGTATGTATGTATGTATATAATAATAATAATAATAATAATAATAATAATAATAATAATAATAATAATAATAATAATAATAATAATAATAATAATAATAATAATGTTTAGAATATAATAACAATAATAATATTATTATTAATATTAATAAACCAAAATCCTATTGAGCAATCTGGACCTTTCAATGAAAATTTTCAAGGTGATCCGACGATTTAGATTTAATTAAATAATTACACTTACCATTTTAAGTATTAAATTTAAATTTAACCCCAAATTAAATATTATTAAATATATTAATTAAAACAAAATATTGAAAAATTACACAACTTATATATAGTTATATAAAATGAATTATTGAGTCTTACTCCGTACTTCTTAAACTTTGCAACAATAAAATAGCAATATGCTTTATAAATAGATATATATATATATATATATATATATATATATATATATATATATATATATATATATATATAGATCTATATCTATACTATATATAATTACTATATATAATATATATGTATTTGATAAAAACTAAAGCACCAAATTTCAAAATTTTTGGTTCCCCGCCAAACGTGGGCTAAAAAATCAAAAAGTTTCACTAGTAAATTGAAACGGTTTGTTTATGGCGTGGCGGTTGTCTTTGTGATTTGAAGCGGGTATTGTTTTTAACCGCTTCAAATGAACTAAGGTTTTGTTGGTGAAAAAGCACTTTTTGGTCTACATAGAGACAGAGTACACTTTTGATCGCGATTTTCTGCTTCATCGTCTTCGGCTTCGTTCTACTTCTGCCACCACCGTATCCCCAAATATACACCGGTAAATCTAGGTTAAAGTTTGTTATTGTAAACCCATTGCACTTTGGTAATTTTATAAGGGTATAATTTTGCCGCAGCTCATATCCAAACGGTTGCATTAATTGCTAGGTTTTCCAATCTTGATCGGCTTTTGAACTGTTGTCATGTAACTCCAATTCATCCATTATTGGTGGTAGTTTGTTAAATATTGTAAATTAATTGTATTTTTCTATGTAAAATTTTTCTTTTAGTGTATGCCGGATTGAAACATATATTGATATATTTGTACATAATTTTTTAGGTAAATATATAATTTATATATAAATTTTTAACCATACAGGCATACACCACTAATGTGCATCAGTCTGTTGTTCTGTACAACAGTTTAATGCATAATTAGTGGTGTATGGCTAAAGGTTGGTGGTGTACAAATCACCACCCATATGTTATTGATTGTTGTGAGTACATACAAAAGGGAATGTTCTTTATGAAATAACGCTTTTTTTGGTCCCCACCCTCAGCTCGTTATATATGCCAAAATTAATAGATATTGAATTCAATACTGATCTTGATGATATTTATGTAAAGATGTGGTCCCGTAGTTGTTGATTCTCCAATCCTGAACCTGTGAGAACACTCTAAGATATGCCAGCAAAGACCCTATTCAATACTTGAGAAAGTGCATCCATCACTGTCTTATGTATTATTTATCCATGTGTTCTCCTGGTCTGTAGCTGGTTCTAATAAAGGGAAATATATATGTATGACAATTCGATCAGTTTCTTATTTGCACGTGTGTAATGTTTGCTATCCGTTTTGCGTAGTGTGTGTTAGAGCATCTCCAATAGTAAAGTCATTCCAAAAGCTTTATACAAAAGCTTTTGCTCCAATGTAAAAAGCTTTCCAATAGCTTTTTTAAACCACAATGAAGGGTTAAATGTATAAATATTTGAGCTAAAAAGCTTTACCTCCAAAGGTTGATAAATCTCAACCTTTTAATCAAAAAAGCTTTTGCTCCAATGATCAAAAGCTTTATCAACCACTTTTTTGAACAAAAAAGCTTTACATAAACCCTTCGAGTTGCTCTTACATATTATCTACCAATAATATAAAGAGAAAGCATAAAATACTGTGGACAACTCAAACATTTACATATCAGCACAAAATAGTCTCAAACTGTTGACCTTTTCCTTCCCCATCTGCAACCATCATGTTCATGACTTCTTTTTTCCTACAAGGTCATCCCCATTTGTGTGCCCAACTTTCCATCCTTACTCTCCTCCTTCCTAACTTCTCTATTTTTAGATAAAAAATCAGCTATTAATTTTACATACATTCATTCTAGAATTTCTCTATTTCTCATTTATGCAAGTTAATTTTAGAATTTCGAGTTCTTTCTCTAAACAGGGACTCAACATTCGTAATGAAGACTGCTGTATACAGGGGCCGACTTCAAATTTGTAAGTTTAAATTCTGCCTCACCTTATCTTAGTTGATTTTCACTTTTGCTGGGTTTCTCTTCTCTGACGTTTTTAGAGATTATTCAGTAAAATGTTGTGTGTGGATGTTTATATTGTCTTTGTATCCTTCAGGTTCTTCATGGACACCAATTTCAATTCCTGAATAAATAGCTCTTAGTAGAATATCTACCCAGGAATTATTAGCAGGTATGTTTCCATATAAAATGTTGTTACCTAAGAGCATGTGTTGGGATTCATTGTGGGAGTTTTTGGTTGGTTGAAGCTTTCGTTTATTTGGATTTCATCTTTTCACATCAAGTGTTTGATGTTTTGCCACTCAGAAATTTACTACAAATTAGTGGACTTGTTTTGTCTGACCTGTATAATACTTGTGATTAGTGCACATGAGTAACTGGATCTAATGATGGTGTTTATTAAGCTTCATTTCTTTTTAAAAGCATCAATGTACATGTTGAAAGTTATGTGGAGTTTACCATATGCGGTGAATATTACTTTGATTGAGGCGCGTCTGTTTGTGCTGCAGGAAAGTTTTGAATGTGTAGATTATGTGTACGAAGGACTTTGAGTGTTCTGTTAATGCCATGAAAGTTTTGAACCCCACTCATGGTAGAATAGCACGAGCTTTTTAAGTTTATAAAACATTATCTCAAACCGTAAGGTTCGTCGTCTAATTGTATTGTAGGGCTAAATTGCTAAAAACACAAGAAAATGGACATCAGCAACGGTGGGCTGTGCTATGCACAGCCTCAAAGGCTCCCTATACTCTTAATAAATTATAATGTCCGTAGTTAATTGCTCATTTATCATTTTAATTGTTAGCCAGTGTTTAGCGTACGTGTTAATATCATTTATATTGCACATGTTCTTTATAAGACATCAAATATAAACGACATGAAGAGAAAGCATAAAATACTGTGGACAACTCAAACATTTACATATCAGCACAAAATAGTCTCAAACTGTTGACCTTTTCCTTCCCAATCTGCAACCATCATGTTCATGACTTCTTTTTTCCTACAAGGTCATCCCCATTTGCGTGCCCACCTTTCCATCCTTACTCTCCTCCTTCCTAACTTCTCTATTTTTAGATAAAAAAATCAGCTATTAATTTTCCATACATTCATTCTAGAATTTCTCTATTTCTCATTTATGCAAGTTAATTTTAGAATTTCAAGTTCTTTCTCTAAACAGGGACTCAACATTCGTAATGAAGACTGCTGTATACAGGGGCCGACTTCAAATTTGTAAGTTTAAATTCTGCCTCACCTTATCTTAGTTGATTTTCACTTTTGCTGGGTTTCTCTTCTCTGACGTTTTTAGAGATTATTCAGTAAAATGTTGTGTGTGGATGTTGATATTGTCTTTGTATCCTTCAGGTTCTTCATGGACACCAATTTCAATTCCTGAATAAATAGCTCTTAGTAGAATATCTACCCAGGAATTATTAGCAGGTATGTTTCCATATAAAATGTTGTTACCTAAGAGCATGTGTTGGGATTCATTGTGGGAGTTTTTGGTTGGTTGAAGCTTTCGTTTATTTGGATTTCATCTTTTCACATCAAGTGTTTGATGTTTTGCCACTCAGAAATTTACTACAAATTAGTGGACTTGTTTTGTCTGACCTGTATAATACTTGTGATTAGTGCACATGAGTAACTGGATCTAATGATGGTGTTTATTAAGCTTCATTTCTTTTTAAAAGCATCAATGTACATGTTGAAAGTTATGTGGAGTTTACCATATGCGGTGAATATTACTTTGATTGAGGCGCGTCTGTTTGTGCTGCAGGAAAGTTTTGAATGTGTAGATTATGTGTACGAAGGACTTTGAGTGTTCTGTTAATGCCATGAAAGTTTTGAACCCCACTCATGGTAGAATAGCACGAGCTTTTTAAGTTTATAAAACATTATCTCAAACCGTAAGGTTCGTCGTCTAATTGTATTGTAGGGCTAAATTGCTAAAAACACAAGAAAATGGACATCAGCAACGGTGGGCTGTGCTATGCACAGCCTCAAAGGCTCCCTATACTCTTAATAAATTATAATGTCCGTAGTTAATTGCTCATTTATCATTTTAATTGTTAGCCAGTGTTTAGCGTACGTGTTAATATCATTTATATTGCACATGTTCTTTATAGGACATCAAATATAAACGACATGAAGAGAAAGCATAAAATACTGTGGACAACTCAAACATTTACATATCAGCACAAAATAGTCTCAAACTGTTGACCTTTTCCTTCCCCATCTGCAACCATCATGTTCATGACTTCTTTTTTCCTACAAGGTCATCCCCATTTGCGTGCCCACCTTTCCATCCTTACTCTCCTCCTTCCTAACTTTTCTATTTTTAGATAAAAAAATCAGCTATTAATTTTCCATACATTCATTCTAGAATTTCTCTATTTCTCATTTATGCAAGTTAATTTTAGAATTTCAAGTTCTTTCTCTAAACAGGGACTCAACATTCGTAATGAAGACTGCTGTATACAGGGGCCGACTTCAAATTTGTAAGTTTAAATTCTGCCTCACCTTATCTTAGTTGATTTTCACTTTTGCTGGGTTTCTCTTCTCTGACGTTTTTAGAGATTATTCAGTAAAATGTTGTGTGTGGATGTTGATATTGTCTTTGTATCCTTCAGGTTCTTCATGGACACCAATTTCAATTCCTGAATAAATAGTTCTTAGTAGAATATCTACCCAGGAATTATTAGCAGGTATGTTTCCATATAAAATGTTGTTACCTAAGAGCATGTGTTGGGATTCATTGTGGGAGTTTTTGGTTGGTTGAAGCTTTCATTTATTTGGATTTCATCTTTTCACATCAAGTGTTTGATGTTTTGCCACTCAGAAATTTACTACAAATTAGTGGACTTGTTTTGTCTGACCTGTATAATACTTGTGATTAGTGCACATGAGTAACTGGATCTAATGATGGTGTTTATTAAGCTTCATTTCTTTTTAAAAGCATCAATGTATATGTTGAAAGTTATGTGGAGTTTACCATATGCGGTGACTATTACTTTGATTGAGGCGCGTCTGTTTGTGCTGCAGGAAAGTTTTGAATGTGTAGATTATGTTTACGAAGGACTTTGAGTGTTCTGTTAATGCCATGAAAGTTTTGAACCCCACTCATGGTAGAATAGCACGAGCTTTTTAAGTTTATAAAACATTATCTCAAACCGTAAGGTTCGTCGTCTAATTGTATTGTAGGGCTAAATTGCTAAAAACACAAGAAAATGGACATCAGCAACGGTGGGCTGTGCTATGCACAGCCTCAAAGGCTCCCTATACTCTTAATAAATTATAATGTCCGTAGTTAATTGCTCATTTATCATTTTAATTGTTAGCCAGTGTTTAGCGTACGTGTTATTATCATTTATATTGCACATGTTCTTTATAGGACATCAAATATAAACGACATGAAGAGAAAGCATAAAATACTGTGGACAACTCAAACATTTACATATCAGCACAAAATAGTCTCAAACTGTTGACCTTTTCCTTCCCCATCTGCAACCATCATGTTCATGACTTCTTTTTTCCTACAAGGTCATCCCCATTTGCGTGCCCACCTTTCCATCCTTACTCTCCTCCTTCCTAACTTCTCTATTTTTAGATAAAAAAATCAGCTATTAATTTTCCATACATTCATTCTAGAATTTATCTATTTCTCATTTATGCAAGTTAATTTTAGAATTTCAAGTTCTTTCTCTAAACAGGGACTCAACATTCGTAATGAAGACTGCTGTATACAGGGGCCGACTTCAAATTTGTAAGTTTAAATTCTGCCTCACCTTATCTTAGTTGATTTTCACTTTTGCTGGGTTTCTCTTCTCTGACGTTTTTAGAGATTATTCAGTAAAATGTTGTGTGTGGATGTTGATATTGTCTTTGTATCGTTCAGGTTCTTCATGGACACCAATTTCAATTCCTGAATAAATAGTTCTTAGTAGAATATCTACCCAGGAATTATTAGCAGGTATGTTTCCATATAAAATGTTGTTACCTAAGAGCATGTGTTGGGATTCATTGTGGGAGTTTTTGGTTAGTTGAAGCTTTCGTTTATTTGGATTTCATCTTTTCACATCAAGTGTTTGATGTTTTGCCACTCAGAAATTTACTACAAATTAGTGGACTTGTTTTGTCTGACCTGTATAATACTTGTGATTAGTGCACATGAGTAACTGGATCTAATGATGGTGTTTATTAAGCTTCATTTCTTTTTAAAAGCATCGATGTACATGTTGAAAGTTATGTGGAGTTTACCATATGCGGTGAATATTACTTTGATTGAGGCGCGTCTGTTTGTGCTGCAGGAAAGTTTTGAATGTGTAGATTATGTGTACGAAGGACTTTGAGTGTTCTGTTAATGCCATGAAAGTTTTGAACCCCACTCATGGTAGAATAGCACTAGCTTTTTAAGTTTATAAAACATTATCTCAAACCGTAAGGTTCGTCGTCTAATTGTATTGTAGGGCTAAATTGCTAAAAACCCAAGAAAATGGACATCAGCAACGGTGGGCTGTGCTATGCACAGCCTCAAAGGCTCCCTATACTCTTAATAAATTATAATGTCCGTAGTTAATTGCTCATTTATCATTTTAATTGTTAGCCAGTGTTTAGCGTACGTGTTAATATCATTTATATTGCACATGTTCTTTATAAGACATCAAATATAAACGACATGAAGAGAAAGCATAAAATACTGTGGACAACTCAAACATTTACATATCAGCACAAAATAGTCTCAAACTGTTGACCTTTTCTGTAACACCCGCCAAATTAGGACTAGTAATTAGTGCCTAATCGTATGTTAATACATGTAATTAGTTCCTGGTTAGGCTAATTAATGTATCGAATTATATATATTGTTGAATATATACGAATATGCGATTTGGTTAAATCGTACGCAATTTAAATCGGATATATTTCAATTCAATTTAATACGGACGTTGGTGACTAATTTTTATTAAATAACGTTTTATGTCAAAAATATTATTATGATAATATTTCGTATCCATTCGTATCGTACAAACAGAACCTACACAATTTAAAATGTAAAACGCGCAAACTAAATAAACCAACTTACCTTTATAACTCGAACGTAAACTTATTTGTAAAATAATTAAATAAAATATCGCGTAATAATTTGTATTTAAAATGTACTAATGAATATGAAAAATAATTATTTAACGTATAAACAACGGAGCAAACGAACACCGCACGGAGAACGGGGACAGGAAAATGGGAGATAACCTCCCACCCTCCTTTCCTTTCTTCTCATTTCTTTCAACTCTCTTTCTCTTTCTCCTCTCTTTTCTCTCAAACCCACCAACCAACTCAAAACCCACAACTCCACAAAATCGACAAATACTACCACTAAACGCACTTGGATCATACTACTCTTTTGGAAGAAAACGACCACCGCATCACGATCTATCATCCTATCTTTTCGGATTTCTCATCCGACAATTTGTAAGTTTCCGACAAATCCCGAAATCTCTCGTTTTTAAGTGTTTTCACTTTCTAGTAGTTTGTAACAACTTATAATGTCCCTATATGGGTTGGGTAAAAGAATCGGACCAAACTATGGCCGGAAAACTCGTTTTTGGCTCAAAAACCCGTCAACAGCTTTAAGTGTCGCAACGAAGCATGCAGTATAGCGTCACTTCGTGCGTCACTTAAGTGACGCATTGAGTGTCGCTAAAAGGCCAAATTTTGCGTCACTTGCCTAAGTGCCGCATAAAACCCTCTTTTTCCGTCACTACCTAAGTGACGCATTTTCAATACCCGTCACTAATGACCGACACTTATAGCGTCACTTGCCTAAGTGACGCCTACCTTCAAACTTGATTTCACCCGTCACTCACCTTAGTGACTCATGACCTTATACCGACACTTACAACCGACACTTCCTCAAGTGTCGCACTCTATGCGTCACTTGCACAAGTGACGCTATTATTCAGAATTAGTCATTTCATGCGACACTTCCTAAGTGTCGCCTAAACCCATGAGTGACGCATATAGTGTCGCATAAAACAGCAGGTTTTCTAACAAAAATTTCACTAAGTGTCGAACTTTTACAACTTCGATTCCTTATATGATACGACTTATAAAACACTTTGGGACACTTTTGTAAGTGCAAAACATCAATGACTTGATAATAATACTTGAAGTTTATTATTTCAAACTCGTCACCAACGGGTCGTACACTTTTCAAATACTTAAACATATCAACCAAATAGTGGATATTTGGACATTATAGTTGGACGAACAACTACCGGGGTGATCTTTTGAGATACCCAATCATATTTATAACCATCGCGTGTCGTGGACACCCTCAGGTTACAAGTCTTTGGACTTCATTTCGGCTAATCAACTTACGTTTGTTTAAACGCATTCAGACTCAGGTGAGTCTCATAGCCCCTCTTTTTACTGTTTTACTCAGGGGTGTGATATACTGCTCAAACTTTTAACATGTGAACGCAAGTACCAAACTTTTCATATACTACATGAGTTTTTCGAAACTAATCATTTGAAAGTCCTCCGTCAGCATAGTTGTTAATACGTTGTAGCGTGAATATTAGTATATGGTACCATATAGGATTGACACTCCTCGTCCGGGTTAGCAAGCACTAACCGGGTAAACGGACGTACTAATATTTGGGAAGACGAATGTGGATTAGGCATTCGTGGAGGCAACCTCGCTCGGAATTCTCTATAGGGGACCCGGCCCTCGAGTTAAGCTCAACTATGTGCTCATGGCTGTATACACGATGATTATCATTAAATTGCTGGATGCAATTCACTATTTAATTGCTGGATGCAATTCATTATTTAATTGCTGGATGCAATTCATTATTTAAATCTTGCGGTTCATACGATATTACTTGATTTCAAACCTGTGAGCTCACCAGCTTTATAGCTGACCTTTTAGCATATATCGCAGGTACCCAGCAGTAGGATGTTTCTGCTTCAGGATTTAGCTCGAGTCAGCATACAGACGATTGAGATTTTCTTGCATTAGTATATTTTGTATAAGTACTTATGTACTGAAATCTCATTATATTTAACTCGAGCTATGTAAAGCTTTAAATGTTGTAAACATTTCAATTATCAATATATTTTGTTAAAACGACGCATATAGAGTCGTTTGCTATTTATCTTTGTGCTTTGTTATTGATTAGTAACACCCAAATCAAGCTTCCGCAAATCATTAAATTTGGGGGTGTTACAGATTGGTATCAGAGCCTAAGGTTATAGTGAACTAGGTTGCATTTAGTGAGCCTAGACTATGACCATTAGGCAGTATTCCTTATTAGGTATGACTGGTTCAGGGATTACAGCATACGAGTTTAATTTAACATAGCCTGATCAACTATGTACAATTAAACAAAGATGATGTAAGATCTGAAAGTAGTATGGCTGAACATGGTACAATAGAAGACTCTGACCTCGAGAGAACCGAGACTTGAACATGTTTATGCTAGACACTCAATAGGCTATATTATATAGGAGCTATATGAATATAGGCCTCAATCTTACTAACGCTTTGTCTCAGAAATGGCAAACATCCCATCAGATTCATCTCGTTCTCAATCCGGGTCGCAGAACCCAAGGGTAGCAAGGAGGAACAACAGGTTGCCTCGAGCTGGCCCGTATCCCACTCACATCGCCTTGCCGGCCTTAGCCGCTAGGGTAAACCAACACGAGCAGCGACTTCGCACCATGGATGTCGTGTTGTAAGAAACGAACGAAAACTGGAGACTTACATCCCTTGAACGCATCGAACAGGTCTCCGACGACCTTGAAACCACAAACAACAACATGGATGTTCTTCGCAACCAAATAATAGAAATAAGGGTGGAAAATGCCCTTCTGCAACAAAGGATGGAAGAATGTGAACAACGCTCACATGAAGCAGAAGAGTATGCGCGCGGAATAACACAACGACTTGCGCTAGCAGAAGACAACGCCCGACAAGCTAGCAGGCTTGCAGAAACTGTGGACCGCCTTGTCGCGCTAATGGAACAAATTAATCTACAAGAAGACTAGCGTAGCCTTTGTCTTGTAATCTATCTTGTAATCTAATGACTATCTAGCGCTACTCTATAAACTAGTCGGATGTAACAATTCCCGACACCTTTTGTAATATCCCTGTAGGATGTAACTTTTAAACTCACTTTATCTATCAAATATCACTTGTTATCTCAACTCACATTAATTGTCATTTTCCATGTTGATGTTATGTATTACTGCTTTCATACATATACATCTGTGACAATTACAAGTTCATACAAAATCTCATGTACCTTCATTTCTTTTATTGAAGAATCATGCCGCCAAAGACACGACCATACACCGACGCCCAGATTACCTCCCTTATAACCCAGGCTGTTACTGAAGCCTTGGCTCGGAATACCCCACCCAACTCCACAAGAAACAGCGATACCGCTGGAACCTCTGCCGTCAAACCTTGTTCTTACAAGGACTTTCAAAGCTGTAAACCCTCGAGTTTCAAGGGTTCTGAAGGAGCCATCGGACTGATCAGATGGTTCGAGAAAATGGAAACTGTTTTTCGTGTCAGTAAATGCGCGGAGAACGACAAAGTAAACTTCGCCACCTGCTCTCTTGAAGATGATGCCCACTCTTGGTGGAATTCATATACCCAATCAGTGGGTGCTGACATTGCCTACCAACTCACTTGGGAGGAATTGAAGGCAAAACTCACTGCCAAATACTGCTCGATCGCCAAACTCCAAAAGCTAGATGAGGAGTTTTGGAATTTGAAGGTTCAGGGTGGTGACATCGATGGTTATACCACCAGGTTTCAACAACTAGCTGCCCTCCGCCCAGCTATGGTAAGCACTGAACCTGATAAAATCAGGAAGTACGCCCTTGGTCTCCCTGATTTTGTTCGGGGACACGTCATCTCTTCCAAACCAACCACCATTGACGGTGCAATCTCATTGGCCCAAGACCTGATGTCTATGAGCCAAGATTCTGAACAACCCACTTCATCATCCCAAAACAACAAACGTAAGTGGTCTGACTACCACAACAACCACTCCAACCAACAAAACAAGAAACCCGACACCATCAAAGCTTACAACACCACCACTGACATCATCCGGGGCTACACTGGGAGCAAACCATTTTGTCCCAAGTGCAATCGTCACCATGAGGGTTCCTGTGGTCCCTTTTGCAACAATTGCAAGAGGTACGGCCACCTCACCAAGGACTGCCGCTCTCCCTCCAACAACAATTCCAACAACAACACCAGACCACCGAAAGTATGCTTTGAGTGTGGGAAACCTGGACATTTCAGAGACTCGTGCCCAAAACTGAAGAACAACAACAACAACCGCAACAACAACAGCAACAACAACAACAACACTCGCTGCAGAGCTTTCGTCATCAAATCTGGGGACGCCCGCCAAGACCCGAATGTGGTCTCGGGTATGTTCCTCCTCAACAACTTAACTGCTTCTGTTCTATTTGATACTGGTGCTGATAGAAGCTTTATCTCCGATGATTTTTGCCCATTACTTGACATCACTCCTGTTGCCTTAGATGTTAAGTACACTGTAGAGCTAGCAAATGGAAAACTTGTAGAAACCACCAGTGTGATACCTAATTGCACTTTAAACCTAGCTGACGAAACCTTTTCGATCGACCTTATACCCATTGAAATCGGAAGTTTCGACGTCATTATCGGAATGGACTGGTTGTCCAAGCATCGAGCTGAAATCGTTTGTCATGATAAAATCGTCCGTATCCCACTCGCCGTTGGTGCAACCTTGATCATACAGGGGGAGACCGGTGGGACGGGACTCAATATAATCTCCTGCTTAAAAACCCGAAAATTTCTGAGAAAGGGTTACCCCGCAATACTTGCACACATCACAGAGAAGAAGTCGGAGGAGAAGCGACTTGAGGATGTGCCAATTGTTAGAGACTTTCCCGAAGTCTTTCCGGAAGAATTACCTGGTCTACCTCCGCTTAGACAGGTTGAGTTCTCGATTGATCTCGTGCCGGGTGCCGCACCGGTGGCCCGCGCACCATACCGTTTAGCCCCATCCGAACTTCAGGAGTTGTCCTCTCAGTTACAGGAACTTCTGGATCGAGGATTCATTAGACCGAGTTCTTCACCTTGGGGAGCTCCGGTCTTATTTGTCAAAAAGAAGGACGGTTCATTCCGAATGTGCATCGACTACCGAGAATTGAACAAATTGACCGTCAAAAACCGATACCCACTTCCTCGCATTGATGATCTATTCGACCAACTTCAGGGTTCAAGTTTTTACTCGAAAGTCGACCTGCGATCAGGTTATCATCAGTTACGAGTTCGCGACGCCGATATTCCGAAAACTGCTTTCAGAACTCGTTACGGGCACTACGAATTCCAAGTAATGCCCTTTGGTTTAACTAACGCACCGGCTGTATTCATGGACCTCATGAACCGGGTGTGCAAACCTTACCTCGATAAGTTTGTTATTGTCTTTATCGATGACATACTCATTTACTCGCACAACGAGCAAGAACATGCGCAACACCTTAAGACCATTCTGGAACTACTTAGACACGAGGAGCTTTACGCTAAATTCTCTAAGTGTGAGTTCTGGATTCAAACCGTTCAATTTCTTGGTCACGTGATCGACAGTCAGGGAATTCACGTGGACCCATCAAAGATCGAGGCTATCAAAGACTGGCAAGCACCCACCTCTGCAACTGAAGTACGACAATTCTTGGGTCTTGCTGGGTACTATCGACGATTTATCGAAAATTTCTCTAAAATAGCTCAATCACTCACGGTACTGACTCAGAAGGACAAAAGGTTCGATTGGACCGAGAAACAAGAGTCAGCGTTCCAACTTCTGAAACAAAAGCTTTGCAGTGCTCCAATTCTATCCTTACCCGAAGGCACCGATGACTTCGTGGTATACTGTGATGCTTCTCACCAAGGTCTCGGTTGTGTATTGATGCAACGAGACAAAGTTATTGCCTATGCCTCACGACAGCTGAAAATTCATGAAAAGAACTACACCACTCACGATCTCGAACTTGGAGCTGTCGTTTTTGCTCTCAAAATCTGGAGACATTACCTTTACGGCACTAAGTGCACAATCTTTACCGATCATAAAAGTCTCCAACATATCTTCGATCAGAAGGATCTCAATATGAGGCAACGTCGATGGGTCGAGTTGCTTACCGATTACGATTGCGAGATCAAGTACCATCCGGGGAAGGCTAATGTTGTAGCCGATGCCCTCAGTCGAAAGGAACGACCAAAACCACTTCGAGTCCGAGCCCTCAGTATGACCATTCATAACGATCTTACCACTCAAATTCATACCGCTCAGATCGAAGCCCTGAAACATGAAAATATCAAAAATGAAGCCTTGCGGGGCATTGACAAACAATTCGAAATCAGACCTAACGGGATTAGGTATTTCTCAAATCGAATCTGGTTGCCTAGTTTCGGGAACCTAAGAGACTTGGTGATGGACGAGGCTCACAAGTCTAAATATTCTATTCATCCGGGATCCGATAAGATGTACCACGGTATCAAGGAATTTTACTGGTGGCCAAACATGAAAGCCGAAATCGCCACTTATGTCAGCAAGTGTCTTACTTGCTCGAAAGTCAAAACCGAACATCAGAAACCTCCTGGTTTACTCCAACAACCTGAAATCCCTGAATGGAAATGGGATCAAATTGCCATGGATTTCATAACCAAACTACCCAAGTCGTCGAGCGGTTGCGATACCATTTGGGTGATCGTCGATCGTCTCACCAAATCTGCTCATTTCCTGGCAATCAAAGAAAACGATAAAATGGAACGCCTTACACAAATCTACATCAAGGAAATCGTTTCTCATCACGGTGTTCCAGTCTCAATCATCTCTGACAGAGATGCCCGTTTCACTTCTCACTTTTGGCAATCACTGCAGAAAGCATTGGGTACCCGTCTCGATATGAGTACCGCGTACCATCCTCAAACCGATGGCCAAAGTGAACGAACCATTCAAACACTGGAAGACATGCTACGAGCCTGCGTAGTTGATTTCGGTACAAACTGGGAAAGACATTTACCGTTGTGCGAATTTTCGTACAATAACAGTTATCACGCCAGCATTAAGGCTGCACCTTTTGAGGCACTGTACGGTCGTAAGTGCCGATCACCGATCTGTTGGACTGAGGTGGGAGATAGTCAACTCACTGGTCCTGAACTCATTCACGCCACCACTGAGAAAATTGTGGAAATCCAAAACAGACTCAAAGCAGCACGTGATCGTCAGAAAAGTTATGCTGACGTGAGACGCAAACCACTCGAGTTCCAAGTTGGGGATCGAGTTCTCTTAAAAGTATCGCCTTGGAAAGGCGTCATCCGTTTTGGCAAACGCGGGAAGTTAAATCCCAGGTACATCGGGCCTTTTGAGATCCTCGAAAGGATTGGCCCTGTAGCTTATCGATTGCAGCTGCCATCCGAACTCAGCAGCGTGCACCCTACTTTTCATATTTCAAACTTGAAGAAGTGTCTGTCTGATGAGACACTTATCATTCCACTGGATGAAATTCGTGTTGACGATAAACTATACTTCGTTGAGGAACCCGCTGAAATTATGGACCGTGAGGTCAAACAACTGAAACAAAGTCGTATTCCCATCGTCAAGGTCAGATGGAATTCGCGGCGTGGTCCGGAATTCACCTGGGAACGGGAAGACCAAATGCGACTCAAATATCCTCAACTTTTCACTGATTCTACATCGAACACAACCTCGAGCTAAATTTCGGGACGAAATTCTTCTAACAGGGGGAGAATGTAACACCCGCCAAATTAGGACTAGTAATTAGTGCCTAATCGTATGTTAATACATGTAATTAGTTCCTGGTTAGGCTAATTAATGTATCGAATTATATATATTGTTGAATATATACGAATATGCGATTTGGTTAAATCGTACGCAATTTAAATCGGATATATTTCAATTCAATTTAATACGGACGTTGGTGACTAATTTTTATTAAATAACGTTTTATGTCAAAAATATTATTATGATAATATTTCGTATCCATTCGTATCGTACAAACAGAACCTACACAATTTAAAATGTAAAACGCGCAAACTAAATAAACCAACTTACCTTTATAACTCGAACGTAAACTTATTTGTAAAATAATTAAATAAAATATCGCGTAATAATTTGTATTTAAAATGTACTAATGAATATGAAAAATAATTATTTAACGTATAAACAACGGAGCAAACGAACACCGCACGGAGAACGGGGACAGGAAAATGGGAGATAACCTCCCACCCTCCTTTCCTTTCTTCTCATTTCTTTCAACTCTCTTTCTCTTTCTCCTCTCTTTTCTCTCAAACCCACCAACCAACTCAAAACCCACAACTCCACAAAATCGACAAATACTACCACTAAACGCACTTGGATCATACTACTCTTTTGGAAGAAAACGACCACCGCATCACGATCTATCATCCTATCTTTTCGGATTTCTCATCCGACAATTTGTAAGTTTCCGACAAATCCCGAAATCTCTCGTTTTTAAGTGTTTTCACTTTCTAGTAGTTTGTAACAACTTATAATGTCCCTATATGGGTTGGGTAAAAGAATCGGACCAAACTATGGCCGGAAAACTCGTTTTTGGCTCAAAAACCCGTCAACAGCTTTAAGTGTCGCAACGAAGCATGCAGTATAGCGTCACTTCGTGCGTCACTTAAGTGACGCATTGAGTGTCGCTAAAAGGCCAAATTTTGCGTCACTTGCCTAAGTGCCGCATAAAACCCTCTTTTTCCGTCACTACCTAAGTGACGCATTTTCAATACCCGTCACTAATGACCGACACTTATAGCGTCACTTGCCTAAGTGACGCCTACCTTCAAACTTGATTTCACCCGTCACTCACCTTAGTGACTCATGACCTTATACCGACACTTACAACCGACACTTCCTCAAGTGTCGCACTCTATGCGTCACTTGCACAAGTGACGCTATTATTCAGAATTAGTCATTTCATGCGACACTTCCTAAGTGTCGCCTAAACCCATGAGTGACGCATATAGTGTCGCATAAAACAGCAGGTTTTCTAACAAAAATTTCACTAAGTGTCGAACTTTTACAACTTCGATTCCTTATATGATACGACTTATAAAACACTTTGGGACACTTTTGTAAGTGCAAAACATCAATGACTTGATAATAATACTTGAAGTTTATTATTTCAAACTCGTCACCAATGGGTCGTACACTTTTCAAATACTTAAACATATCAACCAAATAGTGGATATTTGGACATTATAGTTGGACGAACAACTACCGGGGTGATCTTTTGAGATACCCAATCATATTTATAACCATCGCGTGTCGTGGACACCCTCAGGTTACAAGTCTTTGGACTTCATTTCGGCTAATCAACTTACGTTTGTTTAAACGCATTCAGACTCAGGTGAGTCTCATAGCCCCTCTTTTTACTGTTTTACTCAGGGGTGTGATATACTGCTCAAACTTTTAACATGTGAACGCAAGTACCAAACTTTTCATATACTACATGAGTTTTTCGAAACTAATCATTTGAAAGTCCTCCGTCAGCATAGTTGTTAATACGTTGTAGCGTGAATATTAGTATATGGTACCATATAGGATTGACCCTCCTCGTCCGGGTTAGCAAGCACTAACCGGGTAAACGGACGTACTAATATTTGGGAAGACGAATGTGGATTAGGCATTCGTGGAGGCAACCTCGCCCGGAATTCTCTATAGGGGACCCGGCCCTCGAGTTAAGCTCAACTATGTGCTCATGGCTGTATACACGATGATTATCATTAAATTGCTGGATGCAATTCACTATTTAATTGCTGGATGCAATTCATTATTTAATTGCTGGATGCAATTCATTATTTAAATCTTGCGGTTCATACGATATTACTTGATTTCAAACCTGTGAGCTCACCAGCTTTATAGCTGACCTTTTAGCATATATCGCAGGTACCCAGCAGTAGGATGTTTCTGCTTCAGGATTTAGCTCGAGTCAGCATACAGACGATTGAGATTTTCTTGCATTAGTATATTTTGTATAAGTACTTATGTACTAAAATCTCATTATATTTAACTCGAGCTATGTAAAGCTTTAAATGTTGTAAACATTTTAATTATCAATATATTTTGTTAAAACGACGCATATAGAGTCGTTTGCTATTTATCTTTGTGCTTTGTTATTGATTAGTAACACCCAAATCAAGCTTCCGCAAATCATTAAATTTGGGGGTGTTACATTTTCCTTCCCCATCTGCAACCATCATGTTCATGACTTCTTTTTTCCTACAAGGTCATCCCCATTTGCGTGCCCACCTTTCCATCCTTACTCTCCTCCTTCCTAACTTCTCTATTTTTAGATAAAAAAATCAGCTATTAATTTTCCATACATTCATTCTAGAATTTCTCTATTTCTCATTTATGCAAGTTAATTTTAGAATTTCAAGTTCTTTCTCTAAACAGGGACTCAACATTCGTAATGAAGACTGCTGTATACAGGGGCCGACTTCAAATTTGTAAGTTTAAGTTCTGCCTCACCTTATCTTAGTTGATTTTCACTTTTGCTGGGTTTCTCTTCTCTGACGTTTTTAGAGATTATTCAGTAAAATGTTGTGTGTGGATGTTTATATTGTCTTTGTATCCTTCAGGTTCTTCATGTACACCAATTTCAAATCTGAATAAATAGCTCTTAGTAGAATATCTACCCAGAATTATTAGCAGGTATGTTTCCATATAAAATGTTGTTACCTAAGAGCATGTGTTGGGATTCATTGTGGGAGTTTTTGGTTGGTTGAAGCTTTCGTTTATTTGGATTTCATCTTTTCACATCAAGTGTTTGATGTTTTGCCACTCAGAAATTTACTACAAATTAGTGGACTTGTTTTGTCTGACCTGTATAATACTTGTGATTAGTGCACATGAGTAACTGGATCTAATGATGGTGTTTATTAAGCTTCATTTCTTTTTAAAAGCATCGATGTACATGTTGAAAGTTATGTGGAGTTTACCATATGCGGTGAATATTACTTTGATTGAGGCGCGTCTGTTTGTGCTGCAGGAAAGTTTTGAATGTGTAGATTATGTGTACGAAGGACTTTGAGTGTTCTGTTAATGCCATGAAAGTTTTGAACCCCACTCATGGTAGAATAGCACTAGCTTTTTAAGTTTATAAAACATTATCTCAAATCGTAAGGTTCGTCGTCTAATTGTATTGTAGGGCTAAATTGCTAAAAACCCAAGAAAATGGACATCAGCAACGGTGGGCTGTGCTATGCACAGCCTCAAAGGCTCCCTATACTCTTAATAAATTATAATGTCCGTAGTTAATTGCTCATTTAACATTTTAATTGTTAGCCAGTGTTTAGCGTACGTGTTAATATCATTTATATTGCACATGTTCTTTATAGGACATCAAATATAAACGACATGAAGAGAAAGCATAAAATACTGTGGACAACTCAAACATTTACATCAGCACAAAATAGTCTCAAACTGTTGACCTTTTCCTTCCCCATCTGCAACCATCATGTTCATGACTTCTTTTTTCCTACAAGGCCATCCCCATTTGCGTGCCCACCTTTCCATCCTTACTCTCCTCCTTCCTAACTTCTTTATTTTTAGATAAAAAAATCAGCTATTAATTTTCCATACATTCATTCTAGAATTTCTCTATTTCTCATTTATGCAAGTTAATTTTAGAATTTCAAGTTCTTTCTCTAAACAGGGACTCAACATTCGTAATGAAGACTGCTGTATACAGGGGCCGACTTCAAATTTGTAAGTTTAAGTTCTGCCTCACCTTATCTTAGTTGATTTTCACTTTTGCTGGGTTTCTCTTCTCTGACGTTTTTAGAGATTATTTAGTAAAATGTTGTGTGTGGATGTTTATATTGTCTTTGTATCCTTCAGGTTCTTCATGGACACCAATTTCAAATCTGAATAAATAGCTCTTAGTAGAATATCTACCCAGGAATTATTAGCAGGTATGTTTCCATATAAAATGTTGTTACCTAAGAGCATGTGTTGGGATTCATTGTGGGAGTTTTTGGTTGGTTGAAGCTTTCACTTATTTGGATTTCATCTTTTCACATCAAGTGTTTGATGTTTTGCCACTCAGAAATTTACTACAAATTAGTGGACTTGTTTTGTCTGACCTGTATAATACTTGTGATTAGTGCACATGAGTAACCGGATCTAATGATGGTGTTTATTAAGCTTCATTTCTTTTTAAAAGCATCGATGTACATGTTGAAAGTTATGTGGAGTTTACCATATGCGGTGAATATTACTTTGATTGAGGCGCGTCTGTTTGTGCTGCAGGAAAGTTTTGAATGTGTAGATTATGTGTACGAAGGACTTTGAGTGTTCTGTTAATGCCATGAAAGTTTTGAACCCCACTCATGGTAGAATAGCACTAGCTTTTTAAGTTTATAAAACATTATCTCAAATCGTAAGGTTCGTCGTCTAATTGTATTGTAGGGCTAAATTGCTAAAAACCCAAGAAAATGGACATCAGCAACGGTGGGCTGTGCTATGCACAGCCTCAAAGGCTCCCTATACTCTTAATAAATTATAATGTCCGTAGTTAATTGCTCATTTAACATTTTAATTGTTAGCCAGTGTTTAGCGTACGTGTTAATATCATTTATATTGCACATGTTCTTTATAGGACATCAAATATAAACGACATGAAGAGAAAGCATAAAATACTGTGGACAACTCAAACATTTACATCAGCACAAAATAGTCTCAAACTGTTGACCTTTTCCTTCCCCATCTGCAACCATCATGTTCATGACTTCTTTTTTCCTACAAGGCCATCCCCATTTGCGTGCCCACCTTTCCATCCTTACTCTCCTCCTTCCTAACTTCTTTATTTTTAGATAAAAAAATCAGCTATTAATTTTCCATACATTCATTCTAGAATTTCTCTATTTCTCATTTATGCAAGTTAATTTTAGAATTTCAAGTTCTTTCTCTAAACAGGGACTCAACATTCGTAATGAAGACTGCTGTATACAGGGGCCGACTTCAAATTTGTAAGTTTAAGTTCTGCCTCACCTTATCTTAGTTGATTTTCACTTTTGCTGGGTTTCTCTTCTCTGACGTTTTTAGAGATTATTTAGTAAAATGTTGTGTGTGGATGTTTATATTGTCTTTGTATCCTTCAGGTTCTTCATGGACACCAATTTCAAATCTGAATAAATAGCTCTTAGTAGAATATCTACCCAGGAATTATTAGCAGGTATGTTTCCATATAAAATGTTGTTACCTAAGAGCATGTGTTGGGATTCATTGTGGGAGTTTTTGGTTGGTTGAAGCTTTCATTTATTTGGATTTCATCTTTTCACATCAAGTGTTTGATGTTTTGCCACTCAGAAATTTACTACAAATTAGTGGACTTGTTTTGTCTGACCTGTATAATACTTGTGATTAGTGCACATGAGTAACCGGATCTAATGATGGTGTTTATTAAGCTTCATTTCTTTTTAAAAGCATCAATGTACATGTTGAAAGTTATGTGGAGTTTACGAGGGATGATCGTAATGACTAAGTCCACGAATTACCTTCAAACTTACTGACGGCCCGAGGGCTATACTTGTGTAACACAACGGCACGTGATACCACGATTTGAGCACGTTAGTGCAGCTTCCATAGTATGTCAATACTACAAATCTTAGCATGTTGATGCTACACTCACAGTACATGGGTACTGCAATTACGGTGCCGCGGGCACTACATTACGGCACATGGTGCTGCGTTTCATGGTACTTTTGTACTACAATCTGAATACATTACGGTGCTTCGGGCACTACATTTTAGCACGCTGTGCTACACCCAGGCTCGATGAGCTACTATTCAATATGCATGTGGACTTGTTATAGTTGCATGCACGACTTACATATATACATATACACTTACTTAACTGGGCACGAGGTGCCATACCTGACTTTTACTATATACGTATACTTGTGTAGTTACGTGTACACCATATATGTATATACGACCAATTAAGCATGTGATGCTGTAATCAATAAATACACGCCCAGTTTAAACCTGGTACTACGTATAGAAATCCCATGACTTATACACATACAGCCTTGGAGGCTACGTTCAAGAAATATACGATCCCTACCTACCTACAGTACTTTGAGTACTGCATTACAGTGCGTGGCACTACTTTTACGGCACAGGGTGCTGCATTTACAATACGTAGTCTTGCAAGTACGGTGTTTCGGACACTGTACTCATGGTATGTTGACTTCGCATTTCAGTACAAATAGTACTGCATTTATAGTACAGTTAGTACTACACTTATAGCACATGGTGCTACACACACGGTAGGTTAGTACTGCATTATGATCTGTAGGATCATCACCATAGCATAGCCTTGAACGACTATTGGGAATAATACTACTTAGTCATGATTATGACTGCCAATCAAAACTACTTAACTAAATCCCATCATTGGGAGTGTGAACAATTAAACACAACGATTTGGATAACTCGATACGAACGAAAACTGTCACATCAAAATCACGTAACGCTGGACGATGTCCGCCACACACAAAACTGGAAACCTCAACTTAGATACGGATATAGGACCCTATCTCACTCTTATAAAATACTTGGGGAAATCAACACTATCACGACAACTTACACACATTTGCCTTTTCTTAAAGGAACATGTCTTCAAGGCAACTGACTTTCGACGAAGCTGAACTCGCCCGATACATTGCTCAAGGAGTGACCGATGCGTTACTCTCACGAAATTTACGAACAGACGGTGGGGTCACACTAAACAACCCACTCCAAACGAGACCCTGCACTTATAAAGAATTTATGAGGTGCAAACCACTACACTTCTCTGGAACCTCACTGTGAAGGGGAATGACATCACCTCGTACACCACTCGATTCCAACAATTGGCACCCTTATGCCCAAACATAGTAAACTCAGAGTCCACGCGTATCAGAAAATACATTCTAGGTCTTCCTAAGCCTATCCGAGGGAACGTCATCTCATCCGCACCTACAACCATCCGAAAAGCCATACGTTTAGCTCATGAACTAATGGCGATGAAAGCCGACTATGAGACACTCCCTCGATCCCCTAATCCCTATAGCAAGAGGAAATGGGATGGAAATCCCAGCAATAGCCACGAGCTAACCTTAAGACCTGAACCCGTACCACTCAATATAATCAAACCCGGAGAAAAGAAATACAAGGGAAACAAACCCTTCTGCCCCAAATGCGAAAGCCATCATACGGGGGCGTGTGGCACGCCATGCAATAGGTGCAAAAGCTATGGACACCCAACTAAGAACTGCAGAGTCCCTACTACTATCTCAAACCCGAACGGCCCGAAGGTCTGTTTCGAATGCGGAGACCCGGGACACCTCAAAAGAGACTGCCCGAGACTTTACAACAACGCCTAGCGGGATCTCTAAGGTAGGAAGGTTACGTCCTTTCTCAACAACTTAATCCTTTAACTCGTTAAACATCTAGGTGTCATCCCTCACACCATTTTGGAAAATTCAAACGCTTAGGGCAAAGTTAAGCTTAGAGTCTGCTTTCAGCAGACTAGTTAAATTATTATCTGCTAGATATTTGGTCCTGATAGGACTACTCACAAAACGGTCACTATGTGACAACCATCTAGTCCTTAATGGACTACGACGTAAACGGTTACCTAACAACCACAAATTAATCATACCTCGAACAAGCAATATAGTCAGAATGTAACTACGACGATAAATTTCGACACAGTCATGGATTGACTGCTCCTCAACTCCGTCATAGACATGATATGTCTACTATCTACTCGATAAATCTCTCGTACGTGCATTGCTCCCCAGGCCCCACGCGACCACGACATCATTTTAAATTTCGGGACGAAATTTTCATAACAGGGGGAGAATGTAACACCCGGTCAAAAAGGCCAATTTTCACGCCTATTTTAAACTTTAAACAATCGTATTTAGTACGTATTACTTTTAGATAATGTGTTATTATTTTAATAAACGTTATTTACACGGGAAATATTAAAATATTTTAGAACATAAATCGTTTTGTTTAAAACGTAATTTAGCTAGACGAAACTTAAATACTTTCGTATCATTTAAAAATGATATATTAGAAAACTAAAACGACTCGTACGACTTAAACTTAAACATTTTATTTTTATAAAATGTTCCAACTCGAAACCATTATTAATTATACGAATAAATATTACGAAATTTAAAAACATTATTTATTTTACAAACGGGTAACGAAACACGGGTATTTGACACTGTGGTTGGAGACCACAGTCCGCGAAGCGGGATCTGGAATTGGGTAAAACCCACCTCCACCCCACCTCACTCTCCCATTCCCTTTCATTTTACACACACAAACACTCTCCACCCAATTACCACAAATTTTCGGAACTACAAATCGACCCACGAATTTTACATTTTCGGAATCACCAACAAGAGAGGAACAACATTTACAAAGGCAACATCATCATCTTCTTCCTCGTTTGACCTCGATTGGCAATTGTAAGAAATTCCTAAATTTTTAGATTTAATCATTTTGGTGTAATGTTTGGGTGTAATAATGTTTACACAACTTAGTTATAACCTAAACAACCAAGAAACCACGATTTTTCAGCTTGAAAATGAGTTTGATTTGCGATTTTGGCCGGAAAAACGCGAAACCCGAAAGTTTCTGGGCTGCTGTTCTTGAGTGCGACACAAGCCTTGTGTCGCATACTGTGTCGCATGGATTACTCATGCGACACAACCCTTATGTCGTATTCTTGTGTCGTACCTTGTGTCGCAGACTCCATGCGACACAACCCTTATGTCGCTATTGATTTAGCATCACACGCATTATGCGACACAACCACTGTGTCGCAGAGCTTCTGTGTCGCACTATGCGACACAATGATTGTGTCGCATGACACATTTTTGTGTCGCATGTTATGTCGTAGAAAACAGAAAATAATCAAAATTTTCTAAGTATCGGAAGACGTTTCCAAGTGACAATTTAAATACGAAAACTCGAACCCAATAATAATATGAATTATTATTACGATTTCCCCAATCAAGAACCACACTTACAAACCTACGAAATCTCTCGTGTTTAGGACACTAGGAGATCATATTTGGACACGACTCATTACATTAGGACGCTAGCTCCTCAGGTGAGTTCATAGCCCCTCCTTTTTACTGTTTTCACTGATTTCGGGGGAGATACATACTCATGATTTACTTACTTTTCATCGGTAAATGAATTTACAACTGCTTTACAAATGTTTGCAAATGACATATTAGATTCCAACACCCTCGAGACAACTGTACATCATATGCAAGCTAAGTGTGCCTTAGCAAGACAACAACTAGAATTATACAAGGAACAACATTTAAACACTTCGTCACATCGACGATTCAGTATTACTAGATTTGGCTAGTTTACTCGTGAAACACCACCTAGAGACCACACTTACTAATCAAGTCACGATTTATAGAACCGACCGATAGTATCCATCATTTAAGTGCTGTAGGTACTTTTCGACAACTAAGTGATATAATGACACACTTAGGCATTATGTACTAATCCGAATAGCTAGGTGACATTTATACGCATCTAGACATGACATGCTACGCCCATCATCTAGGTGGTGATTAGTCACACTTAGATGCATTGTGAACACTAAACTTTACTCATAGGTGTAGATTGTTAGATTACACCTTCAACATTACCGTAGGGTAATAAACGCACATAAATTGAGTGTAGTGTTTATCTGTAGATAGCTTACACTAATTTATGCATACATAAACTGTTAAGCACGTAGTGCTTCATTAACGATTAAACAAGCATGTAATGCTTCATCTGATTACACAGTAGGCATGTTATGCTACTGCCGAGCCTGTAGGGCCATCACTGGGCGCGTTGCGCTACTTCCGGGCACGTTGTGCTACTTCCGGGTTCGTTGAACCACTACTTGGCACGTGGTGCTACTTACGATTACATGTACATGATGATGTACACACGCTTACACTAACAAGCACGCGGTGCTTCGCTTATATATATATATATACATGTACACACCCTATTTACACCATTAAGCACGTAGTGCTTCATTAACGTTAAACAAGCATGTAATGCTTCATATGATCACACAGTAGGCATGTTATGCTACTGCCGAGCCTGTAGGGCCATCACTGGGCGTGTTGCGCTACTTTCGGGCACGTTGTGCTACTTCCGGGTTCGCTGAACCACTACTTGGCACGTTGTGCTACTTCCGGGTTCGCTGAACCACTACTTGGCACGTGGTGCTACTACTGATTACCTATACATGTTGATGTATACATTACTACATTGCTAAGCACGTGGTGCTTCATACATATGCATACCTATTACGCATCTCAGGTACGGAGTGCCTCGCTACATTTGACCTTAAGCACGTGGTGCTTCATTGTTTATCCAGTTTAAGCACGTGGTGCACTTGAACATAAAGTATGCACGTAGTGCTACTTTCATAACTATATACTTGCAGGATAATCCGTTGGATTATTGGGACTCGGGATACTTATTAACTAATCAACATATGTTGTGGTTCCTACATGGGTAGGTGACTTACTTCTAGGAACCCGTACTTCTAAGTAAAGATTAATAGCCGATACATACTAAACTCCACTATCTCGTAAATCATATGGTTAGGGTAACCTACACCCCGATACATAACTTTTGTAATGTCTTTGCACACTCATTAAATCTAAACACACGGTGTATAACCGCTTTTTATAATACGGATGGTATTATCACACGATTTCATATTAAATACTCTGTGAACTCACCAGCTTTATAGCTGACCTGTTTTAGTATGTATTCTCAGGTGGCCAGCAGGATTAGGACCACTACAAGATATGCTAGCTCGAGTCGCATGTTTTCAAACTTTGGGACAACACTGCATTTACTTTTGTATTTCAATTTATGTAATTGAAAACCACTATTAACTTTGTAAACGTTTTATTTGGTAAATGTATAACTATTTTCAACGTCTCATTTAGAGTCGTTCATTATATATCTTTGTGCTTGTGATATTTGATTTAGTAACACCCGACCCGACTGCTTCCGCGACCCGAAATTTGAGGGTGTTACAGACGTTTTTAGAGATTATTCAGTAAAATGTTGTGTGTGGATGTTGATATTGTCTTTGTATCCTTCAGGTTCTTCATGGACACCAATTTCAATTCCTGAATAAATAGTTCTTAGTAGAATATCTACCCAGGAATTATTAGCAGGTATGTTTCCATATAAAATATTGTTACCTAAGAGCATGTGTTGGGATTCATTGTGGGAGTTTTTGGTTGGTTGAAGCTTTCGTTTATTTGGATTTCATCTTTTCACATCAAGTGTTTGATGTTTTGCCACTCAGAAATTTACTACAAATTAGTGGACTTGTTTTGTCTGACCTGTATAATACTTGTGATTAGTGCACATGAGTAACTGGATCTAATGATGGTGTTTATTAAGCTTCATTTCTTTTTAAAAGCATCAATGTACATGTTGAAAGTTATGTGGAGTTTACCATATGCGGTGAATATTACTTTGATTGAGGCGCGTCTATTTGTGCTGTAGGAAAGTTTTGAATGTGTAGATTATGTGTACGAAGGACTTTGAGTGTTCTGTTAATGCCATGAAAGTTTTGAACCCCACTCATGGTAGAATAGCACGAGCTTTTTAAGTTTATTAAACATTATCTCAAACCGTAAGGTTCGTCGTCTAATTGTATTGTAGGGCTAAATTGCTAAAAACACAAGAAAATGGACATCAGCAACGGTGGGCTGTGCTATGCACAGCCTCAAAGGCTCCCTATACTCTTAATAAATTATAATGTCCGTAGTTAATTGCTCATTTATCATTTTAATTGTTAGCCAGTGTTTAGCGTACGTGTTAATATCATTTATATTGCACATGTTCTTTATAGGACATCAAATATAAACGACATGAAGAGAAAGCATAAAATACTGTGGACAACTCAAACATTTACATATCAGCACAAAATAGTCTCAAGCTGTTGACCTTTTCCTTCCCCATCTGCAACCATCATGTTCATGACTTCTTTTTTCCTACAAGGTCATCCCCATTTGCGTGCCCACCTTTCCATCCTTACTCTCCTCCTTCCTAACTTCTCTATTTTTAGATAAAAAAAAATCAGCTATTAATTTTCCATACATTCATTCTAGAATTTCTCTATTTCTCATTTATGCAAGTTAATTTTAGAATTTCAAGTTCTTTCTCTAAACAGGGACTCAACATTCGTAATGAAGACTGCTGTATACAGGGGCCGACTTCAAATTTGTAAGTTTAAATTCTGCCTCACCTTATCTTAGTTGATTTTCACTTTTGCTGGGTTTCTCTTCTCTGACGTTTTTAGAGATTATTCAGTAAAATGTTGTGTGTGGATGTTTATATTGTCTTTGTATCCTTCAGGTTCTTCATGGACACCAATTTCAATTCCTGAATAAATAGCTCTTAGTAGAATATCTACCCAGGAATTATTAGCAGGTATGTTTCCATATAAAATGTTGTTACCTAAGAGCATGTGTTGGGATTCATTGTGGGAGTTTTTGGTTGGTTGAAGCTTTCGTTTATTTAGATTTCATCTTTTCACATCAAGTGTTTGATGTTTTGCCACTCAGAAATTTACTACAAATTAGTAGACTTGTTTTGTCTGACCTGTATAATACTTGTGATTAGTGCACATGAGTAACTGGATCTAATGATGGTGTTTATTAAGCTTCATTTCTTTTTAAAAGCATCAATGTACATGTTGAAAGTTATGTGGAGTTTACCATATGCGGTGAATATTACTTTGATTGAGGCGCGTCTGTTTGTGCTGCAGGAAAGTTTTGAATGTGTAGATTATGTGTACGAAGGACTTTGAGTGTTCTGTTAATGCCATGAAAGTTTTGAACCCCACTCATGGTAGAATAGCACGAGCTTTTTAAGTTTATAAAACATTATCTCAAACCGTAAGGTTCGTCGTCTAATTGTATTGTAGGGCTAAATTGCTAAAAACACAAGAAAATGGACATCAGCAACGATAGCATAGCCTCAAAGGCAACCTATACTCTTAATAAATTATAATGTCCGTAGTTAATTGCTCATTTATCATTTTAATTGTTAGCCAGTGTTTAGCGTACGTGTTAATATCATTTATATTGCACATGTTCTTTATAGGACATCAAATATAAACGACATGAAGAGAAAGCATAAAATACTGTGGACAACTCAAACATTTACATATCAGCACAAAATAGTCTCAAGCTGTTGACCTTTTCCTTCCCCATCTGCAACCATCATGTTCATGACTTCTTTTTTCCTACAAGGTCATCCCCATTTGCGTGCCCACCTTTCCATCCTTACTCTCCTCCTTCCTAACTTCTCTATTTTTAGATAAAAAAATCAGCTATTAATTTTCCGTACATTCATTCTAGAATTTCTCTATTTCTCATTTATGCAAGTTAATTTTAGAATTTCAAGTTCTTTCTCTAAACAGGGACTCAACATTCGTAATGAAGACTGCTGTATACAGGGGCCGACTTCAAATTTGTATGTTTAAATTCTGCCTCACCTTATCTTAGTTAATTTTCACTTTTGCTGGGTTTCTCTTCTCTGACGTTTTTAAAGATTATTCAGTAAAATGTTGTGTGTGGATGTTTATATTGTCTTTGTATCCTTCAGGTTCTTCATGGACACCAATTTCAATTCCTGAATAAATAGCTCTTAGTAGAATATCTACCCAGGAATTATTAGCAGGTATGTTTCCATATAAAATGTTGTTACCTAAGAGCATGTGTTGGGATTCATTGTGGGAGTTTTTGGTTGGTTGAAGCTTTCGTTTATTTGGATTTCATCTTTTCACATCAAGTGCTTGATGTTTTGCCACTCAGAAATTTACTACAAATTAGTGGACTTGTTTTGTCTGACCTGTATAATACTTGTGATTAGTGCACATGAGTAACTGGATCTAATGATGGTGTTTATTAAGCTTCATTTCTTTTTAAAAGCATCAATGTACATGTTGAAAGTTATGTGGAGTTTACCATATGCGGTGAATATTACTTTGATTGAGGCGCGTCTGTTTGTGCTGCAGGAAAGTTTTGAATGTGTAGATTATGTGTACGAAGGACTTTGAGTGTTCTGTTAATGCCATGAAAGTTTTGAACCCCACTCATGGTAGAATAGCACGAGCTTTTTAAGTTTATAAAACATTATCTCAAACCGTAAGTTTCGTCGTCTAATTGTATTGTAGGGCTAAATTGCTAAAAACACAAGAAAATGGACATCAGCAACGGTGGGCTGTGCTATGCACAGCCTCAAAGGCTCCCTATACTCTTAATAAATTATAATGTCCGTAGTTAATTGCTCATTTATCATTTTAATTGTTAGCCAGTGTTTAGCGTACGTGTTAATATCATTTATATTGCACATGTTCTTTATAGGACATCAAATATAAACGACATGAAGAGAAAGCATAAAATACTGTGGACAACTCAAACATTTACATATCAGCACAAAATAGTCTCAAACTGTTGACCTTTTCCTTCCCCATCTGCAACCATCATGTTCATGACTTCTTTTTTCCTACAAGGTCATCCCCATTTGCGTGCCCACCTTTCCATCCTTACTCTCCTCCTTCCTAACTTCTCTATTTTTAGATAAAAAAATCAGCTATTAATTTTCCATACATTCATTCTAGAATTCCTCTATTTCTCATTTATGCAAGTTAATTTTAGAATTTCAAGTTCTTTCTCTAAACAGGGACTCAACATTCGTAATGAAGACTGCTGTATACAGGGGCCGACTTCAAATTTGTAAGTTTAAATTCTGCCTCACCTTATCTTAGTTGATTTTCACTTTTGTTGGGTTTCTCTTCTCTAACGTTTTTAGAGATTATTCAGTAAAATGTTGTGTGTGGATGTTTATATTGTCTTTGTATCCTTCAGGTTCTTCATGGACACCAATTTCAATTCCTGAATAAATAGCTCTTAGTAGAATATCTACCCAGGAATTATTAGCAGGTATGTTTCCATATAAAATGTTGTTACCTAAGAGCATGTGTTGGGATTCATTGTGGGAGCTTTTGGTTGGTTGAAGCTTTCGTTTATTTGGATTTCATCTTTTCACATCAAGTGTTTGATGTTTTGCCACTCAGAAATTTACTACAAATTAGTGGACTTGTTTTGTCTGACCTGTATAATACTAGTGATTAGTGCACATGAGTAACTGGATCTAATGATGGTGTTTATTAAGCTTCATTTCTTTTTAAAAGCATCAATGTACATGTTGAAAGTTATGTGGAGTTTACCATATGCGGTGAATATTACTTTGATTGAGGCGCGTCTGTTTGTGTTGCAGGAAAGTTTTGAATGTGTAGATTATGTGTACGAAGGACTTTTAAGTGTTCTGTTAATGCCATGAAAGTTTTGAACCCCACTCATGGTAGAATAGCACGAGCTTTTTAAGTTTATAAAACATTATCTCAAACCGTAAGGTTCGTCGTCTAATTGTATTGTAGGGCTAAATTGCTAAAAACACAAGAAAATGGACATCAGCAACGGTGGGATGTGCTATGCACAGCCTCAAAGGCTCCCTATACTCTTAATAAATTATAATGTCCGTAGTTAATTGCTCATTTATCATTTTAATTGTTAGCCAGTGTTTAGCGTACGTGTTAATATCATTTATATTGCACATGTTCTTTATAGGACATCAAATATAAACGACATGAAGAGAAAGCATAAAATACTGTGGACAACTCAAACATTTACATATCAGCACAAAATAGTCTCAAACTGTTGACCTTTTCCTTCCCCATCTGCAACCATCATGTTCATGACTTCTTTTTTCCTACAAGCCATCCCCATTTGCGTGCCCACCTTTCCATCCTTACTCTCCTCCTTCCTAACTTCTCTATTTTTAGATAAAAAAAAATCAGCTATTAATTTTCCATACATTCATTCTAGAATTCCTCTATTTCTCATTTATGCAAGTTAATTTTAGAATTTCAAGTTCTTTCTCTAAACAGGGACTCAACATTCGTAATGAAGACTGCTGTATACAGGGGCCGACTTCAAATTTGTAAGTTTAAATTCTGCCTCACCTTATCTTAGTTGATTTTCACTTTTGCTGGGTTTCTCTTCTCTAACGTTTTTAGAGATTATTCAGTAAAATGTTGTGTGTGGATGTTTATATTGTCTTTGTATCCTTCAGGTTCTTCATGGACACCAATTTCAATTCCTGAATAAATAGCTCTTAGTAGAATATCTACCCAGGAATTATTAGCAGGTATGTTTCCATATAAAATGTTGTTACCTAAGAGCATGTGTTGGGATTCATTGTGGGAGTTTTTGGTTGGTTGAAGCTTTCGTTTATTTGGATTTCATCTTTTCACATCAAGTGTTTGATGTTTTGCCACTCAGAAATTTACTACAAATTAGTGGACTTGTTTTGTCTGACCTGTATAATACTTGTGATTAGTGCACATGAGTAACTGGATCTAATGATGGTGTTTATTAAGCTTCATTTCTTTTTAAAAGCATCAATGTACATGTTGAAAGTTATGTGGAGTTTACCATATGCGGTGAATATTACTTTGATTGAGGCGCGTCTATTTGTGCTGTAGGAAAGTTTTGAATGTGTAGATTATGTGTACGAAGGACTTTGAGTGTTCTGTTAATGCCATGAAAGTTTTGAACCCCACTCATGGTAGAATAGCACGAGCTTTTTAAGTTTATTAAACATTATCTCAAACCGTAAGGTTCGTCGTCTAATTGTATTGTAGGGCTAAATTGCTAAAAACACAAGAAAATGGACATCAGCAACGGTGGGCTGTGCTATGCACAGCCTCAAAGGCTCCCTATACTCTTAATAAATTATAATGTCCGTAGTTAATTGCTCATTTATCATTTTAATTGTTAGCCAGTGTTTAGCGTACGTGTTAATATCATTTATATTGCACATGTTCTTTATAGGACATCAAATATAAACGACATGAAGAGAAAGCATAAAATACTGTGGACAACTCAAACATTTACATATCAGCACAAAATAGTCTCAAGCTGTTGACCTTTTCCTTCCCCATCTGCAACCATCATGTTCATGACTTCTTTTTTCCTACAAGGTCATCCCCATTTGCGTGCCCACCTTTCCATCCTTACTCTCCTCCTTCCTAACTTCTCTATTTTTAGATAAAAAAAAATCAGCTATTAATTTTCCATACATTCATTCTAGAATTTCTCTATTTCTCATTTATGCAAGTTAATTTTAGAATTTCAAGTTCTTTCTCTAAACAGGGACTCAACATTCGTAATGAAGACTGCTGTATACAGGGGCCGACTTCAAATTTGTAAGTTTAAATTCTGCCTCACCTTATCTTAGTTGATTTTCACTTTTGCTGGGTTTCTCTTCTCTGACGTTTTTAGAGATTATTCAGTAAAATGTTGTGTGTGGATGTTTATATTGTCTTTGTATCCTTCAGGTTCTTCATGGACACCAATTTCAATTCCTGAATAAATAGCTCTTAGTAGAATATCTACCCAGGAATTATTAGCAGGTATGTTTCCATATAAAATGTTGTTACCTAAGAGCATGTGTTGGGATTCATTGTGGGAGTTTTTGGTTGGTTGAAGCTTTCGTTTATTTGGATTTCATCTTTTCACATCAAGTGTTTGATGTTTTGCCACTCAGAAATTTACTACAAATTAGTAGACTTGTTTTGTCTGACCTGTATAATACTTGTGATTAGTGCACATGAGTAACTGGATCTAATGATGGTGTTTATTAAGCTTCATTTCTTTTTAAAAGCATCAATGTACATGTTGAAAGTTATGTGGAGTTTACCATATGCGGTGAATATTACTTTGATTGAGGCGCGTCTGTTTGTGCTGCAGGAAAGTTTTGAATGTGTAGATTATGTGTACGAAGGACTTTGAGTGTTCTGTTAATGCCATGAAAGTTTTGAACCCCACTCATGGTAGAATAGCACGAGCTTTTTAAGTTTATAAAACATTATCTCAAACCGTAAGGTTCGTCGTCTAATTGTATTGTAGGGCTAAATTGCTAAAAACACAAGAAAATGGACATCAGCAACGATAGCATAGCCTCAAAGGCAACCTATACTCTTAATAAATTATAATGTCCGTAGTTAATTGCTCATTTATCATTTTAATTGTTAGCCAGTGTTTAGCGTACGTGTTAATATCATTTATATTGCACATGTTCTTTATAGGACATCAAATATAAACGACATGAAGAGAAAGCATAAAATACTGTGGACAACTCAAACATTTACATATCAGCACAAAATAGTCTCAAGCTGTTGACCTTTTCCTTCCCCATCTGCAACCATCATGTTCATGACTTCTTTTTTCCTACAAGGTCATCCCCATTTGCGTGCCCACCTTTCCATCCTTACTCTCCTCCTTCCTAACTTCTCTATTTTTAGATAAAAAAATCAGCTATTAATTTTCCGTACATTCATTCTAGAATTTCTCTATTTCTCATTTATGCAAGTTAATTTTAGAATTTCAAGTTCTTTCTCTAAACAGGGACTCAACATTCGTAATGAAGACTGCTGTATACAGGGGCCGACTTCAAATTTGTATGTTTAAATTCTGCCTCACCTTATCTTAGTTAATTTTCACTTTTGCTGGGTTTCTCTTCTATGACGTTTTTAAAGATTATTCAGTAAAATGTTGTGTGTGGATGTTTATATTGTCTTTGTATCCTTCAGGTTCTTCATGGACACCAATTTCAATTCCTGAATAAATAGCTCTTAGTAGAATATCTACCCAGGAATTATTAGCAGGTATGTTTCCATATAAAATGTTGTTACCTAAGAGCATGTGTTGGGATTCATTGTGGGAGTTTTTAGTTGGTTGAAGCTTTCGTTTATTTGGATTTCATCTTTTCACATCAAGTGCTTGATGTTTTGCCACTCAGAAATTTACTACAAATTAGTGGACTTGTTTTGTCTGACCTGTATAATACTTGTGATTAGTGCACATGAGTAACTGGATCTAATGATGGTGTTTATTAAGCTTCATTTCTTTTTAAAAGCATCAATGTACATGTTGAAAGTTATGTGGAGTTTACCATATGCGGTGAATATTACTTTGATTGAGGCGCGTCTGTTTGTGCTGCAGGAAAGTTTTGAATGTGTAGATTATGTGTACGAAGGACTTTGAGTGTTCTGTTAATGCCATGAAAGTTTTGAACCCCACTCATGGTAGAATAGCACGAGCTTTTTAAGTTTATAAAACATTATCTCAAACCGTAAGTTTCGTCGTCTAATTGTATTGTAGGGCTAAATTGCTAAAAACACAAGAAAATGGACATCAGCAACGGTGGGCTGTGCTATGCACAGCCTCAAAGGCTCCCTATACTCTTAATAAATTATAATGTCCGTAGTTAATTGCTCATTTATCATTTTAATTGTTAGCCAGTGTTTAGCGTACGTGTTAATATCATTTATATTGCACATGTTCTTTATAGGACATCAAATATAAACGACATGAAGAGAAAGCATAAAATACTGTGGACAACTCAAACATTTACATATCAGCACAAAATAGTCTCAAGCTGTTGACCTTTTCCTTCCCTATCTGCAACCATCATGTTCATGACTTCTTTTTTCCTACAAGGTCATCCCCATTTGCGTGCCCACCTTTCCATCCTTACTCTCCTCCTTCCTAACTTCTCTATTTTTAGATAAAAAAAATCAGCTATTAATTTTCCATACATTCATTCTAGAATTTCTCTATTTCTCATTTATGCAAGTTAATTTTAGAATTTCAAGTTCTTTCTCTAAACAGGGACTCAACATTCGTAATGAAGACTGCTGTATACAGGGGCCGACTTCAAATTTGTAAGTTTAAATTCTGCCTCACCTTATCTTAGTTGATTTTCACTTTTGCTGGGTTTCTCTTCTCTGACGTTTTTAGAGATTATTCAGTAAAATGTTGTGTGTGGATGTTTATATTGTCTTTGTATCCTTCAGGTTCTTCATGGACACCAATTTCAATTCCTGAATAAATAGCTCTTAGTAGAATATCTACCCAGGAATTATTAGCAGGTATGTTTCCATATAAAATGTTGTTACCTAAGAGCATGTGTTGGGATTCATTGTGGGAGTTTTTGGTTGGTTGAAGCTTTCGTTTATTTGGATTTCATCTTTTCACATCAAGTGTTTGATGTTTTGCCACTCAGAAATTTACTACAAATTAGTAGACTTGTTTTGTCTGACCTGTATAATACTTGTGATTAGTGCACATGAGTAACTGGATCTAATGATGGTGTTTATTAAGCTTCATTTCTTTTTAAAAGCATCAATGTACATGTTGAAAGTTATGTGGAGTTTACCATATGCGGTGAATATTACTTTGATTGAGGCGCGTCTGTTTGTGCTGCAGGAAAGTTTTGAATGTGTAGATTATGTGTACGAAGGACTTTGAGTGTTCTGTTAATGCCATGAAAGTTTTGAACCCCACTCATGGTAGAATAGCACGAGCTTTTTAAGTTTATAAAACATTATCTCAAACCGTAAGGTTCGTCGTCTAATTGTATTGTAGGGCTAAATTGCTAAAAACACAAGAAAATGGACATCAGCAACGATAGCATAGCCTCAAAGGCAACCTATACTCTTAATAAATTATAATGTCCGTAGTTAATTGCTCATTTATCATTTTAATTGTTAGCCAGTGTTTAGCGTACGTGTTAATATCATTTATATTGCACATGTTCTTTATAGGACATCAAATATAAACGACATGAAGAGAAAGCATAAAATACTGTGGACAACTCAAACATTTACATATCAGCACAAAATAGTCTCAAGCTGTTGACCTTTTCCTTCCCCATCTGCAACCATCATGTTCATGACTTCTTTTTTCCTACAAGGTCATCCCCATTTGCGTGCCCACCTTTCCATCCTTACTCTCCTCCTTCCTAACTTCTCTATTTTTAGATAAAAAAATCAGCTATTAATTTTCCGTACATTCATTCTAGAATTTCTCTATTTCTCATTTATGCAAGTTAATTTTAGAATTTAAAGTTCTTTCTCTAAACAGGGACTCAACATTCGTAATGAAGACTGCTGTATACAGGGGCCGACTTCAAATTTGTATGTTTAAATTCTGCCTCACCTTATCTTAGTTAATTTTCACTTTTGCTGGGTTTCTCTTCTCTGACGTTTTTAAAGATTATTCAGTAAAATGTTGTGTGTGGATGTTTATATTGTCTTTGTATCCTTCAGGTTCTTCATGGACACCAATTTCAATTCCTGAATAAATAGCTCTTAGTAGAATATCTACCCAGGAATTATTAGCAGGTATGTTTCCATATAAAATGTTGTTACCTAAGAGCATGTGTTGGGATTCATTGTGGGAGTTTTTGGTTGGTTGAAGCTTTCGTTTATTTGGATTTCATCTTTTCACATCAAGTGTTTGATGTTTTGCCACTCAGAAATTTACTACAAATTAGTGGACTTGTTTTGTCTGACCTGTATAATACTTGTGATTAGTGCACATGAGTAACTGGATCTAATGATGGTGTTTATTAAGCTTCATTTCTTTTTAAAATCATCAATGTACATGTTGAAAGTTATGTGGAGTTTACCATATGCGGTGAATATTACTTTGATTGAGGCGCGTCTGTTTGTGCTGCAGGAAAGTTTTGAATGTGTAGATTATGTGTACGAAGGACTTTGAGTGTTCTGTTAATGCCATGAAAGTTTTGAACCCCACTCATGGTAGAATAGCACGAGCTTTTTAAGTTTATAAAACATTATCTCAAACCGTAAGGTTCGTCGTCTAATTGTATTGTAGGGCTAAATTGCTAAAAACACAAGAAAATGGACATCAGCAACGATAGCATAGCCTCAAAGGCAACCTATACTCTTAATAAATTATAATGTCCGTAGTTAATTGCTCATTTATCATTTTAATTGTTAGCCAGTGTTTAGCGTACGTGTTAATATCATTTATATTGCACATGTTCTTTATAGGACATCAAATATAAACGACATGAAGAGAAAGCATAAAATACTGTGGACAACTCAAACATTTACATATCAGCACAAAATAGTCTCAAACTGTTGACCTTTTCCTTCCCCATCTGCAACCATCATGTTCATGACTTCTTTTTTCCTACAAGCCATCCCCATTTGCGTGCCCACCTTTCCATCCTTACTCTCCTCCTTCCTAACTTCTCTATTTTTAGATAAAAAAATCAGCTATTAATTTTCCATACATTCATTCTAGAATTCCTCTATTTCTCATTTATGCAAGTTAATTTTAGAATTTCAAGTTCTTTCTCTAAACAGGGACTCAACATTCGTAATGAAGACTGCTATATACAGGGGCCGACTTCAAATTTGTAAGTTTAAATTCTGCCTCACCTTATCTTAGTTGATTTTCACTTTTGCTGGGTTTCTCTTCTCTAACGTTTTTAGAGATTATTCAGTAAAATGTTGTGTGTGGATGTTTATATTGTCTTTGTATCCTTCAGGTTCTTCATGGACACCAATTTCAATTCCTGAATAAATAGCTCTTAGTAGAATATCTACCCAGGAATTATTAGCAGGTATGTTTCCATATAAAATGTTGTTACCTAAGAGCATGTGTTGGGATTCATTGTGGGAGTTTTTGGTTGGTTGAAGCTTTCGTTTATTTGGATTTCATCTTTTCACATCAAGTGTTTGATGTTTTGCCACTCAGAAATTTACTACAAATTAGTGGACTTGTTTTGTCTGACCTGTATAATACTTGTGATTAGTGCACATGAGTAACTGGATCTAATGATGGTGTTTATTAAGCTTCATTTCTTTTTAAAAGCATCAATGTACATGTTGAAAGTTATGTGGAGTTTACCATATGCGGTGAATATTACTTTGATTGAGGCGCGTCTGTTTGTGCTGCAGGAAAGTTTTGAATGTGTAGATTATGTGTACGAAGGACTTTGAGTGTTCTGTTAATGCCATGAAAGTTTTGAACCCCACTCATGGTAGAATAGCACGAGCTTTTTAAGTTTATAAAACATTATCTCAAACCGTAAGGTTCGTCGTCTAATTGTATTGTAGGGCTAAATTGCTAAAAACACAAGAAAATGGACATCAGCAACGGTGGGATGTGCTATGCACAGCCTCAAAGGCTCCCTATACTCTTAATAAATTATAATGTCCGTAGTTAATTGCTCATTTATCATTTTAATTGGTAGCGAGTGTTTAGCGTACGTGTTAATATCATTTATATTGCACATGTTCTTTATAGCACATCAAATATAAACGACATGAAGAGAAAGCATAAAATACTGTGGACAACTCAAACATTTACATATTAGCACAAAATAGTCTCAAACTGTTGACCTTTTCCTTCCCCATCTGCAACCATCATGTTCATGACTTCTTTTTTCCTACAAGGTCATCCCCATTTGCATGCCCACCTTTCCATCCTTACTCTCCTCCTTCCTAACTTCTCTATTTTTAGATAAAAAAATCAGCTATTAATTTTCCATACATTCATTCTAGAATTTCTCTATTTCTCATTTATGCAAGTTAATTTTAGAATTTCAAGTTCTTTCTCTAAACAGGGACTCAACATTCGTAATGAAGACTGCTGTATACAGGGGCCGACTTCAAATTTGTAAGTTTAAATTCTGCCTCACCTTATCTTAGTTGATTTTCACTTTTGCTGGGTTTATCTTCTCTGACGTTTTTAGAGATTATTCAGGAAAATGTTGTGTGTGGATGTTGATATTGTCTTTGTATCCTTCAGGTTCTTCATGGACACCAATTTCAATTCCTGAATAAATAGTTCTTAGTAGAATATCTACCCAGGAATTATTAGCAGGTATGTTTCCATATAAAATGTTGTTACCTAAGAGCATGTGTTGGGATTCATTGTGGGAGTTTTTGGTTGGTTGAAGCTTTCGTTTATTTGGATTTCATCTTTTCACATCAAGTGTTTGATGTTTTGCCACTCAGAAATTTACTACAAATTAGTAGACTTGTTTTGTCTGACCTGTATAATACTTGTGATTAGTGCACATGAGTAACTGGATCTAATGATGGTGTTTATTAAGCTTCATTTCTTTTTAAAAGCATCAATGTACATGTTGAAAGTTATGTGGAGTTTACCATATGCGGTGAATATTACTTTGATTGAGGCGCGTCTGTTTGTGCTGCAGGAAAGTTTTGAATGTGTAGATTATGTGTACGAAGGACTTTGAGTGTTCTGTTAATGCCATGAAAGTTTTGAACCCCACTCATGGTAGAATAGCACGAGCTTTTTAAGTTTATAAAACATTATCTCAAACCGTAAGGTTCGTCGTCTAATTGTATTGTAGGGCTAAATTGCTAAAAACACAAGAAAATGGACATCAGCAATGATAGCATAGCCTCAAAGGCTCCCTATACTCTTAATAAATTATAATGTCCGTAGTTAATTGCTCATTTATCATTTTAATTGTTAGCCAGTGTTTAGCGTACGTGTTAATATCATTTATATTGCACATGTTCTTTATGGGACAACAAATATAAACGACATGAAGAGAAAGCATAAAATACTGTGGACAACTCAAACATTTACATATCAGCACAAAATAGTCTCAAGCTGTTGACCTTTTCCTTCCCCATCTGCAACCATCATGTTCATGACTTCTTTTTTCCTACAAGGTCATCCCCATTTGCGTGCCCACCTTTCCATCCTTACTCTCCTCCTTCCTAACTTCTCTATTTTTAGATAAAAAAATCAGCTATTAATTTTCCGTACATTCATTCTAGAATTTCTCTATTTCTCATTTATGCAAGTTAATTTTAGAATTTCAAGTTCTTTCTCTAAACAGGGACTCAACATTCGTAATGAAGACTGCTGTATACAGGGGCCGACTTCAAATTTGTATGTTTAAATTCTGCCTCACCTTATCTTAGTTGATTTTCACTTTTGCTGGGTTTCTCTTCTCTGACGTTTTTAAAGATTATTCAGTAAAATGTTGTGTGTGGATGTTTATATTGTCTTTGTATCCTTCAGGTTCTTCATGGACACCAATTTCAATTCCTGAATAAATAGCTCTTAGTAGAATATCTACCCAGGAATTATTAGCAGGTATGTTTCCATATAAAATGTTGTTACCTAAGAGCATGTGTTGGGATTCATTGTGGGAGTTTTTGGTTGGTTGAAGCTTTCGTTTATTTGGATTTCATCTTTTCACATCAAGTGCTTGATGTTTTGCCACTCAGAAATTTACTACAAATTAGTGGACTTGTTTTGTCTGACCTGTATAATACTTGTGATTAGTGCACATGAGTAACTGGATCTAATGATGGTGTTTATTAAGCTTCATTTCTTTTTAAAAGCATCAATGTACATGTTGAAAGTTATGTGGAGTTTACCATATGCGGTGAATATTACTTTGATTGAGGCGCGTCTGTTTGTGCTGCAGGAAAGTTTTGAATGTGTAGATTATGTGTACGAAGGACTTTGAGTGTTCTGTTAATGCCATGAAAGTTTTGAACCCCACTCATGGTAGAATAGCACGAGCTTTTTAAGTTTATAAAACATTATCTCAAACCGTAAGGTTCGTCGTCTAATTGTATTGTAGGGCTAAATTGCTAAAAACACAAGAAAATGGACATCAGCAACGGTGGGCTGTGTTATGCACAGCCTCAAAGGCTCCCTATACTCTTAATAAATTATAATGTCCGTAGTTAATTGCTCATTTATCATTTTAATTGTTAGCCAGTGTTTAGCGTACGTGTTAATATCATTTATATTGCACATGTTCTTTATAGGACATCAAATATAAACGACATGAAGAGAAAGCATAAAATACTGTGGACAACTCAAACATTTACATATCAGCACAAAATAGTCTCAAACTGTTGACCTTTTCCTTCCCCATCTGCAACCATCATGTTCATGACTTCTTTTTTCCTACAAGGTCATCCCCATTTGCGTGCCCACCTTTCCATCCTTACTCTCCTCCTTCCTAACTTCTCTATTTTTAGATAAAAAAATCAGCTATTAATTTTCCATACATTCATTCTAGAATTCCTCTATTTCTCATTTATGCAAGTTAATTTTAGAATTTCAAGTTCTTTCTCTAAACAGGGACTCAACATTCGTAATGAAGACTGCTGTATACAGGGGCCGACTTCAAATTTGTAAGTTTAAATTCTGCCTCACCTTATCTTAGTTGATTTTCACTTTTGCTGGGTTTCTCTTCTGTAACACCCTCAAATTTCGGTTTGCGGAAGCTGTCGGGTCGGGTGTCACTAAATCAAATATCACATCATAAGATACATAATGAACGACTCTAAATGAGACGTTTGAAAATAATTATACATTTCCAAAATAGAACGTTTACAACGTTATAAGTTTAACAGTGATTTCCAAGTACAAAATTTGAAAATGCTAAAGTAGATGCAGAGCAGTCCCAATGGTTTGAAAATATGCGACTCGGGCTAATTAAGCCTTGAAGCATTCCTAATCCTGCTGGGCAACCTGAGAACACATGCTAAAACAGGTCAGCTATAAAGCTGGTGAGTTCATAGGAAGGTTAGTTGAAAACATAAAGTAATAAAACAATTTATGTTTTGTAAAGTTGTTTCCAAAATCAGTGATTTTTGATATGTAATACGTTGAAGTTTATAACACCAATGTGTAAAAGTCTAACTTAATGTCCAAAATACCCCGATTTTGGTTGATTGCACTGTTACAAGTTACTCAGACTTGTTTGTCTTAAATTGATACAAGTTACAACGACTTGTTTGATTGAATTTATACAAGTTACAACGACTTGTTTGATTGAATACTGATACAAGTTACAACGACTTGTTTGATTGAAATTATACAAGTTACAACGACTTGTTTGATTTAAGTTATACAAGTTACAACGACTTGTTTGATTGAAGTTGTGCCCACTGCAATACCGTGGCATCGTTTTGTACCCACTTTACCGTGGTATCGTTTTGTGCCCGCTGCAATACCGCGGCATCGTTTATGAAGTGCTCGAGAGCATAGTTGAAATGTAGAGCCAGCAGTACAACGACATACTAGCTATTGCAAATAAGAGCCGACCGTACAACGACGCGTCAGGCTTGAATGTGTGTATGATTGTATGTATACTAATATACATAAATACTATTGAAGTTAGCACCAAGTGCTAATGATAATATCTAAACATGTAGATATATATATATATATATAAATATATATATATATGTTTGTCGAATGAGCAAACGTAAGTAACAATCATGACACGCATGAAAATAATTGATTTTATCTAAATACGTATAAGCAAATATTTAGATATTAAGTAGTACGTTGGTCCTAGGTATGAATGCTCATTACCTAGTTGAATTGTATTAGTATGAAGAATCTATACTAACATATTATGTTATCGTATACTTCTAGCCTAAAGCCTAGCAAGTATATTGAGGTTCCTGAATTGTATTGAAAATATTAGTTCCTAAAAGAGCAACTAATCCTGTAATTGTATCTATATCATCTAGTGTAGGTAGAACTAACTAGTTCTAATGTATTGGATAATATTGTCCCGCGACAATATGGCCAATGAATAGTACTAACTATATCAAGTTATGTCTAGGTAATTGTTTTCCAACAATCTGATAGTGTACGATTGTGACCTATCTAGATTAGGTCTTGATATTGTTCCAAAACGACGTGTTGGGTGTAATTCCTAAGTATTACACATTCGTATTACATACAGTAATATAATTGATTGTGAATTATAAAAGATTATTAATATAATTCGAAAACAGTTGTTGTGCATGTGTTTCACCCAAAAAAAAAAAAACAGTAAAACAGTTGAAAGAGTGGGGCTATGAAACTCACCTGTGAGTTGTTAGCGATACGATGATACGCGCGACGTCCGAATGGTAACCTTCTAGTGTCCTAAACACGTGAGGTTATATAAGTATGAGACAAATCAGTTTGTCTAAGCGAGTTGTTCATGTATGCATTTGTTGTTGAAGTCTGGGAATGGTGTACGGGGGTCCGGGGGCAGCGCCCCTGGTTAGCGGGGTCCAAGGGGCGGCAGCCCCTGGCGGGGTCCAAGGGGCAGAGCCCCTGGCTGGGGTCGAGCTGCCAGGTCAGCTTGGAAAATTTTTATTTCTACTATATTGCTTTAAGGAAAAACGCATCTGGACTTGAAATTGGGTGAAATCAAGTGATAAAATTTAGGGTCTCGACACTTAGTGGAAATGTGAGTTTTTAAACTTTCTGTTTTCTGCGACATAACATGCGACACAAAAACGTGTCATGCGACACAAGGGTTGTGTCGCATGGAGTGCGACATAAGAGCTCTGCGACACAGTGGTTGTGTCGCAAAAGCTTGCGATGCTAAATCAATAGCGACATAAGGGTTGTGTCGTATGGAAATACGACACAAGGTGCGACATAGAGTACGACACAAGCGTTGTGTCGCATGGGTATTTTATGCGACATAAGATACGACACAAATGGAATTATGCGACACAACATGCGACACAAGCGTTGTGTCGCATGGATGAACACCAGCCCAGAAACTCGCGGCTGTCGCGTTTTTCCGATCAAAATCGCAAATCTAACGTATTTTCAAGCTGTAAAATCATGTTTTCTTTGTTGTTTAGATTATAACTAAGTTGTGTAAGCATTATTACACCCAAACATTACACCAAAATGATTAGATCTAAAGATTTAGAAATTTCTTACAATTGCGAATCGAGGCCAAACGAGGAAGAAAACGAAGGTGTGGCCTTTGTTAATGTTGCTCCTCTCTTGTAGGTGATTCCGAAAATGTAAATTTCGTGTGTCGATTTGTAGTTCCGAAAATTTGTGGTAATTGGGTGGAGAGTGTTTGTGTGTGAAAAGAAAATGAGATAGAAAGAAATGAAATGAAATGGGAGGGGTTTGGGGGGTTGGGTGGCTGATCCAAAGGGGTGGGAAGGAGTTTTCCCCCACTTCGTTCCTATTTTGCAGTGTAAAATACCCGTATTTTGTACCCGAATAATATATATAAATTTAATATTTTTAGATTTATATTTCCGTTCTTTCGATTAGTAATTAATTAAATTAAAAATAGTTTTATTCAATTCAAAATCTAATGTGACTTCAAATGGTTTTATTTGTGATTATTACATAATCACTATTCATTATATAAAATGTAAAGTTTTCGCTCGCTGAGTTATAATTGTATATAATAATACAATTATAAAAAGTTTAAATTAGACGCGCAAGTTGACTTTTTGACCAGGTGTTACATCTTCTCTGACATTTTTAGAGATTATTCAGTAAAATGTTGTGTGTGGATGTTGATATTGTCTTTGTATCCTTCAGGTTCTTCATGGACACCAATTTCAATTCCTGAATAAATAGCTCTTAGTAGAATATCTACCCAGGAATTATTAGCAGGTATGTTTCCATATAAAATGTTGTTACCTAAGAGCATGTGTTGGGATTCATTGTGGGAGTTTTTGGTTGGTTGAAGCTTTCGTTTATTTGGATTTCATATTTTCACATCAAGTGTTTGATGTTTTGCCACTCAGAAATTTACTACAAATTAGTGGACTTGTTTTGTCTGACCTGTATAATACTTGTGATTAGTGCACATGAGTAACTGGATCTAATGATGGTGTTTATTAAGCTTCATTTCTTTTTAAAAGCATCAATGTACATGTTGAAAGTTATGTGGAGTTTACCATATGCGGTGAATATTACTTTGATTGAGGCGCGTCTGTTTGTGCTGCAGGAAAGTTTTGAATGTGTAGATTATGTGTACGAAGGACTTTTAAGTGTTCTGTTAATGCCATGAAAGTTTTGAACCCCACTCATGGTAGAATAGCACGAGCTTTTTAAGTTTATAAAACATTATCTCAAACCGTAAGGTTCGTCGTCTAATTGTATTGTAGGGCTAAATTGCTAAAAACACAAGAAAATGGACATCAGCAACGGTGGGCTGTGCTATGCACAGCCTCAAAGGCTCCCTATACTCTTAATAAATTATAATGTCCGTAGTTAATTGCTCATTTATCATTTTAATTGTTAGCCAGTGTTTAGCGTACGTGTTAATATCATTTATATTGCACATGTTCTTTATAGGACATCAAATATAAACGACATGAAGAGAAAGCATAAAATACTGTGGACAACTCAAACATTTACATATCAGCACAAAATAGTCTCAAACTGTTGACCTTTTCCTTCCCCATCTGCAACCATCATGTTCATGACTTCTTTTTTCCTACAAGGCCATCCCCATTTGCGTGCCCACCTTTCCATCCTTACTCTCCTCCTTCCTAACTTCTCTATTTTTAGATAAAAAAATCAGCTATTAATTTTCCATACATTCATTCTAGAATTCCTCTATTTCTCATTTATGCAAGTTAATTTTAGAATTTCAAGTTCTTTCTCTAAACAGGGACTCAACATTCGTAATGAAGACTGCTGTATACAGGGGCCGACTTCAAATTTGTAAGTTTAAATTCTGCCTCACCTTATCTTAGTTGATTTTCACTTTTGCTGGGTTTCTCTTCTCTGACGTTTTTAGAGATTATTCAGTAAAATGTTGTGTGTGGATGTTTATATTGTCTTTGTATCCCTCAGGTTCTTCATGGACACCAATTTCAATTCCTGAATAAATAGCTTTTAGTAGAATATCTACCCAGGAATTATTAGCAGGTATGTTTCCATATAAAGTGTTGTTACCTAAGAGCATGTGTTGGGATTCATTGTGGGAGTTTTTGGTTGGTTGAAGCTTTCGTTTATTTGGATTTCATCTTTTCACATCAAGTGTTTGATGTTTTGCCACTCAGAAATTTACTACAAATTAGTGGACTTGTTTTGTCTGACCTGTATAATACTTGTGATTAGTGCACATGAGTAACTGGATCTAATGATGGTGTTTATTAAGCTTCATTTCTTTTTAAAAGCATCAATGTACATGTTGAAAGTTATGTGGAGTTTACCATATGCGGTGAATATTACTTTGATTGAGGCGCGTCTGTTTGTGCTGCAGGAAAGTTTTGAATGTGTAGATTATGTGTACGAAGGACTTTGAGTGTTCTGTTAATGCCATGAAAGTTTTGAACCCCACTCATGGTAGAATAGCACGAGCTTTTTAAGTTTATAAAACATTATCTCAAACCGTAAGGTTCGTCGTCTAATTGTATTGTAGGGCTAAATTGCTAAAAACACAAGAAAATGGACATCAGCAACGGTGGGCTGTGCTATGCACAGCCTCAAAGGCTCCCTATACTCTTAATAAATTATAATGTCCGTAGTTAATTGCTCATTTATCATTTTAATTGTTAGCCAGTGTTTAGCGTACGTGTTAATATCATTTATATTGCACATGTTCTTTATAGGACATCAAATATAAACGACATGAAGAGAAAGCATAAAATACTGTGGACAACTCAAACATTTACATATCAGCACAAAATAGTCTCAAACTGTTGACCTTTTCCTTCCCCATCTGCAACCATCATGTTCATGACTTCTTTTTTCCTACAAGGTCATCCCCATTTGCGTGCCCACCTTTCCATCCTTACTCTCCTCCTTCCTAACTTCTCTATTTTTAGATAAAAAAATCAGCTATTAATTTTCCATACATTCATTCTAGAATTTCTCTATTTCTCATTTATGCAAGTTAATTTTAGAATTTCAAGTTCTTTCTCTAAACAGGGACTCAACATTCATAATGAAGACTGCTGTATACAGGGGCCGACTTCAAATTTGTAAGTTTAAATTCTGCCTCACCTTATCTTAGTTGATTTTCACTTTTGCTGGGTTTCTCTTCTCTGACGTTTTTAGAGATTATTCAGTAAAATGTTGTGTGTGGATGTTGATATTGTCTTTTTATCCTTCAGGTTCTTCATGGACACCAATTTCAATTCCTGAATAAATAGCTCTTAGTAGAATATCTACCCAGGAATTATTAGCAGGTATGTTTCCATATAAAATGTTGTTACCTAAGAGCATGTGTTGGGATTCATTGTGGGAGTTTTTGGTTGGTTGAAGCTTTCGTTTATTTGGATTTCATCTTTTCACATCAAGTGTTTGATGTTTTGCCACTCAGAAATTTACTACAAATTAGTGGACTTGTTTTGTCTGACCTGTATAATACTTGTGATTAGTGCACATGAGTAACTGGATCTAATGATGGTGTTTATTAAGCTTCATTTCTTTTTAAAAGCATCAATGTACATGTTGAAAGTTATGTGGAGTTTACCATATGCGGTGAATATTACTTTGATTGAGGCGCGTCTGTTTGTGCTGCAGGAAAGTTTTGAATGTGTAGATTATGTGTACGAAGGACTTTAAGTGTTCTGTTAATGCCATGAAAGTTTTGAACCCCACTCATGGTAGAATAGCACGAGCTTTTTAAGTTTATAAAACATTATCTCAAACCGTAAGGTTCGTCGTCTAATTGTATTGTAGGGCTAAATTGCTAAAAACACAAGAAAATGGACATCAGCAACGGTGGGCTGTGCTATGCACAGCCTCAAAGGCTCCCTATACTCTTAATAAATTATAATGTCCGTAGTTAATTGCTCATTTATCATTTTAATTGTTAGCCAGTGTTTAGCGTACGTGTTAATATCATTTATATTACACATGTTCTTTATAGGACATCAAATATAAACGACATGGCCGAAAAAGGTAGACTACACTAGAACAAAATTGAGATTTCGTTACACCAAAAAAGTGTGACGATATGCGTATAGTCACACTTGGTTTTTTAACGTAGGTGTGACGAAAGGTCGATCGACCATAGGGTGCATACGGTGACATTAGCGAGTTAGAGGCCATATCCATTTAAAAAGAGTAACCAAAACCATAAAATGTGTGACCATATGCTCTTTAAAATCAAGTAAAAGTGTATATTGTGTGACTGTTGTTCATCCAATGGCCACTTGAATTGTTTGTTTATGTGGCGTTTTGCAACATTTAGTTACACAACGATTGTTTTATTTTGGGATTTGGTTACATCAAATTAAGCTAAAAGTGACCAAAAGTGTTAATAGGTGTGACCATATGCTCTTTAAAGTCAAGTAAACTTGTATTTTGTGTGACCATATGCTCTTTAAAGTCAAGTAAACATGTATTTTGTGTGACTATTGTACATCCAATGGCTACTTGAATTTTATGTTTGTGTGGCGTTTTGTTACATTTAATCACACAATGATTGTTTTATTTTGAGATTTGGTCACATAAAATTAAGCCAAAAGTGACCATAGGTGTTAATAATTGTGACCATATGCTTTTTAAAATCAAGTAAACGTGTATTATGTGTGACTATTGTTCATCCAATGGCCACTTGAATTTTATGTTTGTGTGGCGTTTTGTAACATTTAGTCACACAACGATTGTTTTATATTGGGATTTGGTCACATAAAATTAAGACAAAGTGGTCAAAAGTGTTAATAAGTGTGACCATATGCTCTTTAAAGTCAAGTAAACGTGTATTTTGTGTGACTATTGTTCATCCAATGGCCACTTGAATTTTATGATTGTGTGGCGTTTTGTAATATTTAGTCACACAACGATTGTTTTATATTGGGATTTGGTCACATAAAATTAAGACAAAGTGGCAAAAAGTGTTAATAAGTGTGACCATATGCTCTTTAAAGTCAAGTAAACGTGTATTTTGTGTGACTATTGTTCATCCAATGGGCACTTGAATTTTATGATTGTGTGGCGTTTTGTAACATTTAGTCACACAACGATTGTTTTATATTGGGATTTGGTCACATAAAATTAAGACAAAAAGTGGCCAAAAGTGTTAATTAGTGTGACCATATGCTCTTTAAAGTCAAGTAAACGTGTATTTTGTGTGACTATTGTTCATCCAATGGCCACTTGAATTTTATGATTGTGTGGCGTTTTGTAACATTTAGTCACACAACGATTGTTTTATATTGGGATTTTGTCACATAAAATTAAGACAAAAGTGACCAAAAGTATTGATAAGTGTGACCATATACTCTTTAAAGTCAAGTAGACGTGTATTTTGTGTGACTATTGTTCATTTAATGGTCACTTGAATATTATGTTTGTGTAGCATTTTGTAACATTCAGTCACACGACGATTATTTTATTTTGAGGTTTGATCACATAAAATTAAGACAAAAGTAGCCAAAAGTGTTGATAAGTGTGACCATATACTCTTTAAAGTCAAATAACTGTGTATTTTGTGTGACTATTATTCATCCAATGGCCACTTGAATTTTATTTTTGTGTGACGTTTTATAACATTTAATCATACAACGAATTAATCAAACGATGACCACGAAGTGTGACCATATTATGTGAATGCATCTTTTAGTCGCATATAACAAATCAATAATTTGTGTCAAATTGCATTAACAATTCTATAAATCAAATGAATACAACAATATGAATTCTATATCTAATTAAACAGCTGCAAAGATTAACTAATCAACTATTTCAAATGTTTCCACTAAACACTTGCATTGCAGTCTTTGCTCGATCTGCAATAGATTGTTGCCTTCAAGTGATGGGCGTATCATTGGTAGGGCTGCACTTGATGGAACATCTCTGAACAAAAAATCACTTGTAAGAACTATGATCATTATATCGATGAACCAACATTCCCATTGATTCTTAATAAGTTAGATACCACATCAATATTAAAGATATCAATAACAAACTACATTAATTAAAATACAAAAAGAAGGAACAATAAACGGTTCCATCTTTGGATTAAAATGAGATACGTTTGTTTGTTAGTCACTTACAGTGTTGCACAACAAAATGCACAATGTACAACAAGAACCTTAGCTTTGGATATCGAAAATAATTAATCATGAGATACGTTTATTGTTTTATCTGTGTTCGAGCTTAATGTTAATGAAATATGTAGCTTATAATGAAATATGTAGCTTATAACTACATTAATTAAAGTACTATGTTTACCTGTACATAGCTCAAGGAGTACTTACTTAGTTACTTTTAATCTAGTTGTTTTCTTCAGGCATGTAGCATTAACAATGTGGATTCGATAGGTAGTGGCATGTAATAAGAATGTGGAGCAGGTATGACTCCAAAAGGTAACATTAAGAAATAAACAGATCCTTATAGATAGAAACAAACATGAACACACCAACTTAATCTAGTAGGCTTGACATATAGCATGAGCATATGGCTAGTGATACCTTGTAGCCTTGTTTGATGAGCTTTTTAAAGAGAACCAGCATATATTGTAGAATATCGATGCTTGATCAACTGTAAAGACATCTCCAGTTACATTCCTCTCAATTAGCTTGGCCAAAAAAGTGAATAGCAGGAAATATGATGTACAAAACGTGATCCTGCTAACCAGCATGGATATACACTCCAAGAATACATTGTGTGCTCTATGAGTTTCACAACGGCCCCCCAAGCATTTACCTGATCATATATAAGGGATTAACTATTACAATTCATTGAAAACAGTGTCTTACTTCACTTGCCACCAATTTTAATAACCTCAAATAATAGACTGCATGCTTATAATGACAAAAGGTAATGTTTTTCAAGTTACCTATCCCAATGAGTAGTCTAAGCAAACAGCGCCTGCGGGTGCACTCCCATTTCATCTGTATAATACTTCTCATAGATTTGGATTTCATAATCCCACTAGGAAGACAATGCCAACAGTTTACATCATCACAAACACAATTGACTTTACATCACAAGCACCCATACTAACAACCTTTGACTTCTGTGTCCCCTTCCCAATAAAAAGAGAACGATGATGAAAGCCTGGAAAGATATATAGGCTGGGATATACAAGTCGATATACCTAATAAATATAAATTAATATGTTGGAATGGAAAAAGTACTTTCCCATTAATGTGGCTTAAGTCCGATTATGTTTTTATCTCTAACGGGTCAAACAGAAAGTAAACAAATATTATGTCAAGAGAAAATGGGTCCTATGGGGGAAAATCGGCAAACGATATAAACGAGATAGGTAGCTTACTGAATCTGCAATAGATGGTACAGTGACATTCTGGGACCCATTGCTAAGATAATCCATGAAACTACCAAAAAGAAGGCATAAAAGCATAGAAACAATAAGATTAGTATCATCAATATCTGCATGAGATCTACTTTGTTCACTACGAACCTTTTAAGTATCATGATGATTCATTAAAGACAAGTTGGCGAAAAAGATAGTTATATGTATACATATCTAATGTTGGCTGCTAACAAGATTCAACTATACACTATTATTGAAGTTCACAGAAGTAAATAAATAGCAGTAACATCAAGATAGTACACAATGACCAACTAAATAATGATCATTGTTCTATAAAAGTGTAAACAAAAAGCAATACGTCAATACATAATCGTTATTCTTTTGTAGCAATTCCACATTACATTAGTAATAATAGGAAATTAAAACAAAAAGAACCTGTAACAGTCAACTGTTCAACTACGTATTCTGTCATAAACTGTGTTCTAGTGATCCACCTGCAACATCAATAGTCACAATCATCTTCCGTTCTATCTGAACATCAGGTGACATCAATGCATCCATGTGTATCTAAAATCACTTAAGAAAATTAAAAAGCATATGTATCAGTGACACCACAGTACAAAATAAGATCAGAATAAGAACCTACTAAAACATGTTCACCCGCTAACAAGTAGGCATACAAGTATTAAGCAGAGGTGTTCCACCTCTCCGAACCCACCTCATTCCCAGGAAAATTCAAAACATAGGCACAAAAGAGAGAAATAGCTTGTTAAAAAGACTTATATACCCTTAATTCATATTACCGTCTTTGACTTTATTCTAACTTGCATTTGTCGAATATATTACTTCATAAATATTAAAAATCTTGTGTCCAATCTATAAACAAATAGAGAAATAGCTTGTTAAACTGAATGTTACAAAATTAGCACATCCACCAAGTAAATATCAAACCTCATACTACAAAATGCAGAAACCCAATGAATGTCAACAAATCAACAGAATGTATATTAACATTATAAACTACATTGCCTTATTGGACAAAGTACGTACGGTTTATACGAGTGATTAGTTGTATCTTCATTAACAGAATGTTGTCCCAAAAGAACTAGTGTAATACCCGGGCGGTGCCTCGGGCAAACCTTATATGTGTTTAGTCTGTCTCGACCTGTTATGACATGATTATGTTTAGACTCAAATACGACTCGATTGCCCAAACCAACCCATCCACCCATTTTCTGTAAATTAGAACTAAACCCCCTTTTATAACAGTTGAATACAGTTTGATTATGAACACCTTATATTTCATGTTAAATATCAATCTTCTAGTTTGATTATATTTCATGTTGAATACAGTTTGCCTATCTTGAATTGGGAACATTACAATAATCTCAATCACCATTCCAACAGCAATCGAACAAATTGCAGTCAAGGCGACTATTCAGATTGTCGATGTCTAGTACATATATAAAATTGCATTTTAGTTGTCATACAAATTACTCTATTGACTATGTATTAAGATTTTTTAAAATTATAATGAAATGATTATTGGCCCGTTTTGACTAATACAGTAATATGCATGACACCCCACCCCGCCTATTTAGTACCGCTATTATTACTATGATACATACGTACGTACAAATATTGACCTGTTAGTGCAGACCGTTTTCAGAATTGCACAATGCCGACACATCTTGTTTTAGAGCACTATGAGATACAAGCTTTTGCTTCTCGTCTTGTACCCTGTGACCAATATCCATGTAATGTTGGTGTTGTCCTCAAGCGTTGTTCATGGCCTAACAAAAAAAATGGTAACTCGTCATATACACTACAAAAAAATTGGGTATTTGGGAAGGGGCAAAACTGTGCCAAATACTCAAAAAACCGTGCCAAATAGTATTTGGCACAGCTTTAGCACATTTTTGATTCTGTCCTAAATACGAGGGTGCCAAATACAATTGGGTCGGATAAAAACCGTGCCAAATAGTATTTGGCACGATCTTTAGGACGATATTCAATTTTTGTCCCGAATGGTGTGCATTAGGCACAATTCATGTCCAATAAGAAACATGTGGGTTAACAAACTATTCTCCAAAACTCAAACCCGCATAGAACCTTATATCAGTAGCCTGTTGAACCAACATGAGCTGCATACTCGGACGACAGGCCTTATGAAGAGAGATGAATATAATAAGATGATTCTCAACCATAGATTTTTCATAGGAGGCAAATAAAAATATAGATTGAAAGCAATACTAAATATGACTCGTAACCAATACACTGAAAATAATTGATGTAGTTCTATGTGGCATTCCATCGAATATGTAGTGTATAACCCCATCTACTACAATCAAGCTCATAATTGATTCCTCTGATCCATACTATCAAATGCAAATAAAAATAAAAAAACTCTAAAGAGAAAACAATTGTATCATAAAACCTCATATACACAATCGAATGAACCATATAATAGAATTTAATGGATTACCTGAGAATTGTCATTTGTAATTTTGCACCCCCTCAACATGATACTGATTATTCCAAACATTAAAATCATGTTATCAATATTCATGAAGATTTCAGTGGATTGGGAACAAACAAATCGAAGAAACAAACAATACATTAGCAAAATACCATAATGAAAACGTACCATGTGGTAGGAATCTTATTACGAACTCCAATTTGTGATGACGGCTGTTGTGTGGCGGGGGAATTAGAATTAGAGCAGAGGAAAAGAAGTGAGTTTGAAGCCCTAATTTTTAAATTTGATTTGAAGCGTATTCAAGTTTCGGTCGACTGACAAAGCGGGAGATCAGATTTTTGGGTGTAAAATAAAATAGTTATACTTTAATGATAAAAATAATCCATAGCCCCTGTAAAATAAAAAACTTATAATAAAAAGATGTGAAATGTTATTACAACTCAAATATTTATTTCGTATTGTTAATAGTCTTCAACAACTACAACATAAAATCTTTAAAAGCTTTATATAAAAGGACTAAATTTTCGTAAGACTTGTAAACGTGTCATTACTTTGTTGTAGAGTCTCAAAAATATTAATGAATTTATGACAACAATATAGTTGTCTATTATAAATTAGATTGTACATATTAGTTAACTACTTTAGCTTAAGTATTTGGATGTCATTGCTAATGTATAAATGTATAACCTACCATGATCTAAGTGAAGACAAAAAAAAAAAAAAAAAGTAATATTAGGCTTAATAGATAAATTTATATGAATTCATTTTTATGAATTATGAAACAAAATTTATGGTATTTTGTTTCATTCTTTTTCACAAGAATCATTATCATTAAGTGGGTGATATTTTTTTCACTATACTTTTTAAAAAATTCGCTAACATTGTGCATTAAGCACTCGTACTATATATGTAACACCCGCCAAATTAGGACTAGTAATTAGTGCCTAATCGTATGTTAATACATGTAATTAGTTCCTGGTTAGGCTAATTAATGTATCGAATTATATATATTGTTGAATATATACGAATATGCGATTTGGTTAAATCGTACGCAATTTAAATCGGATATATTTCGATTCAATTTAATACGGACGTTGGTGACTAATTTTTATTAAATAACGTTTTATGTCAAAAATATTATTATGATAATATTTCGTATCCATTCGTATCGTACAAACAGAACCTACACAATTTAAAATGTAAAACGCGCAAACTAAATAAACCAACTTACCTTTATAACTCAAACGTAAACTTATTTGTAAAATAATTAAATAAAATATCGCGTAATAATTTGTATTTAAAATGTACTAATGAATATGAAAAATAATTATTTAACGTATAAACAACGGAGCAAACGAACACCGCACGGAGAACGGGGACAGGAAAATGGGAGATAACCTCCCACCCTCCTTTCCTTTCTTCTCATTTCTTTCAACTCTCTTTCTCTTTCTCCTCTCTTTTCTCTCAAACCCACCAACCAACTCAAAACCCACAACTCCACAAAATCGACAAATACTACCACTAAACGCACTTGGATCATACTACTCTTTTGGAAGAAAACGACCACCGCATCACGATCTATCATCCTATCTTTTCGGATTTCTCATCCGACACTTTGTAAGTTTGCGACAAATCCCGAAATCTCTCGTTTTTAAGTGTTTTCACTTTCTAGTAGTTTGTAACAACTTAAAATGTCCATATATGGGTTGGGTAAAAGAATCGGACCAAACTATGGCCGGAAAACTCGTTCTTGGCTCAAAAACCCGTCAACAGCTTTAAGTGTCACAACGAAGCATGCAGTATAGCGTCACTTCGTGCGTCACTTAAGTGACGCATTGAGTGTCGCTAAAAGCCCAAATTTTGCGTCACTTGCCTAAGTGCCGCATAAAACCCTCTTTTTCCGTCACTACCTAAGTGACGCATTTTCAATACCCGTCACTAATGACCGACACTTATAGCGTCACTTGCCTAAGTGACGCCTACCTTCAAACTTGATTTCACCCGTCACTCACCTTAGTGACTCATGACCTTATACCGACACTTACAACCGACACTTCCTCAAGTGTCGCACTCTATGCGTCACTTGCACAAGTGACGCTATTATTCAGAATTAGTCATTTCATGCGACACTTCCTAAGTGTCGCCTAAACCCATGAGTGACGCATATAGTGTCGCATAAAACAGCAGGTTTTCTAACAAAAATTTCACTAAGTGTCGAACTTTTACAACTTCGATTCCTTATATGATACGACTTATAAAACACTTTGGGACACTTTTGTAAGTGCAAAACATCAATGACTTGATAATAATACTTGAAGTTTATTATTTCAAACTCGTCACCAACGGGTCGTACACTTTTCAAATACTTAAACATATCAACCAAATAGTGGATATTTGGACATTATAGTTGGACGAACAACTACCGGGGTGATCTTTTGAGATACCCAATCATATTTATAACCATCGCGTGTCGTGGACACCCTCAGGTTACAAGTCTTTGGACTTCATTTCGGCTAATCAACTTACGTTTGTTTAAACGCATTCAGACTCAGGTGAGTCTCATAGCCCCTCTTTTTACTGTTTTACTCAGGGGTGTGATATACTGCTCAAACTTTTAACATGTGAACGCAAGTACCAAACTTTTCATATACTACATGAGTTTTTCGAAACTAATCATTTGAAAGTCCTCCGTCAGCATAGTTGTTAATACGTTGTAGCGTGAATATTAGTATATGGTACCATATAGGATTGACCCTCCTCGTCCGGGTTAGCAAGCACTAACCGGGTAAACGGACGTACTAATATTTGGGAAGACGAATGTGGATTAGGCATTCGTGGAGGCAACCTCGCCCGGAATTCTCTATAGGGGACCCGGCCCTCGAGTTAAGCTCAACTATGTGCTCATGGCTGTATACACGATGATTATCATTAAATTGCTGGATGCAATTCACTATTTAATTGCTGGATGCAATTCATTATTTAATTGCTGGATGCAATTCATTATTTAAATCTTGCGGTTCATACGATATTACTTGATTTCAAACCTGTGAGCTCACCAGCTTTATAGCTGACCTTTTAGCATATATCGCAGGTACCCAGCAGTAGGATGTTTCTGCTTCAGGATTTAGCTCGAGTCAGCATACAGACGATTGAGATTTTCTTGCATTAGTATATTTTGTATAAGTACTTATGTACTGAAATCTCATTATATTTAACTCGAGCTATGTAAAGCTTTAAATGTTGTAAACATTTCAATTATCAATATATTTTGTTAAAACGACGCATATAGAGTCGTTTGCTATTTATCTTTGTGCTTTGTTATTGATTAGTAACACCCAAATCAAGCTTCCGCAAATCATTAAATTTGGGGGTGTTACATATTGGTATCAGAGCCTAAGGTTATAGTGAACTAGGTTGCATTTAGTGAGCCTAGACTATGACCATTAGGCAGTATTCCTTATTAGGTATGACTGGTTCAGGGATTACAGCATACGAGTTTAATTTAACATAGCCTGATCAACTATGTACAATTAAACAAAGATGATGTAAGATCTGAAAGTAGTATGGCTGAACAGGGTACAATAGAAGACTCTGACCTCGAGAGAACCGAGACTTGAACATGTTTAAGCTAGACACTCAATAGGCTATATTATATAGGAGCTATATGAATATAGGCCTCAATCTTACTAACGCTTTGTCTCAGAAATGGCAAACATCCCATCAGATTCATCTCGTTCTCAATCCGGGTCGCAGAACCCAAGGGTAGCAAGGAGGAACAACAGGTTGCCTCGAGCTGGCCCGTATCCCACTCACATCGCCTTGCCGGCCTTAGCCGCTAGGGTAAACCAACACGAGCAGCGACTTCGCACCATGGATGTCGTGTTGCAAGAAACGAACGAAAACTGGAGACTTACATCCCTTGAACGCATCGAACAGGTCTCCGACGACCTTGAAACCACAAACAACAACATGGATGTTCTTCGCAACCAAATAATAGAAATAAGGGTGGAAAATGCCCTTCTGCAACAAAGGATGGAAGAATGTGAACAACGCTCACATGAAGCAGAAGAGTATGCGCGCGGAATAACACAACGACTTGCGCTAGCAGAAGACAACGCCCGACAAGCTAGCAGGCTTGCAAACACTGTGGACCGTCTTGTCACGATGATGGAACAAATTAATCTACGTCAAGACTAGTGTAGTCTTTGTCTTGTAATCTATCCTGTAATCTAGTAACTATCTACGCGCTACTCTATAATTCAGTCGGATGTAACAATTCCCGACATCTTTTGTAATACATCTGTAGGATGTAACCTTTGAACTCGTATTAGCTATCAAATATTTCTTGTTGTTCAACTCATATTAATTGCCATAATTCTTTTTCATATTGATGTTATGTATTACCACCTTTATACATGTACATCTGAAATAAATACAATTTTCTTACAAAATCTCATGTATCTTCACTTCTTTTATTGAAGAATCATGCCGCCAAAGACACGACCTTACACAGATGCTCAGATCACGTCACTCATAACCCAGGCTGTTACTGAAGCCTTGGCTCGGAATACCCCACCCAACTCCACAAGAAACAGCGATACCGCTGGAACCTCTGCCGTCAAACCTTGTTCTTACAAGGACTTTCAAAGCTGTAAACCCTCGAGTTTCAAGGGTTCTGAAGGAGCCATCGGACTGATCAGATGGTTCGAGAAAATGGAAACTGTTTTTCGTGTCAGTAAATGCGCGGAGAACGACAAAGTAAACTTCGCCACCTGCTCTCTTGAAGATGATTCCCACTCTTGGTGGAATTCATATACCCAATCAGTGGGTGCTGACATTGCCTACCAACTCACTTGGGAGGAATTGAAGGCAAAACTCACTGCCAAATACTGCTCGATCGCCAAACTCCAAAAACTAGATGAGGAGTTTTGGAATTTGAAGGTTCAGGGTGGTGACATCGATGGTTATACCACCAGGTTTCAACAACTAGCTGCCCTCCGCCCAGCTATGGTAAGCACTGAACCTGATAAAATCAGGAAGTACGCCCTTGGTCTCCCTGATTTTGTTCGGGGACACGTCATCTCTTCCAAACCAACCACCATTGACGGTGCAATCTCATTGGCCCAAGACCTGATGTCTATGAGCCAAGATTCTGAACAACCCACTTCATCATCCCAAAACAACAAACGCAAGTGGTCTGACTACCACAACAACCACTCCAACCAACAAAACAAGAAACCCGACACCATCAAAGCTTACAACACCACCACTGACATCATCCGGGGCTACACTGGGAGCAAACCATTTTGTCCCAAGTGCAATCGTCACCATGAGGGCTCCTGTGGTCCCTTTTGCAACAATTGCAAGAGGTACGGCCACCTCACCAAGGACTGCCGCTCTCCCTCCAACAACAATTCCAACAACAACACCAGACCACCCAAAGTATGCTTTGAGTGTGGGAAACCTGGACATTTCAGAGACTCGTGCCCAAAACTGAAGAACAACAACAACAACCGCAACAACAACAGCAACAACAACAACAACACTCGCAGCAGAGCTTTCGTCATCAAATCTGGGGACGCCCGCCAAGACCCGAATGTGGTCTCGGGTATGTTCCTCCTCAACAACTTAACTGCTTCTGTTCTATTTGATACTGGTGCTGATAGAAGCTTTATCTCCGATGATTTTTGCCCATTACTTGACATCACTCCTGTTGCCTTAGATGTTAAGTACACTGTAGAGCTAGCAAATGGAAAACTTGCAGAAACCACCAGTGTGATACCTAATTGCACTTTAAACCTAGCTGACGAAACCTTTTCGATCGACCTTATACCCATTGAAATCGGAAGTTTCGACGTCATTATCGGAATGGACTGGTTGTCCAAGCATCGAGCTGAAATCGTTTGTCATGATAAAATCGTCCGTATCCCACTCGCCGTTGGTGGAACCTTGATCATACAGGGGGAGACCGGTGGGACGGGACTCAATATAATCTCCTGCTTAAAAACCCGAAAATTTCTGAGAAAGGGTTACCCCGCAATACTTGCACACATCACAGAGAAGAAGTCGGAGGAGAAGCGACTTGAGGATGTGCCAATTGTTAGAGACTTTCCCGAAGTCTTTCCGGAAGAATTACCTGGTCTACCTCCGCTTAGACAGGTTGAGTTCTCGATTGATCTCGTGCCGGGTGCCGCACCGGTGGCCCGCGCACCATACCGTTTAGCCCCATCCGAACTTCAGGAGTTGTCCTCTCAGTTACAGGAACTTCTGGATCGAGGATTCATTAGACCGAGTTCTTCACCTTGGGGAGCTCCGGTCTTATTTGTCAAAAAGAAGGACGGTTCATTCCGAATGTGCATCGACTACCGAGAATTGAACAAATTGACCGTCAAAAACCGATACCCACTTCCTCGCATTGATGATCTATTCGACCAACTTCAGGGTTCAAGTTTTTACTCGAAAGTCGACCTGCGATCAGGTTATCATCAGTTACGAGTTCGCGACGCCGATATTCCGAAAACTGCTTTCAGAACTCGTTACGGGCACTACGAATTCCAAGTAATGCCCTTTGGTTTAACTAACGCACCGGCTGTATTCATGGACCTCATGAACCGGGTGTGCAAACCTTACCTCGATAAGTTTGTTATTGTCTTTATCGATGACATACTCATTTACTCGCGCAACGAGCAAGAACATGCGCAACACCTTAAGACCATTCTGGAACTACTTAGACACGAGGAGCTTTACGCTAAATTCTCTAAGTGTGAGTTCTGGATTCAAACCGTTCAATTTCTTGGTCACGTGATCGACAGTCAGGGAATTCACGTGGACCCATCAAAGATCGAGGTTATCAAAGACTGGCAAGCACCCACCTCTGCAACTGAAGTACGACAATTCTTGGGTCTTGCTGGGTACTATCGACGATTTATCGAAAATTTCTCTAAAATAGCTCAATCACTCACGGTACGGACTCAGAAGGACAAAAGGTTCGATTGGACCGAGAAACAAGAGTCAGCGTTCCAACTTCTGAAACAAAAGCTTTGCAGTGCTCCAATTCTATCCTTACCCGAAGGCACCGATGACTTCGTGGTATACTGTGATGCTTCTCACCAAGGTCTCGGTTGTGTATTGATGCAACGAGACAAAGTTATTGCCAATGCCTCACGACAGCTGAAAATTCATGAAAAGAACTACACCACTCACGATCTCGAACTTGGAGCTGTCGTTTTTGCTCTCAAAATCTGGAGACATTACCTTTACGGCACTAAGTGCACAATCTTTACCGATCATAAAAGTCTCCAACATATCTTCGATCAGAAGGATCTCAATATGAGGCAACGTCGATGGGTCGAGTTGCTTACCGATTACGATTGCGAGATCAAGTACCATCCGGGGAAGGCTAATGTTGTAGCCGATGCCCTCAGTCGAAAGGAACGACCAAAACCACTTCGAGTCCGAGCCCTCAGTATGACCATTCATAACGATCTTACCACTCAAATTCATACCGCTCAGATCGAAGCCCTGAAACATGAAAACATCAAAAATGAAGCCTTGCGGGGCATTGACAAACAATTCGAAATCAGACCTAACGGGATTAGGTATTTCTCAAATCGAATCTGGTTGCCTAGTTTCGGGAACCTAAGAGACTTGGTGATGGACGAGGCTCACAAGTCTAAATATTCTATTCATCCGGGATCCGATAAGATGTACCACGGTATCAAGGAATTTTACTGGTGGCCAAACATGAAAGCCGAAATCGCCACTTATGTCAGCAAGTGTCTTACTTGCTCGAAAGTCAAAACCGAACATCAGAAACCTCCTGGTTTACTCCAACAACCTGAAATCCCTGAATGGAAATGGGATCAAATTGCCATGGATTTCATAACCAAACTACCCAAGTCGTCGAGCGGTTGCGATACCATTTGGGTGATCGTCGATCGTCTCACCAAATCTGCTCATTTCCTGGCAATCAAAGAAAACGATAAAATGGAACGCCTTACACAAATCTACATCAAGGAAATCGTTTCTCATCACGGTGTTCCAGTCTCTATCATCTCTGACAGAGATGCCCGTTTCACTTCTCACTTTTGGCAATCACTGCAGAAAGCATTGGGTACCCGTCTCGATATGAGTACCGCGTACCATCCTCAAACCGATGGCCAAAGTGAACGAACCATTCAAACACTGGAAGACATGCTACGAGCCTGCGTAGTTGATTTCGGTACAAACTGGGAAAGACATTTACCGTTGTGCGAATTTTTGTACAATAACAGTTATCACGCCAGCATTAAGGCTGCACCTTTTGAGGCACTGTACGGTCGTAAGTGCCGATCACCGATCTGTTGGACTGAGGTGGGAGATAGTCAACTCACTGGTCCTGAACTCATTCACGCCACCACTGAGAAAATTGTGGAAATCCAAAACAGACTCAAAGCAGCACGTGATCGTCAGAAAAGTTATGCTGACGTGAGACGCAAACCACTCGAGTTCCAAGTTGGGGATCGAGTTCTCTTAAAAGTATCGCCTTGGAAAGGCGTCATCCGTTTTGGCAAACGCGGGAAGTTAAATCCCAGGTACATCGGGCCTTTTGAGATCCTCGAAAGGATTGGCCCTGTAGCTTATCGATTGCAGCTGCCATCCGAACTCAGCAGCGTGCACCCTACTTTTCATATTTCAAACTTGAAGAAGTGTCTGTCTGATGAGACACTTATCATTCCACTGGATGAAATTCGTGTTGACGATAAACTATACTTCGTTGAGGAACCCGCTGAAATTATGGACCGTGAGGTCAAACAACTGAAACAAAGTCGTATTCCCATCGTCAAGGTCAGATGGAATTCGCGGCGTGGTCCGGAATTCACCTGGGAACGGGAAGACCAAATGCGACTCAAATATCCTCAACTTTTCACTGATTCTACATCGAACACAACCTCGAGCTAAATTTCGGGACGAAATTCTTCTAACAGGGGGAGAATGTAACACCCGCCAAATTAGGACTAGTAATTAGTGCCTAATCGTATGTTAATACATGTAATTAGTTCCTGGTTAGGCTAATTAATGTATCGAATTATATATATTGTTGAATATATACGAATATGCGATTTGGTTAAATCGTACGCAATTTAAATCGGATATATTTCGATTCAATTTAATACGGACGTTGGTGACTAATTTTTATTAAATAACGTTTTATGTCAAAAATATTATTATGATAATATTTCGTATCCATTCGTATCGTACAAACAGAACCTACACAATTTAAAATGTAAAACGCGCAAACTAAATAAACCAACTTACCTTTATAACTCAAACGTAAACTTATTTGTAAAATAATTAAATAAAATATCGCGTAATAATTTGTATTTAAAATGTACTAATGAATATGAAAAATAATTATTTAACGTATAAACAACGGAGCAAACGAACACCGCACGGAGAACGGGGACAGGAAAATGGGAGATAACCTCCCACCCTCCTTTCCTTTCTTCTCATTTCTTTCAACTCTCTTTCTCTTTCTCCTCTCTTTTCTCTCAAACCCACCAACCAACTCAAAACCCACAACTCCACAAAATCGACAAATACTACCACTAAACGCACTTGGATCATACTACTCTTTTGGAAGAAAACGACCACCGCATCACGATCTATCATCCTATCTTTTCGGATTTCTCATCCGACACTTTGTAAGTTTCCGACAAATCCCGAAATCTCTCGTTTTTAAGTGTTTTCACTTTCTAGTAGTTTGTAACAACTTAAAATGTCCATATATGGGTTGGGTAAAAGAATCGGACCAAACTATGGCCGGAAAACTCGTTTTTGGCTCAAAAACCCGTCAACAGCTTTAAGTGTCGCAACGAAGCATGAAGTATAGCGTCACTTCGTGCGTCACTTAAGTGACGCATTGAGTGTCGCTAAAAGCCCAAATTTTGCGTCACTTGCCTAAGTGCCGCATAAAACCCTCTTTTTCCGTCACTACCTAAGTGACGCATTTTCAATACCCGTCACTAATGACCGACACTTATAGCGTCACTTGCCTAAGTGACGCCTACCTTCAAACTTGATTTCACCCGTCACTCACCTTAGTGACTCATGACCTTATACCGACACTTACAACCGACACTTCCTCAAGTGTCGCACTCTATGCGTCACTTGCACAAGTGACGCTATTATTCAGAATTAGTCATTTCATGCGACACTTCCTAAGTGTCGCCTAAACCCATGAGTGACGCATATAGTGTCGCATAAAACAGCAGGTTTTCTAACAAAAATTTCACTAAGTGTCGAACTTTTACAACTTCGATTCCTTATATGATACGACTTATAAAACACTTTGGGACACTTTTGTAAGTGCAAAACATCAATGACTTGATAATAATACTTGAAGTTTATTATTTCAAACTCGTCACCAACGGGTCGTACACTTTTCAAATACTTAAACATATCAACCAAATAGTGGATATTTGGATATTATAGTTGGACGAACAACTACCGGGGTGATCTTTTGAGATACCCAATCATATTTATAACCATCGCGTGTCGTGGACACCCTCAGGTTACAAGTCTTTGGACTTCATTTCGGCTAATCAATTACGTTTGTTTAAACGCATTCAGACTCAGGTGAGTCTCATAGCCCCTCTTTTTACTGTTTTACTCAGGGGTGTGATATACTGCTCAAACTTTTAACATGTGAACGCAAGTACCAAACTTTTCATATACTTCATGAGTTTTTCGAAACTAATCATTTGAAAGTCCTCCGTCAGCATAGTTGTTAATACGTTGTAGCGTGAATATTAGTATATGGTACCATATAGGATTGACCCTCCTCGTCCGGGTTAGCAAGCACTAACCGGGTAAACGGACGTACTAATATTTGGGAAGACGAATGTGGATTAGGCATTCGTGGAGGCAACCTCGCCCGGAATTCTCTATAGGGGACCCGGCCCTCGAGTTAAGCTCAACTATGTGCTCATGGCTGTATACACGATGATTATCATTAAATTGCTGGATGCAATTCACTATTTAATTGCTGGATGCAATTCATTATTTAATTGCTGGATGCAATTCATTATTTAAATCTTGCGGTTCATACGATATTACTTGATTTCAAACCTGTGAGCTCACCAGCTTTATAGCTGACCTTTTAGCATATATCGCAGGTACCCAGCAGTAGGATGTTTCTGCTTCAGGATTTAGCTCGAGTCAGCATACAGACGATTGAGATTTTCTTGCATTAGTATATTTTGTATAAGTACTTATGTACTGAAATCTCATTATATTTAACTCGAGCTATGTAAAGCTTTAAATGTTGTAAACATTTCAATTATCAATATATTTTGTTAAAACGACGCATATAGAGTCGTTTGCTATTTATCTTTGTGCTTTGTTATTGATTAGTAACACCCAAATCAAGCTTCCGCAAATCATTAAATTTGGGGGTGTTACAATATACATCAATAATATCCGGTGTTGATGTATTTATCATTGCCAAAACAATTATAATGGATACATGATCATTTAATATTCATATAACTCTTATTTGGTCTTTGTAATAAGACGATACATGAATAAACAATATGTATTGGGAATTTATCGAAAAAATAATCACTGGTAAAAATATAATAAAATTGAAAAAAAAACCTAGCATTTGGGTCAGTTAACTTAAATTGGTTCCAATTACTTGGTATTTGACACCACTTAAAAGAATGGTTCCAAATACGAACCGTCTCAAATACCACCTTATTTGGAAAGACTTTATATTAAGCGTTCCAAATACACATGTATTATTTGGTGCTCTTGATTTGTGGTTCCAAATGCATAATTATTTTATCCTATGTTTAATAGTGCTATATGTGATATGGGTAATGTCATATATCATATATCATATATTTAATTATTAAACTTATGAAAATGTCATATATATTCCAAAATGAAGAATTAATTTTTTCCTAAGTTTAATAGTGATATTGGTAATGTCATATATCATATATTTCACTATTAAACTTAGGATAATGTCATAAATTCCAAAATGATGAATTAATTTTATCCTAAGTTTAATAGTAGCATATGTGATATTGGTAACGTCATATATCATATATTTCACTATTAAACTTAGGATAATGTCATAAATTCCAAAATGATGAATTAATTTTATCCTAAGTTTAATAGTAGCATATGTGATATTGGTAACGTCATATATCATATATTCTATTATCAAACTTATGATAATGTCATACATTCCAAAATGATGAATTAATATTATGCTAAGTTTAATAGTGACATATATGATATTAATAATTTCATATATCATATATTCCATTATCAAACTTAATATAATGTCATATATGTCCAAATGATGAATTAATTTTATCCTAAGTTTAATAGTGGCATATGTGATATTGGTAATATATTTCATTATTAAACTTAGAATAATGTCATATATTTCAAAGGATGAATCAATTTTATCCTAAGTTTAATAGTGATATATGTGATGTTGGTAATGTCATACGCAATCGTTGTTCCAAAAAGTGTGTACATACAACATTTTTTGCAACTCGGATGTAATATGTATTTTTCTTTTAAGATCAAAGTTGCACCTATCCTATAAAATTATCAGAGCACAATGAGTGGTTGCCCTTATGCTTAATGTTCAGCTTAATGTTTATTTGAACATTGAAAAGTAGAAAACAAATATATTGTTTGCCTAATACATGGACTGACCCTGCTCTAAACATATATGCATCAATCTCAATCATATAAGACTAATATATTACCCGCACAATGCTGCCGTAGTATGACACCTCGTAAGTAAAAGACGGGGTTAATATATAGTGTTGAGTAATAAACTTATTTTAAACTTACATTTGACAGTTAACACGTGATAGTCATAATCGTGAGTTTCATGAGCACAACTTCAATCGTTTTCGAGCTTAGTGTGTGTGTGGATCATAAAAGTTTAGGGAAGATGAAGACTTAAAATTGAGCTTAGCTTTTAAATGAATCAAGTCGAGCTTGCTATTGGGAAGTAGTTATAATTTATATATTGAAAATTATGAATGAATAAGTAAAATAGTTAGATAAGGGCATTTTGGTCAGTTTGCATGAATTCATAGTCTTTCTTGATGTTAAATATAATGAGCTTGGAAATAAAATTTAACCACAATAACGACAGTGTAACGAACATACTAACAATTTTTATTTTTACATGTTTTTATTTAATTCGTTTGATCCTAAATTTATAGTTAAAACTTATATTATCTCATATATAAAAATTCTAAACATGTTAGTATTAATTAAAATGCTATCAATCCTATGTAATTTGTAATTCATCACTATAATAAAGTATAAATTACCAAATAATTAAAACCAAAAAAGTTCCTTTTAGCCCACTAAAATACACCGCCAATTTATTTTCCTAAAATCCAAAACTCACCGCCAAGTATTTGCCCCAAATTCTAAAAAATTCATCCCCCTCCAAATCATCCTTCTTCCTTCACAGTTGTTTCTCTTAACAAACCCTACAATTCACTTTTCCTCCCTCTTAAACGATTTCTCAATCTTAAAGAAGCAAACTTTGCAATTCTTCTGTTTATTTCTCCTGATTTCATGTTTCCTCAATTCCAATTAAAATTATCGTGACCTAAAATCCACGGTCTCATGGTTTCCTATCTGACACACCACAAGTAACTAATGAGATCCTTTCATTTTCATAATCTTCGATCTCTTTCTCTTAATTAATCTTGGTTTTCGAAATCTCAGTAACGAATATGTCAATCCGAGTATTAAACCCTAACGTGGAAGTATTGAACAAATAGGCTGCTGCACTTCATATGAACATTTATGCTGCTAAAGGCTTACCAAGATGTTCTCAGAAGCAATCTCGTCCATAAAGGCACTATTAAAAATGTTAGTTTTTACATTTTTGTTCTTCAATTTATTGGTTGCTATAGATATAGAAGGAACAAGAGACATTATACGTTCTTTACGCATATTCGTAAAATTAATAGCAGCATGTCTTAAATGTTGTTGTTAGAACTTTAAACCCAAACGTGTAAGCTGTCTGTAAATTGTTATATTCAACTAATTCCTTATAAGTTATATGATTCAAATACAATCCTTACATCACGTTATGATGATCTTTGTTGATGAGGTCAGTATATGTTTTATTCACTGAAACACATCTGTTGTGTTTGTTGGTTGAATCCTGTTATCTTATATACTTTTATTTAAAACAGATCTATTGGGACAACCACCCGTTATCTACACTAGACATAGACGATATAGTTGCTAGGTGGCATTCGATATGTCTATTAGATTAGGTACTTGTCAATTTCCGACGAACCTTGTTCTGGCTAATTTTGATGGCAGCTTGTTGTAGTGAATCAGAGCCCTATTATGAGACTTGTTTTGGTATATTTTGTTGGGAGCTTGCTGTAGTGAATTAGGGCCCTATTTTGAAACTTGTTTTGGTAATTTAGATGGAAATTATGTAATGAATTATGGCCAATTATGGCACCTTTTATGAAATCTATTGCAAGTGCATTATTCATCCATATGTTTTTGGGCTGCAGTGATATCTTTGTTTGTATAAGTTTACAATCTGTGGTTCGGTTTTGGTAGTGTATAGCATGTTTGTGGTTTGGTAAGTCCATCTGCAGATTGCTGGTAGTTAATTATAAAGCAGATTCTGATTTTTGGATGAATTATGAATCAAGCAAAAGCAGTTTGGTTGGATGGTGCGCAGGTTTCTCAAATTAAAAGGAGACCGGTTGATATATATGCAAACCGGTCTTCATATCATTCATTGCGCGCCAGAAATCAAGAGTCTAACCGGTCTTGATATTATCAAATAGACCGGGTCTTCAAACGGACTTGTTGCTAAATGGCAAGTAGACCACCAGTCATGGAGACCGGACCCAAAACCGGTCCACATTGCCTTTTTAACCGGTCTTAAAGGCCATCTTTGTAGTAGTACACTCATTTAGACCACCATATATAGACCGGTTATGTATGAAACCGGTCTACAAAAGTCCTGCGCCAAAACTAAAAACCAAAAACTGGTTTAGCTGTGTGATTGAACCGGTCTAAATAGTACAACCGGTCTAAGTATCCCAAAAAATTCGAAAACTTTTTAGAATGAATCTGGAGGGAACTAATCTAGCTTATCCACCCCTCCTTTTTCTACCTCTGTTTTCACCTAAAGCCCTTGATTTCTCACCACACATATCAACAGTTACTATCCTCCTATCCCACTGCGGCCCATCTCATTGTCGACAATCGAACCAGTGTTGCCACCGTAGCACACCGGAAAGGATGAACTCTGCCATCACGATGTCTCCATGGTAAATGTTAGACACTTTGTCGTAGCTTTTTCTATGACTTCAATTTGGTACAGTAAATATGAATATTCTCAGGAAGATTTTGATTTATTCTACAAATTGAACCTCGTAAACCCTATAATCGATCTATATGATTAACTCTTGTTTCCTTGCCCTGTTTAAAACTACACATGTCTCTATTATGCCTTTTTTTAGGTCAAAATTTTTGTCGATTATTGGCCAATATAACACAACTGCAATAATTTATATTATATAATCTTAATCATTCATTAGGAAGTCAGTTGTTGGATAGCTTTTTTAATTAATTAATTGTAGTACAATCTATAACATTAAACCGTCATCATGAGATAATTTATATATATGACTAGAAGTCTAGAACTATAACTTTAGTTGTATAAAAAGGAATACAATATATATTGTTGGGATGTGCGTATGTATTTGTATGTGAATAGATGTCATAGTTGGTGATTATAACATAATATGATAGAGCTGATCTCAGACATTTGAAATGGATAAAAGCCTATCAAAATGATACACAAATTATGGCAAGTGGCATTATCACTCATGGCAAAATGTATTTGCAGGTAATATATCTTTTCCTCAAGTTGCATATATCAAAAGGGAGGACTTTTGATAAATATATATTTAATTGTATGATTGACTGGATATATTTCTCTGCAGTGTTTGTGTCAAAGATGTTGCATGAATATGGTATATGGAGCACCTACTATTGTGTCATATAGATCAAAGGATTAGATGTTCGACCTCATACAAACTCTCAAGTAAGTAAAAAGGTATTCTCGTTTTGTTTGTTAAATTGAGTAGCATAAAAAAGGGTCTTATTTGGATATATAACCGTCATGTGCATTAGATACCAAAATATGATAAGTTATTGGCCAATTGGAAATGTGTTAGACTTTGATGGTTAAGTCCTCATTGAGTCATTTCTATTATGGAGAAGGAATTGACAGCTACCACCTGTGTTGTCGATCTTGTGTATATGAATCGCAAAGAGATCTGTGAAAATGACATGAAAGTGAAAAAATGATTGGAGGATATTTGTCAAAAATTAGCTAAATACAGGAGATCAAGTACAATCTTTGCTGTCGTGATTTGCTGAAGTCCACCCCTCATTGGTCAAACATGTTAGGTGACGATACAATTAAGTTGACAGGTATGTTCATCCTTGAGCTGTGCACTTAGTAATAGTTGCAACTGATGATAGATTCATATATCACATGTTGTTGCAGAGTTGCGAGGATGGAGAAAAATTGGTCTGCTTGTGCCTCCAAAGGCGTCACTTACACATGGGAGAACTTTTAGAGACAACATTTACAAATTGAGTGTGTGTGTGTGTGTGTGTGTGTGTGTGTAAACATTCTTAGCAAGTGTGCAAATATCATAGTAGCAAGCAACTTATAAAATTGCTTTGTAGAACTTGCATTTGTAACTTTGTTGCATCATTCCTGTAAGGACTTTAATTGTATAGCATGTTTTACTGTCTTTAAGAATAACTCATGGTTGGGGTCCTTCATCAACGGAATCATAAATAAAGTGAAGCATTTAGTTTCAAGTATTCGTATCAGATATTAGGAGCTTTAAAAATATTAATCTTCAGAATTATATTTTGTGGTGTTAATGTGTTTCATTGCTAATTCCTTTTCTATTCCAGCAATCCTTGCCACCTATTTGCAGCTACTATAAACTCGGAGACACTTTCTACTTCAGCGGTTGATTATAGCGGGAAGGAGGCTTTTGTCATTGATAGCCATTATAGCTCCCCCAAAAGATTCTTGAGTAGTAGTACCTCTTAATTGAATTTCAGTCTGCACTTTATATTAGTAGTTTAGAGATAAGGATTTAAATTTATCAGATTCAAATTAATGTGTTGATTTATTTTTGAAAAGGATCTTGTAACACCTGCATAATTAGGATAATTAATTATGCCAAATTGTTTGTAACTAGTTGTAATTAGTATGTAATATGACTAATTACAGGCTCTATTTGTATATATATAAGGTGATTTATATATATATGTGTGTACTTACGCGATTTGGATGAATCGTACGAATTAACCGGACGGAGTCCGACACAGTTTACTTGGACGTTGGTGACAGAAATTTACTTAAATAATGAGAACGTATTTTGTTATATTAAATACGCAATTGAACGAACACTATTTATATATTATCGCGACGACATTTTAAATAATGCAACAAAACGTATTAAACGCGAATTAATAATTTAAATGCTTCGACAAATGTTTTATTATTAATTTCAAAGTATTTTTATTTAAATATTCCAGTTACATTTTAAAATATAACGGTTTGGTTAAAATACTAAAAACAAAGGATTAAACGATTAGGACACGGTGTAAACACTGAGTTTTAGGGAGCGTTTTCCCCTCCCTCCCCCTTTGGATCAGCCAACCCCAACCAACCCCTCCTCCCATTCTTTCATTTTCACCATTTCAAACACACACACATCTTCCAAACACTCTCAACCAAATCCACACCAAATTTTCGGAATACAAACCGACCCACGAAAATTACATATTCGGAATCACCAACACGAGTGGAACAAGAATATCAAGATCGTTTTCATCATCTCATCCTCCATTTAGCTCGATTTGCAAAAGTAAGAAATTTCTAAAATCTTAGATCTATTCAATTTGGTGTAATGTTTTGATGTTTTGATGTGTACAGAACTTAGATATAACCTAATACATGAAGAATACACGATTTTATAGCTCAAAAATGGGTTAGATTTGCGTTTTTGGTCGGAAAATCACGAAACCCGAAAGTTTCTGGACTGATGTTCATCTTTGCGACACAACGTTTGTGTCGCATACTATGTCGCATAAACCATGTTGTGTCGTATTTTATGTCGTACTCTGTGTCGTACCTTTGTGTCGTAAACATTATACGACACAACCCTTATGTCGCTATTGATTTAGCATCGCAAGCTTTTGCGACACAATCACTGTGTCGCAGGGCTCTTGTGTCGCATTCCTATGCGACACAACCACTGTGTCGCATACCAAACTTTAGTGTCGCAGATTGTGTCGCAAAAACACAGAAAACCAAAATTTTAAAGTCAAAGTTACTGTACAAAAAAAGTCAAATTTTACTGTAGCAGTACTGTAGCAATTTACTGTAGCAAAGTCAACATTTTAGAAATTTTGCTACAAACCATCACCAACGGGCCCAAACATGTTTTTCAACAAACGAACAATTACAAACATACGGACAAACATTGGCTATACTAGTTGTGTACAACTAAACGAAACGTCTCGTGAGACGCATACTTACATAACTTCATATGAATAGGCATTTGAAGGTTACGGGTTCAGAGAACCTACTTGCTTTACTTACTACTTGCTAATTGCAACTGATTACTACAAGACTCAGGTGAGTCTTACGGCCCCACTTTTACTGTTTTATCTTACTGGGGGAGATACATGCTACTGATTTTCTTGAACACAAGTACTAAACTGTTTACTATACCAAACGAAATTGCATGAGTTTACTTACAAACAGAAGTCTCTCCATCATATATCGTTAGTTATGGACTTAACCGCGAACACTAGTTAATGGATCCATTAGGGAAATGACCCTCCCCACCCGGGGCAGTAGCGCTGCCACGTACTGATTTACACGTAGAAACGGGTGACTACTTATTCGTTACTGATGCTTGCTCAACTACGAGCATGTCACGGGAGCAAACTTATTACTTACGGGTTAAGCTTCGATTATGAGCCTCATGGCAACGGTATAAACTTACTTACTTACATTTGCGGGATTGCAAATACTGATTTTACGATTGCTGGATTGCAATGGCTGATCTTACGCCTACGGGCATTACTAATGAAATCTCGTGTTCAAAGCCGATATTATTTACAAACCTGTGAGATTCACCAACCTTTTGGTTGACACTTTTTAGCATGTTTTCTCAGGTACCCGGATGGAGTAGGATTACTCCAGGATTTTAGCTAGAGTCGCATGATTTCAACACAACTGCATTAACGGAGATTCTTAGCATTATCTTTTGTATATTTTGATTATGTAATAGAATCTCTCGCTATACGCGTGGACTCTAGGGGAAACTACATTTTGTATACGAAAACACTAAGTTTTCAAACATTATATCTATGGAATGTAACTAATTTACAAACGTTGCATATAGATGTCGTTTGCTTTATCTTTGTGCTGTGATATTTGATTAGTAACACCCCAAACTATGCTTCCGCAAAACAGTGAATTTCGGGGGTGTTACAGATTGGTATCAGAGCCTAAGGTTATAGTGAACTAGGTTGCATTTAGTGGGCCTAGACTATGACCATTAGGCAGTATTATCTTATTAGACATGACTGGTTCAGAAATTACAGCATACGACTTTAATTTAACATAGCCTGATCAACTATGTACAATTAAGGAAAGATGATGTAAGGTCTGAAATGATTATGTTGAACGGGGATACGTTAGTTGACTCTGACCATGAGAGAACCGGACCATTACTTGATATGTGCTAGACAATAGGCTGGATATGATATATGTATATATATTAGCCTCGTCTTACTTACATTCTGCCACAGGAATGGCAAACACACCACCTAATCCGTCACACTCTCACTCACATGGGTCACGGAACCCACGAGTAGCTAGGAGGAACACAAGGTCGCCTCGAAACAGCCCCTATCCTGTTCATAACTCTCAGGATTCGGCACATCTCACGTTGCCAGTATTGGCTACCCAATTCCGTCGTCAAGAGCAAAGACTCGAAAGTCTTGAACGGGAACAACACCGAATGACCTACCTGCTTCGCCAAGCACTTGATCACATATCCCAACTCCAGCGAGAACAAGAAGATACCAACCTCTCTGTAAGCATAATTCAGGATTCAATGACCGCCGAATTAGGTGCGGATGAACTTGTACGAAACCGACTAGAGGAATGTGAACAGCGTTCACAGGAGACTGAGGATCACTCTCGAACACTAGCACAACGACTGGCCTTGGTGGAAGACAACGCCAGGCAAACCAACAGACTAGTAGAAACCGTGGACCGCCTTGTCGCGCTGATGGAACAAATTAATCTACAGGAAGACTAGTGTAGTCTTTGTCTTGTAATCTATCTCGTAATCTAATGACTATCTAGCGCTACTCTATAAACTAGTCGGATGTAACAATTCCCGACACCTTTTGTAATATCTCTGTAGGATGTAACCTTTGAACTCACATTATCTATCAAACTTCCCTTGATATTTCAACTCATAATAATTGTCATTTTTCCATGTTGATGTTATGTATTACTGCTTTTATACATGTACATCTGTGACAATTACAAGTTCCTACAAAATCTCATGTATCTTCATTTCTTTTATTGAAGAATCATGCCGCCAAAGACAAGACCATACACCGATGCCCAGATTACCTCCCTTATAACCCAGGCTGTTACTGAAGCCTTGGCTCGGAATACTCCACCAAATTCCACGAGGAACAGCGATGCCGCTGAAACCCCTACTGCTAAACCCTGTTCATACAAAGACTTTCAGAACTGCAAACCTCTAAACTTTGCAGGTACTGAGGGAGCTATCGGTCTAGTACGCTGGATCGAGAAAGTCGAATCCGTATTTCTGATCTGCAACTGTGCGGAGGGAGATAAGGTTAAGTTCTCCGTTAGTACTTTTACTGACACCGCACTCACCTGGTGGAACACTTATGCCCAGACTGTGGGTGTTGCTAATGCTTACAAACTCCCGTGGGAGGAGTTGAAGAAGATGTTGAGGGGCGAGTACTGCCCCAGGGATGAATTGAAACAACTAGAAGTGGAATTTTGGAACCATAAGATGCAGGGTGATGACATCACCGGATACACAAACCGTTTCCACCAACTGGCACTTCTGTGCCCAACCATGGTCGATCCTGAGTACAAGAGGATCGAGAAATTCGTTGATGGTCTTCCTGAGAGACTCCAAGACCTGGTGACTTCATCCAAACCAGGTACTATTCAGAGCGCCATCCGTATGGCCCATGAACTAACGGCAAATTCTGTCCGCTGTGGTACCACCTCAACCCCATCTGCAAACAACAAACGCAAGTGGGAAGGAAACCCCAACTCATCCAACCAAACCTCCAACAAAAAGCCTGAGTACATTAAGGCTTATTCATCGGGGACTTCGGAAAAGAAAGGGTACAGCGGGAACAAGCCTTACTGTTCCAAATGTAGCCGCCATCATGACGGTTCTTGCCCTTGCTCCAACTGCAAACGGTTCAGGCATCTAGCCAAGGATTGCCGAACCAACATTTCTACCCCCAACCCCAATGCACCAAAGGCCTGCTTTGGGTGCGGAAATTCAGGGCACTTCAAGAAAGATTGCCCAAAGCTGAAAAACAACAACAACCCTGCTCGCGGCAGATCTTTCGTTATCAAGGCTGGGGAAGCCAGACAAGACCCGAACGTCGTGACGGGTACGTTCCTTCTCAACGACCTTACTGCTTCTGTGTTATTTGATACCGGTGCCGATAGAAGCTTCATTTCTGAGAAATTTAGCCCTTTACTTGATATAACTCCCACTGCCCTAGATGCTAAATACATTGTAGAATTAGCTAACGGCAAACTGATTGAGACTGACAGCATCATACACAACTATACACTTAACCTCACGAACGAAACGTTTTCCATTGATTTAATCCCTGTCGAGATCGGCAGCTTCGATATTATTGTCGGTATGGATTGGTTATCCAAGCACCGAGCTGAAATCATCTGTCATGACAAACTCGTTCGCATACCTCTTGTCTCCGGTGGAACCTTAGTCCTACAAGGGGAGACCGGCAGACGGAATCTGAATATTGTCTCCTGTCTGAAAACTAGAAAATATCTACGAAAAGGGTATCAAGCCATCCTCGCACATGTAACGGAGAAGAAGTCGGAGGAGAAGCGACTTGAGGATGTTCCGATCGTGCGGGATTTCCCGGAAGTCTTTCCTGAAGACTTGCCCGGACTTCCGCCACCTAGGCAAATCGAATTTCAAATCGAACTTGTGCCAGGAGCTGCACCCGTGGCACGAGCCCCTTACCGTTTAGCACCATCCGAAATGCAGGAGTTGTCTAACCAACTACAGGAACTCCTGGACAGAGGATTCATTCGACCAAGTTCCTCGCCTTGGGGAGCTCCGGTCTTATTCGTGAAAAAGAAAGATGGATCTTTCCGCATGTGTATCGATTACCGAGAGCTGAATAAGCTAACCATAAAGAATCGGTATCCACTTCCCAGAATCGATGACCTATTTGACCAACTCCAGGGATCGAGTGTTTACTCAAAGATTGATCTACGGTCAGGTTATCATCAACTCCGAGTTCGCGACAATGATATTCCAAAGACAGCTTTCCGAACTCGTTATGGGCATTACGAATTCCAAGTGATGCCATTCGGTTTAACCAACGCGCCGGCCGTATTCATGGACCTTATGAATCGGGTGTGCAAACCCTATCTTGACAAATTCGTCATTGTGTTCATCGACGATATTCTGATTTACTCTCGCAACGAGCAGGAACATGCTCAACATCTGAAAACCATTCTAGGACTTCTGAAACACGAAGAGTTATATGCCAAATTCTCTAAGTGTGAGTTCTGGATTCGAACCGTTCAATTCCTCGGGCACGTGATTGACAGCCAAGGAATTCATGTTGATCCCGCCAAGATTGAAGCAATCAAGGGCTGGGAGTCACCGACCACTCCAACCGAAGTGAGACAATTCTTAGGTCTTGCTGGTTATTACCGCCGATTCATCGAAAACTTTTCAAGAATAGCTGTTCCCCTAACCACACTGACTCAGAAAGATAAGAAGTTCGATTGGACTGATAAGCAAGAGTCAGCTTTCCAGCTATTGAAAAACAAACTTTGCAGTGCACCAATCTTGTCCTTACCCGAAGGCACCGACGATTTCGTAGTTTACTGCGATGCCTCACACCAAGGACTTGGTTGTGTGTTGATGCAACGAGAAAAAGTCATTGCCTATGCCTCCCGACAACTAAAAATTCACGAGAAAAACTATACGACCCACGACCTCGAGTTAGGTGCTGTGGTCTTCGCATTGAAAATCTGGAGACATTATCTCTACGGTACGAAAAGCACTATCTTCACTGATCACAAAAGTCTCCAACACATATTCGATCAGAAGGATCTAAACATGAGGCAACGTCGCTGGGTTGAGTTACTTAGTGACTACGACTACGAGATCAAATACCATCCGGGCAAGGCTAACGTAGTTGCCGATGCCTTAAGCCGAAAAGAACGAGTGAAACCCCTTCGAGTCCGAGCACTTTCCATGACAATTCGTAACGAGCTTCCTGCTCAAATCCTTACCGCTCAACTTGAAGCACTCAACGATGAAAACTTGAAAAATGAAGCCTTGCGAGGCTTGGATAAACAATTCGAAATCAAACCCGATGGAACTCGATACTTCTCTAACCGGGTGTGGTTACCCAAATTCGGAAACTTGCGAGATTTAGTGATGGCTGAAGCTCACAAATCTCGATACTCTATACATCCTGGTTCTGATAAGATGTATCATGACGTCAAAGGGTTGTATTGGTGGCCTAACATGAAAGCTGACATTGCCTTGTACGTCAGTAAATGCCTAACCTGTTCCAAAGTCAAGGCCGAACACCAAAGACCCTCGGGATTGCTCCAACAACCTGAAATTCCTCAATGGAAATGGGAACAGATTTCCATGGACTTCATTACCAAACTACCGAAAACTTCGAGTGGTTGCGATACCATTTGGGTGATCGTGGACCGTCTCACGAAATCTGCTCATTTTATGGCCATCAAGGAAACCGACAAGATGGAGCGTCTGACTCGATCTACGTCAAAGAAATCATCTCGCGACACGGTGTACCTATCTCGATCATCTCGGATAGGGACAGCCGTTTCACTTCTAACTTTTGGCAATCACTACAGAAATCTCTTGGTACTCGTCTGGATATGAGTACTGCTTATCACCCGCAAACCGATGGCCAAAGCGAGCGAACTATTCAAACACTGGAGGATATGCTACGAGCCTGCGTAGTTGACTTCGGTACTTCTTGGGAAAATCACTTACCGTTGTGCGAGTTCTCGTACAACAACAGTTACCATACCAGCATAAAGGCTGCACCCTTCGAGGCACTTTACGGGCGTAAATGCCGATCACCGATCTGTTGGACTGAGTTAGGAGATTCCCAACTCACGGGTCCAGACATCATTCAAGAAACTACTAAGAAAATCGTTGGTATTCAAAACCGGTTGAAAGCCGCACGTGATCGTCAGAAAAGCTATGCTGACGTGAGACGCAAACACCTTGAGTTCCAGGTAGGGGACAAGGTACTTCTCAAAGTGGCACCGTGGAAGGGTGTCATTCGATTCGGAAAGCGAGGCAAACTAAATCCTAGATACATCGGACCATTCGAAATTCTAGAAAGGATTGGTCCAGTGGCATACCGCCTGCAACTTCCTGCTGAACTTAGCAGCGTACACAACACATTCCACATTTCTAACTTGAAGAAATGTCTGTCTGACGAGACACTGATTATACCGCTCGACGAAATTCAAATCGATGATAAACTTCATTTCGTCGAGGAACCTATGGAAATCATGGACCGTGAGGTCAAACGATTGAAACAGAGTCTTATTCCCATCGTAAAGGTCAGGTGGAATTCTAGGCGCGGCCCTGAGTTCACCTGGGAACGGGAAGACCAAATGCGACAGAAATACCCACATCTCTTTCCAGATAACGCACCGTCCGTGCACTCAAGCTAATTTCGGGACGAAATTTCTTTAACAAGGGGAGAATGTAACACCTGCATAATTAGGATAATTAATTATGCCAAATTGTTTGTAACTAGTTGTAATTAGTATGTAATAGGACTAATTACAGGCTCTATTTGTATATATATAAGGTGATTTATATATATATGTGTGTGTACTTACGCGATTTGGATGAATCGTACGAATTAACCGGACGGAGTCCGACACAGTTTACTTGGACGTTGGTGACAGAAATTTACTTAAATAATGAGAACGTATTTTGTTATATTAAATACGCAATTGAACGAACACTATTTATATATTATCGCGACGACATTTTAAATAATGCAACAAAACGTATTAAACGCGAATTAATAATTTAAATGCTTCGACAAATGTTTTATTATTAATTTCAAAGTATTTTTATTTAAATATTCCAGTTACATTTTAAAATATAACGGTTTGGTTAAAATACTAAAAACAAAGGATTAAACGATTAGGACACGGTGTAAACACTGAGTTTTAGGAAGCGTTTTCCCCTCCCTCCCCCTTTGGATCAGCCAACCCCAACCAACCCCTCCTCCCATTCTTTCATTTTCACCATTTCAAACACACACACATCTTCCAAACACTCTCAACCAAATCCACACCAAATTTTCGGAATACAAACCGACCCACGAAAATTACATATTCGGAATCACCAACACGAGTGGAACAAGAATATCAAGATCGTTTTCATCATCTCATCCTCCATTTAGCTCGATTTGCAAAAGTAAGAAATTTCTAAAATCTTAGATCTATTAAATTTGGTGTAATGTTTTGATGTTTTGATGTGTACACAACTTAGATATAACCTAATACATGAAGAATACACGATTTTATAGCTCAAAAATGGGTTAGATTTGCGTTTTTGGTCGGAAAATCACGAAACCCGAAAGTTTCTGGACTGATGTTCATCTTTGCGACACAACGTTTGTGTCGCATACTATGTCGCATAAACCATGTTGTGTCGTATTTTATGTCGTACTCTGTGTCGTACCTTTGTGTCGTAAACATTATACGACACAACCCTTATGTCGCTATTGATTTAGCATCGCAAGCTTTTGCGACACAATCACTGTGTCGCAGGGCTCTTGTGTCGCATTCCTATGCGACACAACCACTGTGTCGCATACCAAACTTTAGTGTCGCAGATTGTGTCGCAAAAACACAGAAAACCAAAATTTTAAAGTCAAAGTTACTGTACAAAAAAAGTCAAATTTTACTGTAGCAGTACTGTAGCAATTTACTGTAGCAAAGTCAACATTTTAGAAATTTTGCTACAAACCATCACCAACGGGCCCAAACATGTTTTTCAACAAACGAACAATTACAAACATATGGACAAACATTGGCTATACTAGTTGTGTACAACTAAACGAAACGTCTCGTGAGACGCATACTTACATAACTTCATATGAATAGGCATTTGAAGGTTACGGGTTCAGAGAACCTACTTGCTTTACTTACTACTTGCTAATTGCAACTGATTACTACAAGACTCAGGTGAGTCTTACGGCCCCACTTTTACTGTTTTATCTTACTGGGGGAGATACATGCTACTGATTTTCTTGAACACAAGTACTAAACTGTTTACTATACCAAACGAAATTGCATGAGTTTACTTACAAACAGAAGTCTCTCCATCATATATCGTTAGTTATGGACTTAAGCGCGAACACTAGTTAATGGATCCATTAGGGAAATGACCCTCCCCACCCGGGGCAGTAGCGCTGCCACGTACTGATTTACACGTAGAAACGGGTGACTACTTATTCGTTACTGATGCTTGCTCAACTACGAGCATGTCACGGGAGCAAACTTATTACTTACGGGTTAAGCTTCGATTATGAGCCTCATGGCAACGGTATAAACTTACTTACTTACATTTGCGGGATTGCAAATACTGATTTTACGATTGCTGGATTGCAATGGCTGATCTTACGCCTACGGGCATTACTAATGAAATCTCGTGTTCAAAGCCGATATTATTTACAAACCTGTGAGATTCACCAACCTTTTGGTTGACACTTTTTAGCATGTTTTCTCAGGTACCCGGATGGAGTAGGATTACTCCAGGATTTTAGCTAGAGTTGCATGATTTCAACACAACTGCATTAACGGAGATTCTTAGCATTATCTTTTGTATATTTTGATTATGTAATAGAATCTCTCGCTATACGCGTGGACTCTAGGGGAAACTACATTTTGTATACGAAAACACTAAGTTTTCAAACATTATATCTATGGAATGTAACTAATTTACAAACGTTGCATATAGATGTCGTTTGCTTTATCTTTGTGCTGTGATATTTGATTAGTAACACCCCAAACTATGCTTCCGCAAAACAGTGAATTTCGGGGGTGTTACAGATTGGTATCAGAGCCTAAGGTTATAGTGAACTAGGTTGCATTTAGTGGGCCTAGACTATGACCATTAGGCAGTATTCTCTTATTAGACATGACTGGTTCAGAAATTACAGCATACGACTTTGTGGTATGATTTTGATAATGTTTTTTTTTTCCCAGTATTTGTATGGTTTCAGTAGCTAGTTTTTGGTTATATATTGGTAGGAAAAATTAAATAAATTACCTTTTTTTAATTGAAATATTACATATAGACCGGTTTTGATTTAGGAACCAGTATTAATATACACCCTCCAAAATTCGCGCCAATCCATTTTGGAACCGGTCTTGATATAGTTATTTAAACCGGTTATTTAGACCTGCGCCATGTAGAGCGGTTCAAACACCGGTCTTTAAAAGCTTTTTAACCGGTCTTAATAACACAAAATGTAGTAGTGGTGGTTTTTTATTGTAGTTTTTATGATAAATGTATTGCCGTGGGTTTAGATTTTAGGCATAATTATGGCAAATTTTGCGTAGAGATGGATTTATAACTTATGTAAACTACTTATAATATTATCTAATGTAATTATGTTGTGCCATGAATATTGTTACGAGTTGTAGTTAATTTTGTGCTGCTGGAAATAAAATACAGTGGACCTAAATTGGAATGTATTATTGAAGTTGCAGGAAGAATAAAAAAATTCAGGTTTCGTAACTAAAAAATATTTTTTTCTAGCTTTAATAGTTGAGCTCCAAATAATCTAAAAATACTTTTTTGTAGCTTTCATATTTGAGCTCCAAATGACTCGTATGATGATCTAAAAAATACTTTTTTGTAGCTTTCATAGTTGAGCTCCAAAAGATGAATTAATGCTTCAAAACAAATTCTTTTGAAGCGGTTAAGAGAAGCGCTTCATAAGTGACCTCATTTTTTGGAGCCTTGGCATTTGGAGCTATGCACTTCACCGTTAACCCATTTTCACGGCTACATAAGCTCAGCTTTGTATACATGCTAGCTTTTGGCAATCTAACACACGCACATAATAAGTTATGTGACCATTTGTTCCAGATTTTGGCTACACTGAAATCTTGTGTGACAAACTCGACTATATGATTTAGTCACATAAACAATTACTTCATCTGACATATAAAGTCTCGTGATTTAGACACACAAAATAACACTCAATGTGACTAATATCAAATTTAATGATAATCGTTTTTTGCCCATTTTTGCTCTAAATAATAGCTACATGAATATTTCACAACGTGACTGTTTTGAATATATCGGTCATATATAATCATCTAAAATGTGGCCATAAACATCATTTAGATACACATTTGTGATATGGTGTGGCTATTATAAAGCCATATAGTCACATGATCGTGCTAAAAATTAATGTGACTATACACATTAGCTTTTGGCATTCTAACACACACTATACTTTAGACACACATATTAAGTTATGTGACCACATGTACCAGATTTTGGCTACACTGAAATCATGTATGACAAACTCGAATATATGATTTAGTCACATAAACAATTACTTCATGTGACCATATAAAGTCTTATGAATTAGACACACAAACTAACACTCAATGTGACTAATATCAAATTTAATGATAATCATTTTTGCCCATTTTTGCTCTAAATAATAGCCACATGAATATTTCACAACGTGACTGTTGTGAATATATTGGTCACATATAATCACCTAAAATGTGGTCATAAACATCATTTGGATATACATTTGTGGTATAGTGTGGCTATTATAAAGCCATATAGTCACATGATCGTGCTATAAATTAATGTGACTATACACATTAGCTTTTAGCATTCTAACACACACTAAACTTTAGACACACATAATAAGTTATGTGACCATATGTACCGGATTTTGGTTACACTGAAATCATGTGTGACAAACTCGACTATATGATTTAGTCACATAAACAATTACTTCATGTGACCATATAGTGGCATTTGGTCACAGTGTTCAAGTGTGTGACATAGATTTGTCACGTTTTATGTGTATAACGTGACTAATGCTTCGAACTTACTCTTTATTTGTCACGCCTTCCAAATTCATATGTGACTAAATAATCACCCAAAAAATAGTTGTGACCGTTAGCCACATAAATGTTTGAAGGTGTGGCAATACATTCTCGAATGGTCACACGATCGGAGTTCATATGTGGCTAACTAATAACTTGAATTCTATTTTTGTACCTTTAGCCACATAAATATTCGAATGTGTGGCCGTTTAATTTCGGGTATGTGTGACCAAATCTCATTTTTGTACTAGTGCTAGGGAAGGCAAAGGAAAATGACTACACTCCCGATCCAGACCGTCACATTGAGTTCAACGCCCAAGGTGTGACAATCCTCCAATTAGGGTATTTACTTAACATAATTTCATGCATTACCTAGAGTAATTCCCTGACTAGTGAATTCAAAACAATTTATGTGTTAAGTTTTTGATAAACTTACTATGTGATACGTGATATATTTGATAGTAGTTATATGTGTATATATATAATTACGTGCGAAATGAATATATCAAACTATATGAATTGAACACGATAATATTGGTGATACAAAATAATTAATAATCCGAAAATTATTAATTACAACTATTATATAATTATATTATTGAAATAATATAATAAATTATACGTTTTATAATAAACGTATTAATCGCGAATAATTAAGTTCCAAAATGAACTTCGAAAATACTTTTGAATAATTTTTAGTTTGAAATTATTATATAAAAGTATTATAACGAAAAGAAAACGAAATATTAGACGACTTTTGTTACGCGTAATACGAACAGAAACAATTTTAAAACGCGCCTAGAGGTTCCAAATAATAAAAGTATTATTTCGTAAGTTACTGTTTTAATGTATAGAACATTACCTCAAAATATGATTTTCAAATTTAACTGAAATCTGGCACGCGTTTTGAACCATACAGTACTTTTACTGTGATTAATTTTAATGATACTTGTAACAAAGTATTTCACATTTCGATTTCAAAGTTCTAAATCTGTGATAACGAGAAACATAACGCAAAATTTTATTATACATAAACTACCACAAATTATACCCGTACACGAAATTAACGGGCTAAAAACTACCAATAACACACTTTGCAAAATATCTGGGCGACAGATTTTAACTCCCTCCATGCTGCCTTTGAAAATCTCGACTCAACTCTTCTCTTATACACTCCCCTCACATTTGATCACCTAACTCAAATAATACACACACACCACACTTCACTGATTTCTTTGTGTCTCTGAGATCTTCAACAACAATAACAGAGGGAGTAGCAGCATAAGCAACACCAAAAGCACCTTCATCTTCACCAAATCAAACACCTAAAACTACAAACAAAAATGGTTTCTTGATCATCATCATCGTTCGTAATCATCATCATCAACTCAGAAATCATCATCATCTTCCTTAAATCATTGTAAGGAACATTTTATACATTTTTCTCATTTATATAATTTTCTTAAATTTTGATATATGATGATTATTGTTGTTATAAACTTGTTAAAACATGTTACAATAGGTTTATATAACATATTAAGGTGTTTGATCATGTTAAAAACGGATATAAAAACAAAACCCGTATGTAATTGTTATAACAGCGAACGAACAGAACCTGCAAAACCCTTGAATCCGGCGGATTCAAGCGAATCCGGCGGATTCCCAGCCGAAACTCAGATGAATCCGGCGTATTCACGGGAATACGGCGGATTCCCAATTTTTAAACTTCGAATACGGCGTATTCAGTTAAATACGGCGTATTCCCACCTATGACCCGCAAACAAACCTCGGCTAAAACGATGAACGAGTAAAAGACATACTTGAATCCGGCGGATTCATGTGAATACGTCGGATTCCCCACATTTGAAACGAATACGGCGGATTCATGTGAATCCGGCGTATTCCCCTAATTTGGCCCGAATCCGGCGGATTCACCGGAATCCGGCGGATTCCCCCACTGGTCCAACTTGTTACTTTTGCATTTTTAAATAATGTACAAACTAAAAATCGTTATATGAACCGGGACTTATTACTTGACTAATATTGCGGCAACGAGACCTTGTAATAATATGGACACAACTATGAGACATAATTATATCCGCGACATAAAGTAATACGGACATTTAGAACGTGACAAAACTTCGAAATAATTACAAAACATATATATGCAAACGAACGGACAATATAAATATAACGAGACGTATGAAATGGAACGATTTAATTATCTAGTACAAACTATATACGATAAACAAAAACGAGATATATTTTATAACAAACAAAGTTATTTTGATAAACAATGATAATTATGTTTTGAAAACATAATCGACAACAACGACAACTACATTTATAACTATGTATATATACATACACACTACATTTATATATATGTATATATAGACATTAACAACGACGACAATTAATATATATATTAGAATATATATATTCAACTAAAATGTATATAAATATACATACTTGAACTTAACGACTAATTGAAACGCAAACCTCACCAGCAACTGAAATATTATAAACTTTTCAACTTAACAAATAATCCACATACTTATACAAGTATTATTATTTGCGTCTAGGTATTTGAGGACGCGTTGGGATTATTTGCTAGCTATCTATTTGTGATGAAGACTTGCAAAACCGTGAGTTCACAGCCCCTATTTTCTACTGTTTTAAATGCTTTTAAAACCAGGGGTGGAAAACATAGAACAATGTGATATAACATGCTACATGCTTTATGTAATTGCGCTGCATGCTACAATGTGAAATTGATTAACATGATTTCTTTCATGCTATTAAACTTGAACTGTTATTACGAAATGTTTTCATATTAATTGAACTTGAACAAATTATATGAAACATTTTCACAACATTTTTGGGAATAAGACAACAGATCTTGGTGCGATCCTAGGTTTACGCGAGGTAGTTGTAGTGCACATAAGTCCCAGTGCTTGCAACCTATAACCATTAGCTAGGTGACTCTAGCCACTGAGTATACAGATAGTACTATCGATTTGACAACCCTCCCAGGATATTACTCGTTGGTCATTCCAACCAAATCGACGATAGTCGTAACGAGGAGTGTATACTTAAGATGTTACTGAGGCAACAACAAAACAACTAGTCGTGGTTTGGTTATAGTACTAGTGTCGTTACTTTAACTCTAAAGGTTTAGCTCACCTTGGAGGGATTATAGTCTATATTTCCCACATTTACAACTAAACAACTAAACAACAACTTGGTTTGGGATTGGTATTCCCTGTGATGACTAATAGGACAGGTGTTCCTTTGAGAGACTATTTCTAGGAAACGTTTACCTTAAATGGTTAAACTTGGTTTCCCACACAAAAACAACTATTCATAGGAAATGTTTACTTAAATGTTAAACCTGTATTTCCTGCAATAACTATTCTGGAATGTTTACCTTATTGTTAAACTTGAGTTCTTGTTAACTATCTGTTGGAAAATGTTTGCTTGACTGCTAAACCTGATTTTCCTTAACTATTGAAATGGATATGTTTACTTATTTGATAAACCTGTATATCCTGCGACTACTTGTTAGGAAATGTTTATGATTAAACTTGTGTTTCCTACACATTTATATTGTAGTAAGAATGACATTCTTACTAACTATGGGAATGTTTTCTTTAATTAGAATACTTGTGTTTCCTACTTACATATAAATATTATGTTTGTGTACATGAATGATTTATACAAAACCAATTTACTACGTTCACACTAAACCTGTGAATTCACTCAACATTCAATGTTGACAGTTTACTATGTTTTTCAGGGAATTAGGACTCAGGTACTCCTGCATGCATAAAGGACGTAGGCAACCTGACTATTTATGATGCCACTTTTGGGACACTTGGATTTCCTTTGTATTATCAATTCCATTGGTTATACTTATGAAATCCCTCTTTTATAAATATGTATTTTCAAATACTTAAGTTGTCTTTGACAACCCTACTTATGTACGACGTTACAAAGTCGTATCTTTTGTAATAACTTTAAACTTATGGCATCTTAAATATATTATGTTCTGTATGATCATATACTCTGATACAATGAATGCACTATCGAATCTGTCTACCCCCGACGCTTAACAAATATTAAAATGCTTCCGCTAATTAACTAAGAGCTTCCGCTAAACTGTTAATAAACACGATTACCGATTTGGGGGTGTGACAGAGATTGGTATCAGAGCTATTGGTTATAGAGAACTAGAAGTCTTTAAGCGACTGAAAACCTTAGAGACCTAGACTATAGCCTTGGCTAACACATTTCAGCATTCATACTGTTGCATACGTCTGACACGTCACACACGTTTCTTTGACTAGACATGTCGAGACACGCACCTATTCACATCACTGATTCTGATACTGAGGAGGATCCCATGGAGGGACCATACGATGGGATTCCTACAGCAGTGTCTGAGGAGGTTTACCCGCCTACATTTCCTAGAGATACTTCAGATGGTTCGATAGCCACTCCACCATTGCCATCCACTGATCCTGCTACCCATATGTTAGGATCTATGTCTATGTCTAGACGCCATCTTATTGGAGAGCCTTCTTATCGGCCTACACCTAGGAGGACACCGCTGTCGTGTGTCAGGGATTTTCCCATAGGACCCTCATCATCTCGCGGCAAGGAGCCGATGACTGAGGAGCGAGAGATCCGCTGTGATCAGCAGACACCGAGAGCTAGAGTTCCGCATCTGGACTGGATGCCACGCATTTTACGCCATTGGAGGATCATTGAGAAGATTCCTTCCACCTATGAGACTGGGGAGTCATCTCACACATCTACATCTCTACATTTGACCGAGGAGCCTCTGGAGCTTACGGTCCCTACTGTGGTCGCCGTTATTCGTACCTTGCTGGGATTTCATTTTGGTACGCAGTCTGCCCTTCGAGTTATGCGCAGTGACGCCTCTCGTCTTGATGATGATGTGCTGGCGATATATGGACGCCTTGCGACTTCTGAGTTGCACATCGAGGTAGACAGGGAGTCTGCCGATGCTACTAGAGCACGTCTGATCCGACTGGAGAGTCGTCTGGAGACTATAGGTGCTGCAGTTTGTTTATGTGTGTTGATGGTTGCTGTTAGGATGTTTGTGGGTTGGAGTCTACCGTATTTCTTTTAGACCGTATGTATGATGTATTAGGACCATAGTTATGATGTATTTGGGTTGACTTTTGACTAGATGGATGTATAGGTTAAATCCGTCACATTTTGTAGATCATGTTTGATCCAATGGGTATCTTTTGTAGTAAATCCCATCTTTGTACAAAACTTATGTAACAACGCTTAACCCATGTTATTATATACATCAATTATGCAATGACTTTTAATTATGATATGTAAACCAAACATAAGCTAGTTTTACATTATTACATACATTGTGAATGATATCAATTGGTGATTGACTTCATACTATATTTACATTTATCACTTACTTTATGAGTGATGACTTGATTAGATATCTTACGAGTGTTTCTTGTGTGTGATTAGGACTGAATCATGCCGCCTAAACGTAGAAATACCAGGAACAGCCAACGAAACCCCACACCACCTCCTGCTGTTGAGGAGACTACTGAACAAATGGTTAACCGAAGAATTTCTGAAGCACTTGCTCAGTATGATACTGACCGAAACCGTAGCGGTAGTAGAGAAACCGAACCAAACGCATCAGGTAGTAATCCTGAGAGCACTCATAAGGGATGTTCATATAAGACATTCCTAGCTTGTAAACCGAGTCATTTCCGTGGTACTGAGGGTGCCATTGGAATCATCCATTGGATAGAGAAAATGGAGTCTGTGATAGAAATTAGCAAGTGTGCCCGTGAAGATATGGTCATGTATGCTACATGCACGTTTAGTGATAAGGCTTTGACTTGGTGGAACGCCCAAAAGCAAGCAATGGGTCGTCCAGCCGCTCATTCAATGTCTTGGGAAACTTTGAAAACTATGGTCATGGAAGAGTTTTGTCCCCGCAGTGAGCTGCAGAAGATTGAGTCTGAACTCTGGAACATTGCTATGGTTGGTGCTGATATCACAGGATATACCACTAGATTTCAAGAACTGGCACGTCTTGTACCGCACATGGTCACTCCTGAGTACAAGCGCACTGAAAGGTATATCTGGGGCTTAGTGCCACAAATTCGAAGTTTGGTAACATCAGCCAATCCTGCTACTTTTAAGATTGCTGTGGAACTAGCACAGCGTTTGACTGATGAAGCAGTAAGGATGGGGAATCTTACTAAGAAAGCTGATACTGGAAGGGTTGAATCCAGCAATGCTGATGCTGGGAAAGGAAAACGCAAGTGGAATGACCGTCAGGGTCACAAGAATAAGAAGCAAGCTAGTACCACGAAAGCCTACGTTGCCACTACTGTTGAACAAAAGACTTATATGGGGAGTAAGCCCAAGTGTGGCAAGTGTGAACGTCACCATGATGGTGACTGTACTTTCTGTGGGAATTGCAAACGCTGGGGGCATTTGGCCCAATACTGTAGAGCGAACCCTACCACTCAAGCAAATAGGGATCGACCAGCAAATGGATGTTTCGAATGTGGCGAGCAAGGTCATTTCCGAAACAAGTGCCCTAAACTGAACCGTGGTAACCAAATCAATCAGAACCGCCCTGCAAACCCGAACAACAACAATAATCGTGGGAACGCCAACAACCAGCCAGCTAGGGGTCGTGCATTTGTCGTTGGAGCGCAAGAGGCACGCCAGGACCCTAACACTGTCACTGGTACGTTTCTAGTTAACGATCATTATGCATCCGTATTATTTGATTCTGGAGCCGATTTGAGTTTTGTGTCTAAGGACTTTAGACCACTATTAGACGTTAGATCTCGTAAGCTAGACAACAAGTACACCTTAGAACTAGCCGATGGTAGGTTGATTGAATCAGGAGAAATAGTACCAGGATGTACTCTAGCATTAGAGAGTCATCTTTTCAAAATAGACTTACTACCGGTTGAATTGGGAAGCTTTGACATCGTAGTCGGTACGGACTGGTTGTCGAAGAACCGTGCAGAGATTGTTTGTTTTGATAAAATGATACGTATACCATTGTCTACTGGAGAAACTTTGGTGATACAAGGAGACAAGAGGGCGAGTGCCGTCAAAACAATAAATTGTTTGAAAGCTTGTAAATATCTCCGGAAGGGATATCCAGCATTTTTGGCGCATGTTGTGGAAAAGAAATCTGTAGAGAGAAGCTTAGACGATATACCTGTAGTACGAGACTATCCGGGAGTGTTTCCTGATGATCTTCCAGGATTACCACCTCCGCGACAAGTCGAATTTCGCATCGATCTGGTGCCTGGAGCCGCACCAATCGCTCGCTCACCTTATCGTCTAGCTCCATCAGAAATGCAAGAACTGTCTACACAGTTGCAAGAGCTCTTAGATTTAGGATTCATCCGACCGAGCTTTTCACCTTGGGGAGCTCCGGTTCTGTTTGTCAAGAAGAAGGATGGATCTATGCGCATGTGCATTGACTACAGAGAATTGAATAAAGTAACTATTAAGAACCGATATCCGTTACCACGCATTGACGATCTATTTGATCAGCTACAAGGATCAAGTTACTACTCAAAGATCGATCTGCGTTCTGGTTATCATCAACTGAAGGTTCGAGAAGAGGATGTGCCGAAGACAGCGTTCAGGACTCGTTATGGTCACTATGAGTTCCTAGTCATGCCATTTGGATTGACTAACGCGCCGGCAGTATTTATGGATCTCATGAACCGAGTGTGCAAACCTTACTTAGATAAGTTTGTCATTGTGTTCATTGACGATATTTTGATTTACTCAAAGACGAAAGAGGATCACGAACAGCATTTGAAACTTATCCTCCAACTACTTGAGAACGAGAAGCTGTATGCTAAGTTCTCCAAATGCGAATTTTGGATTAGAGAGGTTCATTTCCTAGGTCACGTGATCAATGATAAGGGAATTCATGTGGACCCATCCAAAATAGAGGCGATTAAGAACTGGAAAGCACCGGAAACTCCCACAGAAATTCGACAATTTCTTGGTTTGGCTGGCTATTATCGAAGATTTATAGAGAACTTTTCAAAGATAGCCCAGTCACTCACCACCTTAACTCAGAAGGATAAGAAATTCGAATGGGGAGAGAAACAAGAAAACGCCTTTCAACTGTTGAAACAAAAGTTGAGTACCGCACCGATTCTATCCATACCTGAGGGAACAGAGAACTTCATTGTTTATTGTGACGCCTCACATCAAGGATTAGGTTGTGTTCTCATGCAAAACGCCTCACATTTGGATTTCATCTTTTCACATCAAGTGCTTGATGTTTTGCCACTCAGAAATTTACTACAAATTAGTGGACTTGTTTTGTCTGACCTGTACAATACTTGTGATTAGTGCACATGAGTAACTGGATCTAATGATGGTGTTTATTAAGCTTCATTTCTTTTTAAAAGCATCAATGTACATGTTGAAAGTTATGTGGAGTTTACCATATGCGGTGAATATTACTTTGATTGAGGCGCGTCTGTTTGTGCTGCAGGAAAGTTTTGAATGTGTAGATTATGTGTACGAAGGACTTTGAGTGTTCTGTTAATGCCATGAAAGTTTTGAACCCCACTCATGGTAGAATAGCACGAGCTTTTTAAGTTTATAAAACATTATCTCAAACCGTAAGGTTCGTCGTCTAATTGTATTGTAGGGCTAAATTGCTAAAAACACAAGAAAATGGACATCAGCAACGGTGGGCTGTGCTATGCACAGCCTCAAAGGCTCCCTATACTCTTAATAAATTATAATGTCCGTAGTTAATTGCTCATTTATCATTTTAATTGTTAGCCAGTGTTTAGCGTACGTGTTAATATCATTTATATTGCACATGTTCTTTATAGGACATCAAATATGAACGACATGAAGAGAAAGCATAAAATACTGTGGACAACTCAAACATTTACATATCAGCACAAAATAGTCTCAAACTGTTGACCTTTTCCTTCCCCATCTGCAACCATCATGTTCATGACTTCTTTTTTCCTACAAGGTCATCCCCATTTGCGTGCCCACCTTTCCATCCTTACTCTCCTCCTTCCTAACTTCTCTATTTTTAGATAAAAAAATCAGCTATTAATTTTCCATACATTCATTCTAGAATTTCTCTATTTCTCATTTATGCAAGTTAATTTTAGAATTTCAAGTTCTTTCTCTAAACAGGGACTCAACATTCGTAATGAAGACTGCTGTATACAGGGGCCGACTTCAAATTTGTAAGTTTAAATTCTGCCTCACCTTATCTTAGTTGATTTTCACTTTTGCTGGGTTTCTCTTCTCTAACGTTTTTAGAGATTATTCAGTAAAATGTTGTGTGTGGATGTTTATATTGTCTTTGTATCCTTCAGGTTCTTCATGGACACCAATTTCAATTCCTGAATAAATAGCTCTTAGTAGAATATCTACCCAGGAATTATTAGCAGGTATGTTTCCATATAAAATGTTGTTACCTAAGAGCATGTGTTGGGATTCATTGTGGGAGTTTTTGGTTGGTTGAAGCTTTCGTTTATTTGGATTTCATCTTTTCACATCAAGTGTTTGATGTTTTGCCACTCAGAAATTTACTACAAATTAGTGGACTTGTTTTGTCTGACCTGTATAATACTTGTGATTAGTGCACATGAGTAACTGGATCTAATGATGGTGTTTATTAAGCTTCATTTCTTTTTAAAAGCATCAATGTACATGTTGAAAGTTATGTGGAGTTTACCATATGCGGTGAATATTACTTTGATTGAGGCGCGTCTGTTTGTGCTGCAGGAAAGTTTTGAATGTGTAGATTATGTGTACGAAGGACTTTTAAGTGTTCTGTTAATGCCATGAAAGTTTTGAACCCCACTCATGGTAGAATAGCACGAGCTTTTTAAGTTTATAAAACATTATCTCAAACCGTAAGGTTCGTCGTCTAATTGTATTGTAGGGCTAAATTGCTAAAAACACAAGAAAATGGACATCAGCAACGGTGGGCTGTGCTATGCACAGCCTCAAAAGCTCCCTATACTCTTAATAAATTATAATGTCCGTAGTTAATTGCTCATTTATCATTTTAATTGTTAGCCAGTGTTTAGCGTACGTGTTAATATCATTTATATTGCACATGTTCTTTATAGGACATCAAATATAAACGACATGAAGAGAAAGCATAAAATACTGTGGACAACTCAAACATTTACATATCAGCACAAAATAGTCTCAAACTGTTGACCTTTTCCTTCCCCATCTGCAACCATCATGTTCATGACTTCTTTTTTCCTACAAGGCCATCCCCATTTGCGTGCCCACCTTTCCATCCTTACTCTCCTCCTTCCTAACTTCTCTATTTTTAGATAAAAAAATCAGCTATTAATTTTCCATACATTCATTCTAGAATTCCTCTATTTCTCATTTATGCAAGTTAATTTTAGAATTTCAAGTTCTTTCTCTAAACAGGGACTCAACATTCGTAATGAAGACTGCTGTATACAGGGGCCGACTTCAAATTTGTAAGTTTAAATTCTGCCTCACCTTATCTTAGTTGATTTTCACTTTTGCTGGGTTTCTCTTCTCTGACGTTTTTAGAGATTATTCAGTAAAATGTTGTGTGTGGATGTTTATATTGTCTTTGTATCCTTCAGGTTCTTCATGGACACCAATTTCAATTCCTGAATAAATAGCTCTTAGTAGAATATCTACCCAGGAATTATTAGCAGGTATGTTTCCATATAAAATGTTGTTACCTAAGAGCATGTGTTGGGATTCATTGTGGGAGTTTTTGGTTGGTTGAAGCTTTCGTTTATTTGGATTTCATCTTTTCACATCAAGTGTTTGATGTTTTGCCACTCAGAAATTTACTACAAATTAGTGGACTTGTTTTGTCTGACCTGTATAATACTTGTGATTAGTGCACATGAGTAACTGGATCTAATGATGGTGTTTATTAAGCTTCATTTCTTTTTAAAAGCATCAATGTACATGTTGAAAGTTATGTGGAGTTTACCATATGCGGTGAATATTACTTTGATTGAGGCGCGTCTGTTTGTGCTGCAGGAAAGTTTTGAATGTGTAGATTATGTGTACGAAGGACTTTGAGTGTTCTGTTAATGCCATGAAAGTTTTGAACCCCACTCATGGTAGAATAGCACGAGCTTTTTAAGTTTATAAAACATTATCTCAAACCGTAAGGTTCGTCGTCTAATTGTATTGTAGGGCTAAATTGCTAAAAACACAAGAAAATGGACATCAGCAACGGTGGGCTGTGCTATGCACAGCCTCAAAGGCTCCCTATACTCTTAATAAATTATAATGTGCGTAGTTAATTGCTCATTTATCATTTTAATTGTTAGCCAGTGTTTAGCGTACGTGTTATTATCATTTATATTGCACATGTTCTTTATAGGACATCAAATATAAACGACATGAAGAGAAAGCATAAAATACTGTGGACAACTCAAACATTTACATATCAGCACAAAATAGTCTCAAACTGTTGACCTTTTCCTTCCCCATCTGCAACCATCATGTTCATGACTTCTTTTTTCCTACAAGGTCATCCCCATTTGCGTGCCCACCTTTCCATCCTTACTCTCCTCCTTCCTAACTTCTCTATTTTTAGATAAAAAAATCAGCTATTAATTTTCCGTACATTCATTCTAGAATTTCTCTATTTCTCATTTATGCAAGTTAATTTTAGAATTTCAAGTTCTTTCTCTAAACAGGGACTCAACATTCGTAATGAAGACTGCTGTATACAGGGGCCGACTTCAAATTTGTAAGTTTAAATTCTGCCTCACCTTATCTTAGTTGATTTTCACTTTTGCTGGGTTTCTCTTCTCTGACGTTTTTAGAGATTATTCAGTAAAATGTTGTGTGTGGATGTTGATATTGTCTTTGTATCCTTCAGGTTCTTCATGGACACCAATTTCAATTCCTGAATAAATAGTTCTTAGTAGAATATCTACCCAGGAATTATTAGCAGGTATGTTTCCATATAAAATGTTGTTACCTAAGAGCATGTGTTGGGATTCATTGTGGGAGTTTTTGGTTGGTTGAAGCTTTCGTTTATTTGGATTTCATCTTTTCACATCAAGTGTTTGATGTTTTGCCACTCAGAAATTTACTACAAATTAGTAGACTTGTTTTGTCTGACCTGTATAATACTTGTGATTAGTGCACATGAGTAACTGGATCTAATGATGGTGTTTATTAAGCTTCATTTCTTTTTAAAAGCATCAATGTACATGTTGAAAGTTATGTGGAGTTTACCATATGCGGTGAATATTACTTTGATTGAGGCGCGTCTGTTTGTGCTGCAGGAAAGTTTTGAATGTGTAGATTATGTGTACGAAGGACTTTGAGTGTTCTGTTAATGCCATGAAAGTTTTGAACCCCACTCATGGTAGAATAGCACGAGCTTTTTAAGTTTATAAAACATTATCTCAAACCGTAAGGTTCGTCGTCTAATTGTATTGTAGGGCTAAATTGCTAAAAACACAAGAAAATGGACATCAGAAACGATAGCATAGCCTCAAAGGCTCCCTATACTCTTAATAAATTATAATGTCCGTAGTTAATTGCTCATTTATCATTTTAATTGTTAGCCAGTGTTTAGCGTACGTGTTAATATCATTTATATTGCACATGTTCTTTATAGGACATCAAATATAAACGACATGAAGAGAAAGCATAAAATACTGTGGACAACTCAAACATTTACATATCAGCACAAAATAGTCTCAAACTGTTGACCTTTTCCTTCCCCATCTGCAACCATCATGTTCATGACTTCTTTTTTCCTACAAGGTCATCCCCATTTGCGTGCCCACCTTTCCATCCTTACTCTCCTCCTTCCTAACTTCTCTATTTTTAGATAAAAAAATCAGCTATTAATTTTCCATACATTCATTATAGAATTTCTCTATTTCTCATTTATGCAAGTTAATTTTAGAATTTCAAGTTCTTTCTCTAAACAGGGACTCAACATTCGTAATGAAGACTGCTGTATACAGGGGCCGACTTCAAATTTGTAAGTTTAAATTCTGCCTCACCTTATCTTAGTTGATTTTCACTTTTGCTGGGTTTCTCTTCTCTGACGTTTTTAGAGATTATTCAGTAAAATGTTGTGTGTGGATGTTGATATTGTCTTTGTATCCTTCAGGTTCTTCATGGACACCAATTTCAATTCCTGAATAAATAGCTCTTAGTAGAATATCTACCCAGGAATTATTAGCAGGTATGTTTCCATATAAAATGTTGTTACCTAAGAGCATGTGTTGGGATTCATTGTGGGAGTTTTTGGTTGGTTGAAGCTTTCGTTTATTTGGATTTCATCTTTTCACATCAAGTGTTTGATGTTTTGCCACTCAGAAATTTACTACAAATTAGTGGACTTGTTTTGTCTGACCTGTATAATACTTGTGATTAGTGCACATGAGTAACTGGATCTAATGATGGTGTTTATTAAGCTTCATTTCTTTTTAAAAGCATCAATGTACATGTTGAAAGTTATGTGGAGTTTACCATATGCGGTGAATATTACTTTGATTGAGGCGCGTCTGTTTGTGCTGCAGGAAAGTTTTGAATGTGTAGATTAGGTGTACGAAGGACTTTAAGTGTTCTGTTAATGCCATGAAAGTTTTGAACCCCACTCATGGTAGAATAGCACGAGCTTTTTAAGTTTATAAAACATTATCTCAAACCGTAAGGTTCGTCGTCTAATTGTATTGTAGGGCTAAATTGCTAAAAACACAAGAAAATGGACATCAGCAACGGTGGGCTGTGCTATGCACAGCCTCAAAGGCTCCCTATACTCTTAATAAATTATAATGTCCGTAGTTAATTGCTCATTTATCATTTTAATTGTTAGCCAGTGTTTAGCGTACGTGTTAATATCATTTATATTACACCTGTTCTTTATAGGACATCAAATATAAACGACATGGCCGAAAAAGGTAGACTACACTAGAACAAAATTGAGATTTCGTTACACCAAAAAAGTGTGACGATATGCGTATAGTCACACTTGGTTTTTTAACGTAGGTGTGACGAAAGGTCGATCGACCATAGGGTACATACGGTGACATTAGCGAGTTAGAGGCCATATCCATTTAAAAAGAGTAACCAAAACCATAAAATGTGTGACCATATGCTCTTTAAAATCAAGTAAAAGTGTATATTGTGTGACTGTTGTTCATCCAATGGCCACTTGAATTGTTTGTTTATGTGGCGTTTTGCAACATTTAGTTACACAACGATTGTTTTATTTTGGGATTTGGTTACATCAAATTAAGCTAAAAGTGACCAAAAGTGTTAATAGGTGTGACCATATGCTCTTTAAAGTCAAGTAAACTTGTATTTTGTGTGACCATATGCTCTTTAAAGTCAAGTAAACATGTATTTTGTGTGACTATTGTACATCCAATGGCTACTTGAATTTTATGTTTGTGTGGCGTTTTGTTACATTTAATCACACAATGATTGTTTTATTTTGAGATTTGGTCACATAAAATTAAGCCAAAAGTGACCATAGGTGTTAATAATTGTGACCATATGCTTTTTAAAATCAAGTAAACGTGTATTATGTGTGACTATTGTTCATCCAATGGCCACTTGAATTTTATGTTTGTGTGGCGTTTTGTAACATTTAGTCACACAACGATTGTTTTATATTGGGATTTGGTCACATAAAATTAAGACAAAGTGGTCAAAAGTGTTAATAAGTGTGACCATATGCTCTTTAAAGTCAAGTAAACGGGTATTTTGTGTGACTATTGTTCATCCAATGGCCACTTGAATTTTATGATTGTGTGGCGTTTTGTAATATTTAGTCACACAACGATTGTTTTATATTGGGATTTGGTCACATAAAATTAAGACAAAGTGGCAAAAAGTGTTAATAAGTGTGACCATATGCTCTTTAAAGTCAAGTAAACGTGTATTTTGTGTGACTATTGTTCATCCAATGGGCACTTGAATTTTATGATTGTGTGGCGTTTTGTAACATTTAGTCACACAACGATTGTTTTATATTGGGATTTGGTCACATAAAATTAAGACAAAAAGTGGCCAAAAGTGTTAATTAGTGTGACCATATGCTCTTTAAAGTCAAGTAAACGTGTATTTTGTGTGACTATTGTTCATCCAATGGCCACTTGAATTTTATGATTGTGTGGCGTTTTGTAACATTTAGTCACACAACGATTGTTTTATATTGGGATTTTGTCACATAAAATTAAGACAAAAGTGACCAAAAGTATTGATAAGTGTGACCATATACTCTTTAAAGTCAAGTAGACGTGTATTTTGTGTGACTATTGTTCATTTAATGGTCACTTGAATATTATGTTTGTGTAGCATTTTGTAACATTTAGTCACACGACGATTATTTTATTTTGAGGTTTGATCACATAAAATTAAGACAAAAGTAGCCAAAAGTGTTGATAAGTGTGACCATATACTCTTTAAAGTCAAATAACTGTGTATTTTGTGTGACTATTATTCATCCAATGGCCACTTGAATTTTATTTTTGTGTGACGTTTTATAACATTTAATCATACAACGAATTAATCAAACGATGACCACGAAGTGTGACCATATTATGTGAATGCATCTTTTAGTCGCATATAACAAATCAATAATTTGTGTCAAATTGCATTAACAATTCTATAAATCAAATGAATACAACAATATGAATTCTATATCTAATTAAACAGCTGCAAAGATTAACTAATCAACTATTTCAAATGTTTCCACTAAACACTTGCATTGCAGTCTTTGCTCGATCTGCAATAGATTGTTGCCTTCAAGTGATGGGCGTATCATTGGTAGGGCTGCACTTGATGGAACATCTCTGAACAAAAAATCACTTGTAAGAACTATGATCATTATATCGATGAACCAACATTCCCATTGATTCTTAATAAGTTAGATACCACATCAATATTAAAGATATCAATAACAAACTACATTAATTAAAATACAAAAAGAAGGAACAATAAACGGTTCCATCTTTGGATTAAAATGAGATACGTTTGTTTGTTAGTCACTTACAGTGTTGCACAACAAAATGCACAATGTACAACAAGAACCTTAGCTTTGGATATCGAAAATAATTAATCATGAGATACGTTTATTGTTTTATCTGTGTTCGAGCTTAATGTTAATGAAATATGTAGCTTATAATGAAATATGTAGCTTATAACTACATTAATTAAAGTACTATGTTTACCTGTACATAGCTCAAGGAGTACTTACTTAGTTACTTTTAATCTAGTTGTTTTCTTCAGGCATGTAGCATTAACAATGTGGATTCGATAGGTAGTGGCATGTAATAAGAATGTGGAGCAGGTATGACTCCAAAAGGTAACATTAAGAAATAAACAGATCCTTATAGATAGAAACAAACATGAACACACCAACTTAATCTAGTAGGCTTGACATATAGCATGAGCATATGGCTAGTGATACCTTGTAGCCTTGTTTGATGAGCTTTTTAAAGAGAACCAGCATATATTGTAGAATATCGATGCTTGATCAACTGTAAAGACATCTCCAGTTACATTCCTCTCAATTAGCTTGGCCAAAAAAGTGAATAGCAGGAAATATGATGTACAAAACGTGATCCTGCTAACCAGCATGGATATACACTCCAAGAATACATTGTGTGCTCTATGAGTTTCACAACGGCCCCCCAAGCATTTACCTGATCATATATAAGGGATTAACTATTACAATTCATTGAAAACAGTGTCTTACTTCACTTGCCACCAATTTAAATAACCTCAAATAATAGACTGCATGCTTATAATGACAAAAGGTAATGTTTTTCAAGTTACCTATCCCAATGAGTAGTCTAAGCAAACAGCGCCTGCGGGTGCACTCCCATTTCATCTGTATAATACTTCTCATAGATTTGGATTTCATAATCCCACTAGGAAGACAATGCCAACAGTTTACATCATCACAAACACAATTGACTTTACATCACAAGCACCCATACTAACAACCTTTGACTTCTGTGTCCCCTTCCCAATAAAAAGAGAACGATGATGAAAGCCTGGAAAGATATATAGGCTGGGATATACAAGTCGATATACCTAATAAATATAAATTAATATGTTGGAATGGAAAAAGTACTTTCCCATTAATGTGGCTTAAGTCCGATTATGTTTTTATCTCTAACGGGTCAAACAGAAAGTAAACAAATATTATGTCAAGAGAAAATGGGTCCTATGGGGGAAAATCGGCAAACGATATAAACGAGATAGGTAGCTTACTGAATCTGCAATAGATGGTACAGTGACATTCTGGGACCCATTGCTAAGATAATCCATGAAACTACCAAAAAGAAGGCATAAAAGCATAGAAACAATAAGATTAGTATCATCAATATCTGCATGAGATCTACTTTGTTCACTACGAACCTTTTAAGTATCATGATGATTCATTAAAGACAAGTTGGCGAAAAAGATAGTTATATGTATACATATCTAATGTTGGCTGCTAACAAGATTCAACTATACACTATTATTGAAGTTCACAGAAGTAAATAAATAGCAGTAACATCAAGATAGTACACAATGACCAACTAAATAATGATCATTGTTCTATAAAAGTGTAAACAAAAAGCAATACGTCAATACATAATCGTTATTCTTTTGTAGCAATTCCACATTACATTAGTAATAATAGGAAATTAAAACAAAAAGAACCTGTAACAGTCAACTGTTCAACTACGTATTCTGTCATAAACTGTGTTCTAGTGATCCACCTGCAACATCAATAGTCACAATCATCTTCCGTTCTATCTGAACATCAGGTGACATCAATGCATCCATGTGTATCTAAAATCACTTAAGAAAATTAAAAAGCATATGTATCAGTGACACCACAGTACAAAATAAGATCAGAATAAGAACCTACTAAAACATGTTCACCCGCTAACAAGTAGGCATACAAGTATTAAGCAGAGGTGTTCCACCTCTCCGAACCCACCTCATTCCCAGGAAAATTCAAAACGTAGGCACAAAAGAGAGAAATAGCTTGTTAAAAAGACTTATATACCCTTAATTCATATTACCGTCTTTGACTTTATTCTAACTTGCATTTGTCGAATATATTACTTCATAAATATTAAAAATCTTGTGTCCAATCTATAAACAAATAGAGAAATAGCTTGTTAAACTGAATGTTACAAAATTAGCACATCCACCAAGTAAATATCAAACCTCATACTACAAAATGCAGAAACCCAATGAATGTCAACAAATCAACAGAATGTATATTAACATTATAAACTACATTGCCTTATTGGACAAAGTACGTACGGTTTATACGAGTGATTAGTTGTATCTTCATTAACAGAATGTTGTCCCAAAAGAACTAGTGTAATACCCGGGCGGTGCCTCGGGCAAACCTTATATGTGTTTAGTCTGTCTCGACCTGTTATGACATGATTATGTTTAGACTCAAATACGACTCGATTGCCCAAACCAACCCATCCACCCATTTTCTGTAAATTAGAACTAAACCCCCTTTTATAACAGTTGAATACAGTTTGATTATGAACACCTTATATTTCATGTTAAATATCAATCTTCTAGTTTGATTATATTTCATGTTGAATACAGTTTGCCTATCTTGAATTGGGAACATTACAATAATCTCAATCACCATTCCAACAGCAATCAAACAAATTGCAGTCAAGGCGACTATTCAGATTGTCGATGTCTAGTACATATATAAAATTGCATTTTAGTTGTCATACAAATTACTCTATTGACTATGTATTAAGATTTTTTAAAATTATAATGAAATGAGTATTGGCCCGTTTTGACTAATACAGTAATATGCATGACACCCCACCCCGCCTATTTAGTACCGCTATTATTACTATGATACATACGTACGTACAAATATTGACCTGTTAGTGCAGACCGTTTTCAGAATTGCACAATGCCGACACATCTTGTTTTAGAGCACTATGAGATACAAGCTTTTGCTTCTCGTCTTGTACCCTGTGACCAATATCCATGTAATGTTGGTGTTGTCCTCAAGCGTTGTTCATGGCCTAACAAAAAAAATGGTAACTCGTCATATACACTACAAAAAAATTGGGTATTTGGGAAGGGGCAAAACTGTGCCAAATACTCAAAAAACCGTGCCAAATAGTATTTGGCACAGCTTTAGCACATTTTTGATTCTGTCCTAAATACGAGGGTGCCAAATACAATTGGGTCGGATAAAAACCGTGCCAAATAGTATTTGGCACGATCTTTAGGACGATATTCAATTTTTGTCCCGAATGGTGTGCATTAGGCACAATTCATGTCCAATAAGAAACATGTGGGTTAACAAACTATTCTCCAAAACTCAAACCCGCATAGAACCTTATATCAGTAGCCTGTTGAACCAACATGAGCTGCATACTCGGACGACAGGCCTTATGAAGAGAGATGAATATAATAAGATGATTCTCAACCATAGATTTTTCATAGGAGGCAAATAAAAATATAGATTGAAAGCAATACTAAATATGACTCGTAACCAATACACTGAAAATAATTGATGTAGTTCTATGTGGCATTCCATCGAATATGTAGTGTATAACCCCATCTACTACAATCAAGCTCATAATTGATTCCTCTGATCCATACTATCAAATGCAAATAAAAATAAAAAAACTCTAAAGAGAAAACAATTGTATCATAAAACCTCATATACACAATCGAATGAACCATATAATAGAATTTAATGGATTACCTGAGAATTGTCATTTGTAATTTTGCACCCCCTCAACATGATACTAATTATTCCAAACATTAAAATCATGTTATCAATATTCATGAAGATTTCAGTGGATTGGGAACAAACAAATCGAAGAAACAAACAATACATTAGCAAAATATCATAATGAAAACGTACCATGTGGTAGGAATCTTATTACGAACTCCAATTTGTGATGACGGCTGTTGTGTGGCGGGGGAATTAGAATTAGAGCAGAGGAAAAGAAGTGAGTTTGAAGCCCTAATTTTTAAATTTGATTTGAAGCGTATTCAAGTTTCGGTCGACTGACAAAGCGGGAGATCAGATTTTTGGGTGTAAAATAAAATAGTTATACTTTAATGATAAAAATAATCCATAGCCCCTGTAAAATAAAAAACTTATAATAAAAAGATGTGAAATGTTATTACAACTCAAATATTTATTTCGTATTGTTAATAGTCTTCAACAACTACAACATAAAATCTTTAAAAGCTTTATATAAAAGGACTAAATTTTCGTAAGACTTGTAAACGTGTCATTACTTTGTTGTAGAGTCTCAAAAATATTAATGAATTTATGACAACAATATAGTTGTCTATTATAAATTAGATTGTACATATTAGTTAACTACTTTAGCTTAAGTATTTGGATGTCATTGCTAATGTATAAATGTATAACCTACCATGATCTAAGTGAAGACAAAAAAAAAAAAAAAAAAGTAATATTAGGCTTAATAGATAAATTTATATGAATTCATTTTTATGAATTATGAAACAAAATTTATGGTATTTTGTTTCATTCTTTTTCACAAGAATCATTATCATTAAGTGGGTGATATTTTTTTCACTATACTTTTTAATAAATTCGCTAACATTGTGCATTAAGCACTCGTACTATATACATCAATAATATCCGGTGTTGATGTATTTATCATTGCCAAAACAATTATAATGGATACATGATCATTTAATATTCATATAACTCTTATTTGATCTTTGTAATAAGACGATACATGAATAAACAATATGTATTGGGAATTTATCGAAAAAATAATCACTGGTAAAAATATAATAAAATTGAAAAAAAAACCTAGCATTTGGGTCAGTTAACTTAAATTGGTTCCAATTACTTGTTATTTGACACCACTTAAAAGAATGGTTCCAAATACGAACCGTCTCAAATACCACCTTATTTGGAAAGACTTTATATTAAGCGTTCCAAATACACATGTATTATTTGGTGCTCTTGATTTGTGGTTCCAAATGCATAATTATTTTATCCTATGTTTAATAGTGCTATATGTGATATGGGTAATGTCATATATCATATATCATATATTTAATTATTAAACTTATGAAAATGTCATATATATTCCAAAATGAAGAATTAATTTTTTCCTAAGTTTAATAGTGATATTGGTAATGTCATATATCATATATTTCACTATTAAACTTAGGATAATGTCATAAATTCCGAAATGATGAATTAATTTTATCCTAAGTTTAATAGTAGCATATGTGATATTGGTAACGTCATATATCATATATTCTATTATCAAACTTATGATAATGTCATACATTCCAAAATGATGAATTAATATTATGCTAAGTTTAATAGTGACATATATGATATTAATAATTTCATATATCATATATTCCATTATCAAACTTAATATAATGTCATATATGTCCAAATGATGAATTAATTTTATCCTAAGTTTAATAGTGGCATATGTGATATTGGTAATATATTCCATTATTAAACTTAGAATAATGTCATATATTTCAAAGGATGAATCAATTTTATCCTAAGTTTAATAGTGATATATGTGATGTTGGTAATGTCATACGCAATCGTTGTTCCAAAAAGTGTGTACATACAACATTTTTTGCAACTCGGATGTAATATGTATTTTTCTTTTAAGATCAAAGTTGCACCTATCCTATAAAATTATCAGAGCACAATGAGTGGTTGCCCTTATGCTTAATGTTCAGCTTAATGTTTATTTGAACATTGAAAAGTAGAAAACAAATATATTGTTTGCCTAATACATGGACTGACCCTGCTCTAAACATATATGCATCAATCTCAATCATATAAGACTAATATATTACCCGCACAATGCTGCCGTAGTATGACACCTCGTAAGTAAAAGACGGGGTTAATATATAGTGTTGAGTAATAAACTTATTTTAAACTTACATTTGACAGTTAACACGTGATAGTCATAATCGTGAGTTTCATGAGCACAACTTCAATCGTTTTCGAGCTTAGTGTGTGTGTGGATCATAAAAGTTTAGGGAAGATGAAGACTTAAAATTGAGCTTAGCTTTTAAATGAATCAAGTCGAGCTTGCTATTGGGAAGTAGTTATAATTTATATATTGAAAATTATGAATGAATAAGTAAAATAGTTAGATAAGGGCATTTTGGTCAATTTGCATGAATTCATAGTCTTTCTTGATGTTAAATATAATGAGCTTGGAAATAAAATTTAACCACAATAACGACAGTGTAACGAACATACTAACAATTTTTATTTTTACATGTTTTTATTTAATTCGTTTGATCCTAAATTTATAGTTAAAACTTATATTATCTCATATATAAAAATTCTAAACATGTTAGTATTAATTAAAATGCTATCAATCCTATGTAATTTGTAATTCATCACTATAATAAAGTATAAATTACCAAATAATTAAAACCAAAAAAGTTCCTTTTAGCCCACTAAAATACACCGCCAATTTATTTTCCTAAAATCCAAAACTCACCGCCAAGTATTTGCCCCAAATTCTAAAAAATTCATCCCCCTCCAAATCATCCTTCTTCCTTCACAGTTGTTTCTCTTAACAAACCCTACAATTCACTTTTCCTCCCTCTTAAACGATTTCTCAATCTTAAAGAAGCAAACTTTGCAATTCTTCTGTTTATTTCTCCTGATTTCATGTTTCCTCAATTCCAATTAAAATTATCGTGACCTAAAATCCACGGTCTCATGGTTTCCTATCTGACACACCACAAGTAACTAATGAGATCCTTTCATTTTCATAATCTTCGATCTCTTTCTCTTAATTAATCTTGGTTTTCGAAATCTCAGTAACGAATATGTCAATCCGAGTATTAAACCCTAGCGTGGAAGTATTGAACAAATAGGCTGCTGCACTTCATATGAACATTTATGCTGCTAAAGGCTTACCAAGATGTTCTCAGAAGCAATCTCGTCCATAAAGGCACTATTAAAAATGTTAGTTTTTACATTTTTGTTCTTCAATTTATTGGTTGCTATAGATATAGAAGGAACAAGAGACATTATACGTTCTTTACGCATATTCGTAAAATTAATAGCAGCATGTCTTAAATGTTGTTGTTAGAACTTTAAACCCAAACGTGTAAGCTGTCTGTAAATTGTTATATTCAACTAATTCCTTATAAGTTATATGATTCAAATACAATCCTTACATCACGTTATGATGATCTTTGTTGATGAGGTCAGTATATGTTTTATTCACTGAAACACATCTGTTGTGTTTGTTGGTTGAATCCTGTTATCTTATATACTTTTATTTAAAACAGATCTATTGGGACAACCACCCGTTATCTACACTAGACATAGACGATATAGTTGCTAGGTGGCATTCGATATGTCTATTAGATTAGGTACTTGTCAATTTCCGACGAACCTTGTTCTGGCTAATTTTGATGGCAGCTTGTTGTAGTGAATCAGAGCCCTATTATGAGACTTGTTTTGGTATATTTTGTTGGGAGCTTGCTGTAGTGAATTAGGGCCCTATTTTGAAACTTGTTTTGGTAATTTAGATGGAAATTATGTAATGAATTATGGCCAATTATGGCACCTTTTATGAAATCTATTGCAAGTGCATTATTCATCCATATGTTTTTGGGCTGCAGTGATATCTTTGTTTGTATAAGTTTACAATCTGTGGTTCGGTTTTGGTAGTGTATAGCATGTTTGTGGTTTGGTAAGTCCATCTGCAGATTGCTGGTAGTTAATTATAAAGCAGATTCTGATTTTTGGATGAATTATGAATCAAGCAAAAGCAGTTTGGTTGGATGGTGCGCAGGTTTCTCAAATTAAAAGGAGACCGGTTGATATATATGCAAACCGGTCTTCATATCATTCATTGCGCGCCAGAAATCAAGAGTCTAACCGGTCTTGATATTATCAAATAGACCGGGTCTTCAAACGGACTTGTTGCTAAATGGCAAGTAGACCACCAGTCATGGAGACCGGACCCAAAACCGGTCCACATTGCCTTTTTAACCGGTCTTAAAGGCCATCTTTGTAGTAGTACACTCATTTAGACCACCATATATAGACCGGTTATGTATGAAACCGGTCTACAAAAGTCCTGCGCCAAAACTAAAAACCAAAAACTGGTTTAGCTGTGTGATTGAACCGGTCTAAATAGTACAACCGGTCTAAGTATCCCAAAAAATTCGAAAACTTTTTAGAATGAATCTGGAGGGAACTAATCTAGCTTATCCACCCCTCCTTTTTCTACCTCTGTTTTCACCTAAAGCCCTTGATTTCTCACCACACATATCAACAGTTACTATCCTCCTATCCCACTGCGGCCCATCTCATTGTCGACAATCGAACCAGTGTTGCCACCGTAGCACACCGGAAAGGATGAACTCTGCCATCACGATGTCTCCATGGTAAATGTTAGACACTTTGTCGTAGCTTTTTCTATGACTTCAATTTGGTACAGTAAATATGAATATTCTCAGGAAGATTTTGATTTATTCTACAAATTGAACCTCGTAAACCCTATAATCGATCTATATGATTAACTCTTGTTTCCTTGCCCTGTTTAAAACTACACATGTCTCTATTATGCCTTTTTTTAGGTCAAAATTTTTGTTGATTATTGGCCAATATAACACAACTGCAATAATTTATATTATATAATCTTAATCATTCATTAGGAAGTCAGTTGTTGGATAGCTTTTTTAATTAATTAATTGCAGTACAATCTATAACATTAAACCGTCATCATGAGATAATTTATATATATGACTAGAAGTCTAGAACTATAACTTTAGTTGTATAAAAAGGAATACAATATATATTGTTGGGATGTGCGTATGTATTTGTATGTGAATAGATGTCATAGTTGGTGATTATAACATAATATGATAGAGCTGATCTCAGACATTTGAAATGGATAAAAGCCTATCAAAATGATACACAAATTATGGCAAGTGGCATTATCACTCATGGCAAAATGTATTTGCAGGTAATATATCTTTTCCTCAAGTTGCATATATCAAAAGGGAGGACTTTTGATAAATATATATTTAATTGTATGATTGACTGGATATATTTCTCTGCAGTGTTTGTGTCAAAGATGTTGCATGAATATGGTATATGGAGCACCTACTATTGTGTCATATAGATCAAAGGATTAGATGTTCGACCTCATACAAACTCTCAAGTAAGTAAAAAGGTATTCTCGTTTTGTTTGTTAAATTGAGTAGCATAAAAAAGGGTCTTATTTGGATATATAACCGTCATGTGCATTAGATACCAAAATATGATAAGTTATTGGCCAATTGGAAATGTGTTAGACTTTGATGGTTAAGTCCTCATTGAGTCATTTCTATTATGGAGAAGGAATTGACAGCTACCACCTGTGTTGTCGATCTTGTGTATATGAATCGCAAAGAGATCTGTGAAAATGACATGAAAGTGAAAAAATGATTGGAGGATATTTGTCAAAAATTAGCTAAATACAGGAGATCGAGTACAATCTTTGCTGTCGTGATTTGCTGAAGTCCACCCCTCATTGGTCAAACATGTTAGGTGACGATACAATTAAGTTGACAGGTATGTTCATCCTTGAGCTGTGCACTTAGTAATAGTTGCAACCGATGATAGATTCATATATCACATGTTGTTGCAGAGTTGCGAGGATGGAGAAAAATTGGTCTGCTTGTGCCTCCAAAGGCGTCATTTACACATGGGAGAACTTTTAGAGACAACATTTACAAATTGAGTGTGTGTGTGTGTGTGTGTGTGTGTGTGTGTGTGTGTAAACATTCTTAGCAAGTGTGCAAATATCATAGTAGCAAGCAACTTATAAAATTGCTTTGTAGAACTTGCATTTGTAACTTTGTTGCATCATTCCTGTCAGGACTTTAATTGTATAGCATGTTTTACTGTCTTTAAGAATAACTCATGGTTGGGGTCCTTCATCAACGGAATCATAAATAAAGTGAAGCATTTAGTTTCAAGTATTCGTATCAGATATTAGGAGCTTTAAAAATATTAATCTTCAGAATTATATTTTGTGGTGTTAATGTGTTTCATTGCTAATTCCTTTTCTATTCCAGCAATCCTTGCCACCAATTTGCAGCTACTATAAACTCGGAGACACTTTCTACTTCAGCGGTTGATTATAGCGGGAAGGAGGCTTTTGTCATTGATAGCCATTATAGCTCCCCCAAAAGATTCTTGAGTAGTAGTACCTCTTAATTGAATTTCAGTCTGCACTTTATATTAGTAGTTTAGAGATAAGGATTTAAATTTATCAGATTCAAATTAATGTGTTGATTTATTTTTGAAAAGGATCTATAGAATTATGTATTTCTAGACATCATTGTTGGTATGTATACGATATTGTTTTTTGATCACATATCATGTTTGTGGTATGATTTTGATAATGTTTTTTTTTTCCCAGTATTTGTATGGTTTCAGTAGCTAGTTTTTGGTTATATATTGGTAGGAAAAATTAAATAAATTACCTTTTTTTAATTGAAATATTACATATAGACCGGTTTTGATTTAGGAACCAGTATTAATATACACCCTCCAAAATTCGCGCCAATCCATTTTGGAACCGGTCTTGATATAGTTATTTAAACCGGTTATTTAGACCTGCGCCATGTAGAGCGGTTCAAACACCGGTCTTTAAAAGCTTTTTAACCGGTCTTAATAACACAAAATGTAGTAGTGGTGGTTTTTTATTGTAGTTTTTATGATAAATGTATTGCCGTGGGTTTAGATTTTAGGCATAATTATGGCAAATTTTGCGTAGAGATGGATTTATAACTTATGTAAACTACTTATAATATTATCTAATGTAATTATGTTGTGCCATGAATATTGTTACGAGTTGTAGTTAATTTTGTGCTGCTGGAAATAAAATACAGTGGACCTAAATTGGAATGTATTATTGAAGTTGCAGGAAGAATAAAAAAATTCAGGTTTCGTAACTGAAAAATATTTTTTTCTAGCTTTAATAGTTGAGCTCCAAATAATTTTTGTAGCTTTCATATTTGAGCTCCAAATGACTCGTATGATGATCTAAAAAATACTTTTTTGTAGCTTTCATAGTTGAGCTCCAAAAGATGAATTAATGCTTCAAAACAAATTCTTTTGAAGCGGTTAAGAGAAGCGCTTCATAAGTGACCTCATTTTTTGGAGCCTTGGCATTTGGAGCTATGCACTTCACCGTTAACCCATTTTCACGGCTACATAAGCTCAGCTTTGTATACATGCTAGCTTTTGGCAATCTAACACACGCACATAATAAGTTATGTGACCATTTGTACCAGATTTTGTCTACACTGAAATCTTGTGTGACAAACTCGACTATATGATTTAGTCACATAAACAATTACTTCATCTGACATATAAAGTCTCGTGATTTAGACACACAAAATAACACTCAATGTGACTAATATCAAATTTAATGATAATCGTTTTTTGCCCATTTTTGCTCTAAATAATAGCTACATGAATATTTCACAACGTGACTGTTTTGAATATATCGGTCATATATAATCATCTAAAATGTGGCCATAAACATCATTTAGATACACATTTGTGATATGGTGTGGCTATTATAAAGCCATATAGTCACATGATCGTGCTAAAAATTAATGTGACTATACACATTAGCTTTTGGCATTCTAACACACACTATACTTTAGACACACATATTAAGTTATGTGACCACATGTACCAGATTTTGGCTACACTGAAATCATGTATGACAAACTCGAATATATGATTTAGTCACATAAACAATTACTTCATGTGACCATATAAAGTCTTATGAATTAGACACACAAACTAACACTCAATGTGACTAATATCAAATTTAATGATAATCATTTTTGCCCATTTTTGCTCTAAATAATAGCCACATGAATATTTCACAACGTGACTGTTGTGAATATATTGGTCACATATAATCACCTAAAATGTGGTCATAAACATCATTTGGATATACATTTGTGGTATAGTGTGGCTATTATAAAGCCATATAGTCACAAGATCGTGCTATAAATTAATGTGACTATACACATTAGCTTTTAGCATTCTAACACACACTAAACTTTAGACACACATAATAAGTTATGTGACCATATGTACCGGATTTTGGTTACACTGAAATCATGTGTGACAAACTCGACTATATGATTTAGTCACATAAACAATTACTTCATGTGACCATATAGTGGCATTTGGTCACAGTGTTCAAGTGTGTGACATAGATTTGTCACGTTTTATGCGTATAACGTGACTAATGCTTCGAACTTACTCTTTATTTGTCACGCCTTCCAAATTCATATGTGACTAAATAATCACCCAAAAAATAGTTGTGGCCGTTAGCCACATAAATGTTTGAAGGTGTGGCAATACATTCTCGAATGGTCACACGATCGGAGTTCATATGTGGCTAACTAATAACTTGAATTCTATTTTTGTACCTTTAGCCACATAAATATTCGAATGTGTGGCCGTTTAATTTCGGGTATGTGTGACCAAATCTCATTTTTGTACTAGTGCTAGGGAAGGCAAAGGAAAATGACTACACTCCCGATCCAAACCGTCACATTGAGTTCAACGCCCAAGGTGTGACAATCCTCCAATTAGGGTATTTACTTAACATAATTTCATGCATTACCTAGAGTAATTCCCTGACTAGTGAATTCAAAACAATTTATGTGTTAAGTTTTTGATAAACTTACTATGTGATACGTGATATATTTGATAGTAGTTATATGTGTATATATATAATTACGTGCGAAATGAATATATCAAACTATATGAATTGAACACGATAATATTGGTGATACAAAATAATTAATAATCCGAAAATTATTAATTACAACTATTATATAATTATATTATTGAAATAATATAATAAATTATACGTTTTATAATAAACGTATTAATCGCGAATAATTAAGTTCCAAAATGAACTTCGAAAATACTTTTGAATAATTTTTAGTTTGAAATTATTATATAAAAGTATTATAACGAAAAGAAAACGAAATATTAGACGACTTTTGTTACGCGTAATACGAACAGAAACAATTTTAAAACGCGCCTAGAGGTTCCAAATAATAAAAGTATTATTTCGTAAGTTACTGTTTTAATGTATAGAACATTACCTCAAAATATGATTTCCAAATTTAACTGAAATCTGGCACGCATTTTGAACCATACAGTACTTTTACTGTGATTAATTTTAATGATACTTGTAACAAAGTATTTCACATTTCGATTTCAAAGTTCTAAATCTGTGATAACGAGAAACATAACGCAAAATTTTATTATACATAAACTACCACAAATTATACCCGTACACGAAATTAACGGGCTAAAAACTACCAATAACACACTTTGCAAAATATCTGGGCGACAGATTTTAACTCCCTCCATGCTGCCTTTGAAAATCTCGACTCAACTCTTCTCTTATACACTCCCCTCACATTTGATCACCTAACTCAAATAATACACACACACCACACTTCACTGATTTCTTTGTGTCTCTGAGATCTTCAACAACAATAACAGAGGGAGTAGCAGCATAAGCAACACCAAAAGCACCTTCATCTTCACCAAATCAAACACCTAAAACTACAAACAAAAATGGTTTCTTGATCATCATCATCGTTCGTAATCATCATCATCAACTCAGAAATCATCATCATCTTCCTTAAATCATTGTAAGGAACATTTTATACATTTTTCTCATTTATATAATTTTCTTAAATTTTGATATATGATGATTATTGTTGTTATAAACTTGTTAAAACATGTTACAATAGGTTTATATAACATATTAAGGTGTTTGATCATGTTAAAAACGGATATAAAAACAAAACCCGTATGTAATTGTTATAACAGCGAACGAACAGAACCTGCAAAACCCTTGAATCCGGCGGATTCAAGCGAATCCGGCGGATTCCCAGCCGAAACTCAGATGAATCCGGCGTATTCACGGGAATACGGCGGATTCCCAATTTTTAAACTTCGAATACGGCGTATTCAGTTAAATACGGCGTATTCCCACCTATGACCCGCAAACAAACCTCGGCTAAAACGATGAACGAGTAAAAGACATACTTGAATCCGGCGGATTCATGTGAATACGGCAGATTCCCCACATTTGAAACGAATACGGCGGATTCATGTGAATCCGGCGTATTCCCCTAATTTGGCCCGAATCCGGCGGATTCCCCCACTGGTCCAACTTGTTACTTTTGCATTTTTAAATAATGTACAAACTAAAAATCGTTATATGAACCGGGACTTATTACTTGACTAATATTGCGGCAACGAGACCTTGTAATAATATGGACACAACTATGAGACATAATTATATCCGCGACATAAAGTAATACGGACATTTAGAACGTGACAAAACTTCGAAATAATTACAAAACATATATATGCAAACGAACGGACAATATAAATATAACGAGACGTATGAAATGGAACGATTTAATTATCTAGTACAAACTATATACGATAAACAAAAACGAGATATATTTTATAACAAACAAAGTTATTTTGATAAACAATGATAATTATGTTTTGAAAACATAATCGACAACAACGACAACTACATTTATAACTATGTATATATACATACACACTACATTTATATATATGTATATATAGACATTAACAACGACGACAATTAATATATATATTAGAATATATATATTCAACTAAAATGTATATAAATATACATACTTGAACTTAACGACTAATTGAAACGCAAACCTCACCAGCAACTGAAATATTATAAACTTTTCAACTTAACAAATAATCCACATACTTATACAAGTATTATTATTTGCGTCTAGGTATTTGAGGACGCGTTGGGATTATTTGCTAGCTATCTATTTGTGATGAAGACTTGCAAAACCGTGAGTTCACAGCCCCTATTTTCTACTGTTTTAAATGCTTTTAAAACCAGGGGTGGAAAACATAGAACAATGTGATATAACATGCTACATGCTTTATGTAATTGCGCTGCATGCTACAATGTGAAATTGATTAACATGATTTCTTTCATGCTATTAAACTTGAACTGTTATTACGAAATGTTTTCATATTAATTGAACTTGAACAAATTATATGAAACATTTTCACAACATTTTTGGGAATAAGACAACAGATCTTGGTGCGATCCTAGGTTTACGCGAGGTAGTTGTAGTGCACATAAGTCCCAGTGCTTGCAACCTATAACCATTAGCTAGGTGACTCTAGCCACTGAGTATACAGATAGTACTATCGATTTGACAACCCTCCCAGGATATTACTCGTTGGTCATTCCAACCAAATCGACGATAGTCGTAACGAGGAGTGTATACTTAAGATGTTACTGAGGCAACAACAAAACAACTAGTCGTGGTTTGGTTATAGTACTAGTGTCGTTACTTTAACTCTAAAGGTTTAGCTCACCTTGGAGGGATTATAGTCTATATTTCCCACATTTACAACTAAACAACTAAACAACAACTTGGTTTGGGATTGGTATTCCCTGTGATGACTAATAGGACAGGTGTTCCTTTGAGAGACTATTTCTAGGAAACGTTTACCTTAAATGGTTAAACTTGGTTTCCCACACAAAAACAACTATTCATAGGAAATGTTTACTTAAATGTTAAACCTGTATTTCCTGCAATAACTATTCTGGAATGTTTACCTTATTGTTAAACTTGAGTTCCTGTTAACTATCTGTTGGAAAATGTTTGCTTGACTGCTAAACCTGATTTTCCTTAACTATTGAAATGGATATGTTTACTTATTTGATAAACCTGTATATCCTGCGACTACTTGTTAGGAAATGTTTATGATTAAACTTGTGTTTCCTACACATTTATATTGTAGTAAGAATGACATTCTTACTAACTATGGGAATGTTTTCTTTAATTAGAATACTTGTGTTTCCTACTTACATATAAATATTATGTTTGTGTACATGAATGATTTATACAAAACCAATTTACTACGTTCACACTAAACCTGTGAATTCACTCAACATTCAATGTTGACAGTTTACTATGTTTTTCAGGGAATTAGGACTCAGGTACTCCTGCATGCATAAAGGACGTAGGCAACCTGACTATTTATGATGCCACTTTTGGGACACTTGGATTTCCTTTGTATTATCAATTCCATTGGTTATACTTATGAAATCCCTCTTTTATAAATATGTATTTTCAAATACTTAAGTTGTCTTTGACAACCCTACTTATGTACGACGTTACAATGTCGTATCTTTTGTAATAACTTTAAACTTATGGCATCTTAAATATATTATGTTCTGTATGATCATATACTCTGATACAATGAATGCACTATCGAATCTGTCTACCCCCGACGCTTAACAAATATTAAAATGCTTCCGCTAATTAACTAAGAGCTTCCGCTAAACTGTTAATAAACACGATTACCGATTTGGGGGTGTGACAGAGATTGGTATCAGAGCTATTGGTTATAGAGAACTAGAAGTCTTTAAGCGACTGAAAACCTTAGAGACCTAGACTATAGCCTTGGCTAACACATTTCAGCATTCATACTGTTGCATACGTCTGACACGTCACACACGTTTCTTTGACTAGACATGTCGAGACACGCACCTATTCACATCACTGATTCTGATACTGAGGAGGATCCCATGGAGGGACCATACGATGGGATTCCTACAGCAGTGTCTGAGGAGGTTTACCCGCCTACATTTCCTAGAGATACTTCAGATGGTTCGATAGCCACTCCACCATTGCCATCCACTGATCCTGCTACCCATATGTTAGGATCTATGTCTATGTCTAGACGCCATCTTATTGGAGAGCCTTCTTATCGGCCTACACCTAGGAGGACTCCGCTGTCGTGTGTCAGGGATTTTCCCATAGGACCCTCATCATCTCGCGGCAAGGAGCCGATGACTGAGGAGCGAGAGATCCGCTGTGATCAGCAGACACCGAGAGCTAGAGTTCCGCATCTGGACTGGATGCCACGCATTTTACGCCATTTGAGGATCATTGAGAAGATTCCTTCCACCTATGAGACTGGGGAGTCATCTCACACATCTACATCTCTACATTTGACCGAGGAGCCTCTGGAGCTTACGGTCCCTACTGTGGTCGCCGTTATTCGTACCTTGCTGGGATTTCATTTTGGTACGCAGTCTGCCCTCCGAGTTATGCGCAGTGACGCCTCTCATCTTGATGATGATGTGCTGGCGATATATGGACGCCTTGCGACTTCTGAGTTGCACATCGAGGTAGACAGGGAGTCTGCCGATGCTACTAGAGCACGTCTGATCCGACTGGAGAGTCGTCTGGAGACTATAGGTGCTGCAGTTTGTTTATGTGTGTTGATGGTTGCTGTTAGGATGTTTGTGGGTTGGAGTCTACCGTATTTCTTTTAGACCGTATGTATGATGTATTAGGACCGTAGTTATGATGTATTTGGGTTGACTTTTGACTAGATGGATGTATAGGTTAAATCCGTCACATTTTGTAGATCATGTTTGATCCAATGGGTATCTTTTGTAGTAAATCCCATCTTTGTACAAAACTTATGTAACAACGCTTAACCCATGTTATTATATACATCAATTATGCAATGACTTTTAATTATGATATGTAAACCAAACATAAGCTAGTTTTACATTATTACATACATTGTGAATGATATCAATTGGTGATTGACTTCATACTATATTTACATTTATCACTTACTTTATGAGTGATGACTTGATTAGATATCTTACGAGTGTTTCTTGTGTGTGATTAGGACTGAATCATGCCGCCTAAACGTAGAAATACCAGAAACAGCCAACGAAACCCCACACCACCTCCTGCTGTTGAGGAGACTACTGAACAAATGGTTAACCGAAGAATTTCTGAAGCACTTGCTCAGTATGATACTGACCGAAACCGTAGCGGTAGTAGAGAAACCGAACCAAACGCATCAGGTAGTAATCCTGAGAGCACTCATAAGGGATGTTCATATAAGACATTCCTAGCTTGTAAACCGAGTCATTTCCGTGGTACTGAGGGTGCCATTGGAATCATCCATTGGATAGAGAAAATGGAGTCTGTGATAGAAATTAGCAAGTGTGCCCGTGAAGATATGGTCATGTATGCTACATGCACGTTTAGTGATAAGGCTTTGACTTGGTGGAACGCCCAAAAGCAAGCAATGGGTCGTCCAGCCGCTCATTCAATGTCTTGGGAAACTTTGAAAACTATGGTCATGGAAGAGTTTTGTCCCCGCAGTGAGCTGCAGAAGATTGAGTCTGAACTCTGGAACATTGCTATGGTTGGTGCTGATATCACAGGATATACCACTAGATTTCAAGAACTGGCACGTCTTGTACCGCACATGGTCACTCCTGAGTACAAGCGCACTGAAAGGTATATCTGGGGCTTAGTGCCACAAATTCGAAGTTTGGTAACATCAGCCAATCCTGCTACTTTTAAGATTGCTGTGGAACTAGCACAGCGTTTGACTGATGAAGCAGTAAGGATGGGGAATCTTACTAAGAAAGCTGATACTGGAAGGGTTGAATCCAGCAATGCTGATGCTGGGAAAGGAAAACGCAAGTGGAATGACCGTCAGGGTCACAAGAATAAGAAGCAAGCTAGTACCACGAAAGCCTACGTTGCCACTACTGTTGAACAAAAGACTTATATGGGGAGTAAGCCCAAGTGTGGCAAGTGTGAACGTCACCATGATGGTGACTGTACTTTCTGTGGGAATTGCAAACGCTGGGGGCATTTGGCCCAATACTGTAGAGCGAACCCTACCACTCAAGCAAATAGGGATCGACCAGCAAATGGATGTTTCGAATGTGGCGAGCAAGGTCATTTCCGAAACAAGTGTCCTAAACTGAACCGTGGTAACCAAATCAATCAGAACCGCCCTGCAAACCCGAACAACAACAATAATCGTGGGAACGCCAACAACCAGCCAGCTAGGGGTCGTGCATTTGTCGTTGGAGCGCAAGAGGCACGCCAGGACCCTAACACTGTCACTGGTACGTTTCTAGTTAACGATCATTATGCATCCGTATTATTTGATTCTGGAGCCGATTTGAGTTTTGTGTCTAAGGACTTTAGACCACTATTAGACGTTAGATCTCGTAAGCTAGACAACAAGTACACCTTAGAACTAGCCGATGGTAGGTTGATTGAATCAGGAGAAATAGTACCAGGATGTACTCTAGCATTAGAGAGTCATCTTTTCAAAATAGACTTACTACCGGTTGAATTGGGAAGCTTTGACATCGTAGTCGGTATGGACTGGTTGTCGAAGAACCGTGCAGAGATTGTTTGTTTTGATAAAATGATACGTATACCATTGTCTACTGGAGAAACTTTGGTGATACAAGGAGACAAGAGGGCGAGTGCCGTCAAAACAATAAATTGTTTGAAAGCTTGTAAATATCTCCGGAAGGGATATCCAGCATTTTTGGCGCATGTTGTGGAAAAGAAATCTGTAGAGAGAAGCTTAAACGATATACCTGTAGTACGAGACTATCCGGGACTGTTTCCTGATGATCTTCCAGGATTACCACCTCCGCGACAAGTCGAATTTCGCATCGATCTGGTGCCTGGAGCCGCACCAATCGCTCGCTCACCTTATCGTCTAGCTCCATCAGAAATGCAAGAACTGTCTACACAGTTGCAAGAGCTCTTAGATTTAGGATTCATCCGACCGAGCTTTTCACCTTGGGGAGCTCCGGTTCTGTTTGTCAAGAAGAAGGATGGATCTATGCGCATGTGCATTGACTACAGAGAATTGAATAAAGTAACTATTAAGAACCGATATCCGTTACCACGCATTGACGATCTATTTGATCAGCTACAAGGATCAAGTTACTACTCAAAGATCGATCTGCGTTCTGGTTATCATCAACTGAAGGTTCGAGAAGAGGATGTGCCGAAGACAGCGTTCAGGACTCGTTATGGTCACTATGAGTTCCTAGTCATGCCATTTGGATTGACTAACGCGCCGGCAGTATTTATGGATCTCATGAACCGAGTGTGCAAACCTTACTTAGATAAGTTTGTCATTGTGTTCATTGACGATATTTTGATTTACTCAAAGACGAAAGAGGATCACGAACAGCATTTGAAACTTATCCTCCAACTACTTGAGAACGAGAAGCTGTATGCTAAGTTCTCCAAATGCGAATTTTGGATTAGAGAGGTTCATTTCCTAGGTCACGTGATCAATGATAAGGGAATTCATGTGGACCCATCCAAAATAGAGGCGATTAAGAACTGGAAAGCACCGGAAACTCCCACAGAAATTCGACAATTTCTTGGTTTGGCTGGCTATTATCGAAGATTTATAGAGAACTTTTCAAAGATAGCCCAGTCACTCACCACCTTAACTCAGAAGGATAAGAAATTCGAATGGGGAGAGAAACAAGAAAACGCCTTTCAACTGTTGAAACAAAAGTTGAGCACCGCACCGATTCTATCCTTACCTGAGGGAACAGAGAACTTCATTGTTTATTGTGACGCCTCACATCAAGGATTAGGTTGTGTTCTCATGCAAAACGACAAAGTTATTGCTTATGCATCTCGTCAATTGAAGATTCACGAGAAGAACTATACGACTCATGACTTAGAGTTGGGAGCAGTCGTTTTTGCATTGAAAATTTGGAGACACTACTTATATGGCACAAAGTGTACAATTTTCACTGACCACAAGAGTCTACAACACATATTCGACCAGAAAGAACTCAACATGAGACAGAGACGTTGGGTCGAATTACTGAATGATTACGACTGTGAGATTAAATACCATCCGGGCAAGGCTAATGTAGTAGCAGATGCCTTGAGTCGTAAAGAGAACATTAAGCCTCGCAGAGTTCGAGCCTTAGTGTTAACAATTCACTCTAATCTCATTACTCAAATTCGCGAAGCGCAACAATTAGCTTTCACCGCCGAACGCATGAAAAATGAATCCCTGAGGGGAATGGAGAAACAGCTTGAAACAAAAGAGAATGGAGTTTTATACTTCATGAATCGAATTTGGGTACCGTGCGACGATGAACTCCGTAAGCTGATATTGGACGAAGCTCACAAGTCCAATTACTCGATTCATCCTGGTGCAGACAAGATGTACCAAGATGTGAAAGGTTTCTATTGGTGGCCTAATATGAAGAGAGACATCGCTACTTATGTCAGCAAATGTCTAACTTGTTCAAAGGTCAAGGTTGAGTATCAAAAACCTTCAGGACTTTTGCAACAACCAGAGATGCCACAATGGAAATGGGAACACATAACAATGGATTTTATCACAAAGCTACCAAAGACATCAACTGGTGTTGATTCAATTTGGGTGATTGTCGATAGACTGACGAAATCAGCCCACTTCATTGCTTTCAAAGAGACTGACAAACTCGAGAAACTGGCAAAGATCAATATCAAAGAAGTCGTTTCTCGGCACGGTGTGCCACTATCGATTATATCTGATAGAGATAGCAGATTCACATCTCGCTTCTGGCAAACACTACAACAGGCCCTAGGTACTCGACTCGATATGAGTACGGCCTATCATCCGCAAACAGATGGCCAGAGTGAACGAACGATTCAAACGCTCGAAGATTTGTTGCGAGCATGTGTGATTGACTTTGGAGGAAGTTGGGATACTCATCTCCCATTAGCTGAGTTCTCCTACAACAATAGTTATCACACCAGTATACATATGGCACCGTTTGAAGCGTTGTATGGACGTAAGTGCCGATCACCACTCTGTTGGGCAGAGTTGGGTGACAGACAGTTATCCGGACCCGAACTTGTCCAGGAGACTACGGACAAGATATCACAAGTACTTCAACGATTGAAAACAGCAAGAGACAGACAAAAGAGTTACGCCGATAACCGCCGTAAACCTCTTGAGTTTCAAGTAGAAGATAAGGTTCTACTCAAAGTATCGCCTTGGAAAGGGATAGCACGATTTGGCAAACGAGGAAAACTGAACCCACGATATGTTGGACCTTTTGAAATCCTTGCTAGGATTGGTCCTGTCGCTTATAAACTCAAACTACCACAAGAGCTTAGTAGTATTCACGACACTTTTCATGTGTGTAATTTGAAGAAGTGTCTTTCGGACGAAACACTCATCATTCCTCCTGACGAGGTCTTTATTAACTCAAAGCTTAACTTTGTGGAGGAACCAATCGAAATAGCTGATACGAAAACACAAAGACTACGAAACAAACGAATCAAACTCGTCAAAGTTCGATGGAATTCGAAGCATGGCCCAGAGTTTACTTGGGAACGTGAGGATGAGATAAGAAAGAAATACCCTCACCTTTTTGAACAAGCGACCCGCACGAATAACTCTAATTAAATCTCGGGACGAGATTTCGCTAACGGGGGGAGAATGTGACAATCCTCCAATTAGGGTATTTACTTAACCTAATTTCATGCATTACCTAGAGTAATTCCCTGACTAGTGAATTCAAAACAATTTATGTGTTAAGTTTTTGATAAACTTACTATGTGATACGTGATATATTTGATAGTAGTTATATGTGTATATATATAATTACGTGCGAAATGAATATATCAAACTATATGAATTGAACACGATAATATTGGTGATACAAAATAATTAATAATCCGAAAATTATTAATTACAACTATTATATAATTATATTATTGAAATAATATAATAAATTATACGTTTTATAATAAACGTATTAATCGCGAATAATTAAGTTCCAAAATGAACTTCGAAAATACTTTTGAATAATTTTTAGTTTGAAATTATTATATAAAAGTATTATAACGAAAAGAAAACGAAATATTAGACGACTTTTGTTACGCGTAATACGAACAGAAACAATTTTAAAACGCGCCTAGAGGTTCCAAATAATAAAAGTATTATTTCGTAAGTTACTGTTTTAATGTATAGAACATTATCTCAAAATATGATTTCCAAATTTAACTGAAATCTGGCACGCGTTTTGAACCATACAGTACTTTTACTGTGATTAATTTTAATGATACTTGTAACAAAGTATTTCACATTTCGATTTCAAAGTTCTAAATCTGTGATAACGAGAAACATAACGCAAAATTTTATTATACATAAACTACCACAAATTATACCCGTACACGAAATTAACGGGCTAAAAACTACCAATAACACACTTTGCAAAATATCTGGGTGACAGATTTTAACTCCCTCCATGCTGCCTTTGAAAATCTCGACTCAACTCTTCTCTTATACACTCCCCTCACATTTGATCACCTAACTCAAATAATACACACACATCACACTTCACTGATTTCTTTGTGTCTCTGAGATCTTCAACAACAATAACAGAGGGAGTAGCAGCATAAGCAACACCAAAAGCACCTTCATCTTCACCAAATCAAACACCTAAAACTACAAACAAAAATGGTTTCTTGATCATCATCATCGTTCGTAATCATCATCATTGTAACACCCGGTCAAAAAGTCAAATTTCGCGCCGATTTTAAACTTTGAATAATTACATTTTATAGTTCAAGTGAAATATTTTTATTAAAAATACTTACAAAATAACATAACCAAATTATAGATTTAAAGTAATAAATCTACATTTTAATCAGGTATAAAATCACGGACATTTTGTACTGTGGTTGGAGACCACAGTACACGAGTTAGGGATCTGAGTTCAAATAAAAACCCAAATCCCTCCTCATTCTTTCTCATTCACCACATTTCACTCTCTCTCTCCTCTCAACTTTTCTCTCATCTCTCTCTCTACAACCTACCACCACACCACCGCCACCATAATCCGCCAAAAACCACCGTCAAACGACCTCCAATCTCAAAGCTCCTTTAGGGAAAAACGATCACCACGCAACGATCTACAATCCTATCTTTTCGGATTCTCCTCGCGCGAATTTGTAAGTTTCCGACAATTCTCGAAATCTCTCAAAACTTTGTTATTTTGCTTGTTTGCGGTTTAGATAAGCTTAAAATACTTAATTATGGGTTGGGTAAAAGAATCGGACTCAACGGAGGCCGGAAAACTCGTTTCCGACTCAAACTCCGGCGAACAGTCCGCTACGTCGCAGGGACCAAAAACAGTGCTGCGACGTCGCAGCCAACGTCGCAAAAACATCTCAACGTCGCATGATGCGACGTAACACCCTACGTCGCAGTAAATCTTAAACGTCGCACATTGCGACGTAACACGCAATGTCGCATTAAATTGCGACGTCGCACATAGCGACGCAAGACCCTACGTCGCATCTGACGTCGCAGTTGACGTCGCATCTGACGTCGCATCTGACATCGCAGAACCTTAAAAACCTATGTTTTTCACTAAGTATTGACAACCAAATTTTACCACTCGATTTTACCCGAATTTGGATTTCGAATGCGTTTTCTTTAAAGCAAAGTAGTAGAAATAAAAATTTTCCAAGCTGACCTGGCAGCTCGACCCCAGCCAGGGGCTCTGCCCCTTGGACCCCGCCAGGGGTTGCCACCCCTTGGACCCCGCTATCAGGGGCGCTGCCCCCGAACCCCCGTACACGGTCTTTAAAACCAAGCGACAAACAAACATTCGAACGACTTACTTGGTCAGACTATTTGATCTCGTACTTATACAACCTCACGTGTTTAGGACACTAGAAGGTTACCATTTGGACGACGCGCGTATCATCGTATCGTTAACAACTCACAGGTGAGTTTCATAGCCCCACCCTTTCAACTGTTTTACTATTTTCGGGGTGAAACACATGCTCAATTGCTGTTTTCAAATCATATTAACAATCGTTTATAATTTACAACTATTTATATTACTGTATGTAATACGAAATGTGTAATACTTAGGAATTACACCCGCAATATTGTTTTAGAACAATATCAATACTTAACCTAGATAGGTTACAATCGTACCCGGTTAGGTCGTTGGAAACGATTACCAACACATAACTTGATTTAGTTATCACAATCTTTTGGCCATATTGTCACGGGACAATATCATTGAATACATTAGAACTAGTTAGTTCTACCTACACTGAACAACATCTGTACTGTTACAAGTTTAGTTATTCTTTAAGAACTAAAACTGTCAACACACTTCATTATCACTAGAATGGGAACCGAACTTAAGTGAACATTTTCCCAAGACTCCGTTATATATACTTTCTAGGCTTTAGGCTAGGAGTATACAATATTATCACAAGTTAGTACAGACTTCTTATATCCATACTACTCAACTGGTGACGACTCTGGCTCAGGATGTAATCCAACCAGGGATGGTCCCCCGGCCCAGGATGTAATCCAACCATGGGGGTGTCACCTGGTGAATATCTACATACTATTATACGATCTACTTAGTCAGGCATGTCGAGTACTGCTGGCTCTCAAACAACTTAGTCGGGCATGTCGTTGTACTGCCGGCTCAATCACAAATTGCTGCGAGCAATTCCAAAAACGATGCCGCGGTATTGCAGCGGGCACCAAACGATGCCACAGTAAAGTGGGCACAAAACGAAACCACGGTATTGCAGTGGACGAAATTTCAATCAATGGATCAGCGAGTGATACTCGGGATTCACAATAAGTTAACGGATCGGTGGTGCTGCCACGCGAGGCCGTTAGCTCAATTCATGTCCGGGTTAGCTTATGCTAATCGGGTAAACGGACACGCTAAACGTTCAAACATAGATCTGCGGATCTACAATCACTTGTTGCTGGATGCAACACCTCATATATTAAATCATAGTTCTGCGGGACTACAGTTACTTACTATCATATGACGTGGTCATATAGTTATTTGGTTACAACTTAGGCAGGTATTGCCTCCCGTTATACACTTACTCATACCAGATAGGTATTCAGGCTCGGTATGCCTCAATTATTGTGTACTTAGGTACGGACTACAATTGCTTAGGTATTAGATACCTAAACTTTCGAATTACACATTGGTAATTACAACTACAATTTGCTACAAATCAGAATCGTGGATTCTGAACAATTTCTCAAAACATACAAGATTTATACTTTATGTATTCAACTAACAAACCTATGAACTCACCAGCTTTATAGCTGACCTGTTTTAGCATGTGTTCTCAGGTGCGCAGCAGGATTAGGATTACTACAAGATTATGTTAGCTCGAGTCGCATGATTTCAAACATATGGGACAACTCTGCATTTACTTTCATATTTTCCAATTATGTATTTGGAATTTGTTGTTAAACTTATAACGTTGTAAAAATTTTTATTTACGAAATGTATAACCATTTTCAAACGTCTCATTTAGAGTCGTTCATTATGTATCTTATGCTGTGATATTTGATTTAGTAACACCCGACCCGACAGCTTCCGCAAACCGAAATTTGAGGGTGTTACAGATTGGTATCAGAGCCTAAGGTTATAGTGAACTAGGTTGCATTTAGTGGGCCTAGACTATGACCGTTAGGCAGTATTCCTCGTTAGGTATGACTGGTTCAGGGATTACATCATACGAGTTTAATTTAACATAGCGTAGCTAACTATGTACAATTAAATAAAGATGATGCGATATCTGAAAGGGGTTATACTGGACCAGGAATGCGTAGTTGACTCTAATTTGTTATGTGCTAGACATCCTAGGCTATTATATGTACTGTAGGTATGTATGAATAGGCCTTACATGTGTAATAATTTTACGTACTTATATATATATTGAGTATATATATACAATCAATTCCGCTGAACTAATACATACTCGCGAAGAGGCACATCGCCGTCTTCCTAACTATCGCGACTCGACACCTTTCTCCATATGCACGCATAGGAGAATATCACATTTATCACTGAGCCTCGGGAAGGAGGTACAAACGTATTCAATGGGAATGGAAACCCACACATGCTAAACGTCCACGAAATTTAAAACAAACAAACGAATCTCCCACCTTTGACTGTGCTGGTCACAATTGGATTAGTGTTGACTAAGTCCACAACAAATTAATTATCTCAAGCACAACTTGATCATTTGGATCAATTGATTAAATACCTCAGTGCCTTGGCACTCACATTCTAGCATTGTGCTACATTTGGGAAATCGCATAACTTTAACGCATATTCGGCCTTAGGGATACAATCGAACAACACATGGCACGTAGTGCTACGATTTCAAGGTATGTTGATACCACAACTTGAGCACGTTAGTGCAACCTTCACAGTACGTCGATACTACAATCATGGCATGTTGATGCCACACTCATAGTACATGGGTACCACAATTTCCATGCCGCGGGCACTTCATTACAGCACGTGGTGCTGCGTTTCATGGTACTTTGGTACTACAATTACAAAACATTAGTATTTCAATTACTGTGCTGATAGCACTGCATTATAGCATTAGGTGCTACTTCAATTATGCATGTAGACTTGTTATAGTTGCATGTACGACTTACATATATACATATACACTTACTTAACTGGGCACGAGATGTCACACCTGACTTTTATTACGCACGTATACTTGAATAGTTACGTGTACACCATATATGTATATACGACTACTCTACTGGACACGAGGTGTTCCACTCGATTTTTGTGCGTATGAACACTCGCTATACGCACTTATACACTTATACGCATACGCGATTACCTTACTGGGCACGAAGTGCCACACCACGACTACTAAGGCATGTAATGCCTCAATCGATAAATACACGATGTCACCACACACATGGGTTGTGTTGGGAGACCCCGCTTCAACACCACATATGGCACTGTAGGTGTCACATTCACCGGCGTGATTGGCCGTATAGTATCTTAGTACTACACTGTAGTCCGTGGGACTACTCACAACAACATAGTCTGGTTGACTACATTAAAACACGATTTAGTCATTATTACGACTATTCATCAAAACTACAACCTAATTGGTCACAACTCTCGAAAAACATGGAAACAGGACAATTTAACCAAGGTTAACTCGACAACAGATACTTAAACTGTTGTGACAACACCACAAAAAGGGCAGAAATATGACTGCCACACGCGATATCAAAACTTCAACATCAAGGATCATGGGATCCCGTATCACTCATTTAAGAACTCAAGTTTACTATTCATGTCACTGTAATAATCAAAATCTTTGAATAAAGGTCTCACACTTTGTCGTTTCATTCTTGTTCAAGAATCATGCCTCCTAAACGACAAACTTTCACTCAAGCTGAGCACAATCAAATCATTAATCAAGCAGTGACTGCGACCTTAGCTGCTCAGAACCAAGTAAAGCCTTGCACTTTTAGGGATTTCCTGAGGTGCGAACCACCAAACTTCGTTGGTACTGAAGGAGCTATCGGATTAATTCGATGGTTCGAGAAAATGGAATCTATTTTCCACGTGTGCAACTGCCCCGACGACTGCAAAGTCTTGTACGCCACATACACCCTCCAGGATAATGCTTCTACCTGGTGGAATTTTCACGCCCGAACTGTAGGAATCGACACTGCTCACGAACTTCCGTGGGAAGACCTGAAACGAATCATGAAGGACAAGTATTGTCCCATCGAAGTACTTCACAAACTTGAGGACGAACTTTGGCACCTCACCGTAAAAGACAACGATATCGAAACATATACCACTCGTTTCCAACTACTAGCACACTTGTGCCCCACCATAGTAAACCCTGAAAGTCAACAAATCGCAAGGTACACCGGTGGACTCCCGCTACTAATTGAGGGAATGGTCACCGCCTCTAAACCCACTACTATTGAAGAGGCCATTCGTATGGCCCACAGACTTATGGCACAGAGGGAACGACGCGAAACAACTGCAACTGAAAACAACCTAACAAATTGGGATGGAAATTCCATCACTAGTCACAATCCAACCAATCAACCTAAACCCTTGAGGTACCAGGCTGTCGAACCTAACGAAAGACAAGGCTATGCGGGTAACAAACCATTTTGTCACGGCTGTAAACGTCATCATGACGGATTATGCGGATTACCCTGCGAAAGATGCCAACGATACGGTCACGTAATCCGGGACTGCAGAGTTCCCGCCAATCCCGACTCTCGAAGGATATGCTTCAAATGTAAGGAACCCGGTCATTACAAGAAGGACTGCCCAAAAAGACGCAAAATTCACTTAATCGACTCCGAGTAAATCAAATAAATCTCCAACGAAAATGTAAGTACAATTTCTCCTCGAAAACATAACTCTTCAATTTTAGATTCGCTAAACGCGTACTTATTGTCCCCACCATCATTTTAACGACTTAATGTCGATCACATCTTAGGGCTAGTTGACCTAGGCCCACATAAAACCCAAAGTTTGCTTTCAGCAGACCAATCGATAGAACACTCACCAACCAAACTCAATGTTTACTTTCAGTAGACTAATCGACTCAAAGATAAATCGCTCAGCCCTGATATAACCAATTACAAAACAGTCACTATGTGACAACCATCTAATCCCGAATGGACTACGACGTAAACGGTTACCGAGTAACCACAAAATAATCATACTCTGAACAAACAATATAGTCAGAATGTGACTACAACGATTAAACATGATGCGGTCATGGAGTGACTGCTATTCAACCTCGTTATAGACATCATGTGTCTGCAATCTATTCGACAAATACCTCGTACGTGCATTGCTCCCCAGACCATGCGCAACCCTGACATCACTTTAAATTTCGGGACGAAATTTTCTTAACAGGGGGAGAATGTAACACCCGGTCAAAAAGTCAAATTTCGCGCCGATTTTAAACTTTGAATAATTACATTTTATAGTTCAAGTGAAATATTTTTATTAAAAATACTTACAAAATAACATAACCAAATTATAGATTTAAAGTAATAAATCTACATTTTAATCAGGTATAAAATCACGGACATTTTGTACTGTGGTTGGAGACCACAGTACACGAGTTAGTGATCTGAGTTCAAATAAAAACCCAAATCCCTCCTCATTCTTTCTCATTCACCACATTTCACTCTCTCTCTCCTCTCAACTTTTCTCTCATCTCTCTCTCTACAACCTACCACCACACCACCGCCACCATAATCCGCCAAAAACCACCGTCAAATGACCTCCAATCTCAAAGCTCCTTTAGGGAAAAACGATCACCACGCAACGATCTACAATCCTATCTTTTCGGATTCTCCTCGCGCGAATTTGTAAGTTTCCGACAATTCTCGAAATCTCTCAAAACTTTGTTATTTTGCTTGTTTGCGGTTTAGATAAGCTTAAAATACTTAATTATGGGTTGGGTAAAAGAATCGGACTCAACGGAGGCCGGAAAACTCGTTTCCGACTCAAACTCCGGCGAACAGTCCGCTACGTCGCAGGGACCAAAAACAGTGCTGCGACGTCGCAGCCGACGTCGCAGCCAACGTCGCAAAAACATCTCAACGTCGCATGATGCGACGTAACACCCTACGTCGCAGTAAATCTTAAACGTCGCACATTGCGACGTAACACGCAATGTCGCATTAAATTGCGACGTCGCACATAGCGACGCAAGACCCTACGTCGCATCTGACGTCGCAGTTGACGTCGCATCTGACGTCGCATCTGACATCGCAGAACCTTAAAACCCTATGTTTTTCACTAAGTATTGACAACCAAATTTTACCACTCGATTTTACCCGAATTTGGATTTCGAATGCGTTTTCTTTAAAGCAAAGTAGTAGAAATAAAAATTTTCCAAGCTGACCTGGCAGCTCGACCCCAGCCAGGGGCTCTGCCCCTTGGACCCCGCCAGGGGTTGCCACCCCTTGGACCCCGCTATCAGGGGCGCTGCCCCCGAACCCCCGTACACGGTCTTTAAAACCAAGCGACAAACAAACATTCGAACGACTTACTTGGTCAGACTATTTGATCTCGTACTTATACAACCTCACGTGTTTAGGACACTAGAAGGTTACCAATTGGACGACGCGCGTATCATCGTATCGTTAACAACTCACAGGTGAGTTTCATAGCCCCACCCTTTCAACTGTTTTACTATTTTCGGGGTGAAACACATGCTCAATTGCTGTTTTCAAATCATATTAACAATCGTTTATAATTTACAACTATTTATATTACTGTATGTAATACGAAATATGTAATACTTAGGAATTACACCCGCAATATTGTTTTAGAACAATATCAATACTTAACCTAGATAGGTTACAATCGTACCCGGTTAGGTCGTTGGAAACGATTACCAACACATAACTTGATTTAGTTATCACAATCTTTTGGCCATATTGTCACGGGACAATATCATTGAATACATTAGAACTAGTTAGTTCTACCTACACTGAACAACATCTGTACTGTTACAAGTTTAGTTATTCTTTAAGAACTAAAACTGTCAACACACTTCATTATCACTAGAATGGGAACCGAACTTAAGTGAACATTTTCCCAAGACTCCGTTATATATACTTTCTAGGCTTTAGGCTAGGAGTATACAATATTATCACAAGTTAGTACAGACTTCTTATATCCATACTACTCAACTGGTGACGACTCTGGCTCAGGATGTAATCCAACCAGGGATGGTCCCCCGGCCCAGGATGTAATCCAACCGTGGGGGTGTCACCTGGTGAATATCTACATACTATTATACGATCTACTTAGTCAGGCATGTCGAGTACTGCTGGCTCTCAAACAACTTAGTCGGGCATGTCGTTGTACTGCCGGCTCAATCACAAATTGCTGCGAGCAATTCCAAAAACGATGCCGCGGTATTGCAGCGGGCACCAAACGATGCCACGGTAAAGTGGGCACAAAACGAAACCACGGTATTGCAGTGGACGAAATTTCAATCAATGGATCAGCGAGTGATACTCGGGATTCACAATAAGTTAACGGATCGGTGGTGTTGCCATGCGAGGCCGTTAGCTCAATTCATGTCCGGGTTAGCTTATGCTAATCGGGTAAACGGACACGCTAAACGTTCAAACATAGATCTGCGGATCTACAATCACTTGTTGCTGGATGCAACACCTCATATATTAAATCATAGTTCTGCGGGACTACAGTTACTTACTATCATATGACGTGGTCATACAGTTATTTGGTTACAACTTAGGCAGGTATTGCCTCCCGTTATACACTTACTCATACCAGATAGGTATTCAGGCTCGGTATGCCTCAATTATTGTGTACTTAGGTACGGACTACAATTGCTTAGGTATTAGATACCTAAACTTTCGAATTACACATTGGTAATTACAACTACAATTTGCTACAAATCAGAATCGTGGATTCTGAACAATTTCTCAAAACATACAAGATTTATACTTTATGTATTCAACTAACAAACCTATGAACTCACCAGCTTTATAGCTGACCTGTTTTAGCATGTGTTCTCAGGTGCCCAGCAGGATTAGGATTACTACAAGATTATGTTAGCTCGAGTTGCATGATTTCAAACATATGGGACAACTCTGCATTTACTTTCATATTTTCCAATTATGTATTTGGAATTTGTTGTTAAACTTATAACGTTGTAAACATTTTTATTTACGAAATGTATAACCATTTTCAAACGTCTCATTTAGAGTCGTTCATTATGTATCTTATGCTGTGATATTTGATTTAGTAACACCCGACCCGACAGCTTCCGCAAACCGAAATTTGAGGGTGTTACAATCATCAACTCAGAAATCATCATCATCTTCCTTAAATCATTGTAAGGAACATTTTATACAATTTTCTCATTTATATAATTTTCTTAAATTTTGATATATGATGATTATTGTTGTTATAAACTTGTTAAAACATGTTACAATAGGTTTATATAACATATTAAGGTGTTTGATCATGTTAAAAACGGATATAAAAACAAAACCCTGATGTAATTGTTATAACAGCGAACGAACAGAACCTGCAAAACCCTTGAATCCGGCGGATTCAAGCGAATCCGGCGGATTCCCAGCCGAAACTCAGATGAATCCGGTGTATTCACGGGAATACGGCGGATTCCCAATTTTTAAACTTCGAATACGGCGTATTCAGTTAAATACGGCGTATTCCCACCTATGACCCGCAAACAAACCTCGGCTAAAACGATGAACGAGTAAAAGACATACTTGAATCCGGCGGATTCATGTGAATACGGCGGATTCCCCACATTTGAAACGAATACGGCGGATTCATGTGAATCCGGCGTATTCCCCTAATTTGGCCCGAATCCGGCGGATTCACCGGAATCCGGCGGATTCCCCCACTGGTCCAACTTGTTACTTTTGCATTTTTAAATAATGTACAAACTAAAAATCGTTATATGAACCGGGACTTATTACTTGACTAATATTGCGGCAACGAGACCTTGTAATAATATGGAAACAACTATGAGACATAATTATATCCGCGACATAAAGTAATACGGACATTTAGAACGTGACAAAACTTCGAAATAATTACAAAACATATATATGCAAACGAACGGACAATATAAATATAACGAGACGTATGAAATGGAACGATTTAATTATCTAGTACAAACTATATACGATAAACAAAAACGAGATATATTTTATAACAAACAAAGTTATTTTGATAAACAATGATAATTATGTTTTGAAAACATAATCGACAACAACGACAACTACATTTATAACTATGTATATATACATACACACTACATTTATATATATGTATATATAGACATTAACAACGACGACAATTAATATATATATTAGAATATATATATTCAACTAAAATGTATATAAATATACATACTTGAACTTAACGACTAATTGAAACGCAAACCTCACCAGCAACTGAAATATTATAAACTTTTCAACTTAACAAATAATCCACATACTTATACAAGTATTATTATTTGCGTCTAGGTATTTGAGGACGCGTTGGGATTATTTGCTAGCTATCTATTTGTGATGAAGACTTGCAAAACCGTGAGTTCACAGCCCCTATTTTCTACTGTTTTAAATGCTTTTAAAACCAGGGGTGGAAAACATAGAACAATGTGATATAACATGCTACATGCTTTATGTAATTGCGCTGCATGCTACAATGTGAAATTGATTAACATGATTTCTTTCATGCTATTAAACTTGAACTGTTATTACGAAATGTTTTCATATTAATTGAACTTGAACAAATTATATGAAACATTTTCACAACATTTTTGGGAATAAGACAACAGATCTTGGTGCGATCCTAGGTTTACGCGAGGTAGTTGTAGTGCACATAAGTCCCAGTGCTTGCAACCTATAACCATTAGCTAGGTGACTCTAGCCACTGAGTATACAGATAGTACTATCGATTTGACAACCCTCCCAGGATATTACTCGTTGGTCATTCCAACCAAATCGACGATAGTCGTAACGAGGAGTGTATACTTAAGATGTTACTGAGGCAACAACAAAACAACTAGTCGTGGTTTGGTTATAGTACTAGTGTCGTTACTTTAACTCTAAAGGTTTAGCTCACCTTGGAGGGATTATAGTCTATATTTCCCACATTTACAACTAAACAACTAAACAACAACTTGGTTTGGGATTGGTATTCCCTGTGATGACTAATAGGACAGGTGTTCCTTTGAGAGACTATTTCTAGGAAACGTTTACCTTAAATGGTTAAACTTGGTTTCCCACACAAAAACAACTATTCATAGGAAATGTTTACTTAAATGTTAAACCTGTATTTCCTGCAATAACTATTCTGGAATGTTTACCTTATTGTTAAACTTGAGTTCCTGTTAACTATCTGTTGGAAAATGTTTGCTTGACTGCTAAACCTGATTTTCCTTAACTATTGAAATGAATATGTTTACTTATTTGATAAACCTGTATATCCTGCGACTACTTGTTAGGAAATGTTTATGATTAAACTTGTGTTTCCTACACATTTATATTGTAGTAAGAATGACATTCTTACTAACTATGGGAATGTTTTCTTTAATTAGAATACTTGTGTTTCCTACTTACATATAAATATTATGTTTGTGTACATGAATGATTTATACAAAACCAATTTACTACGTTCACACTAAACCTGTGAATTCACTCAACATTCAATGTTGACAGTTTACTATGTTTTTCAGGGAATTAGGACTCAGGTACTCCTGCATGCATAAAGGACGTAGGCAACCTGACTATTTATGATGCCACTTTTGGGACACTTGGATTTCCTTTGTATTATCAATTCCATTGGTTATACTTATGAAATCCCTCTTTTATAAATATGTATTTTCAAATACTTAAGTTGTCTTTGACAACCCTACTTATGTACGACGTTACAAAGTCGTATCTTTTGTAATAACTTTAAACTTATGGCATCTTAAATATATTATGTTCTGTATGATCATATACTCTGATACAATGAATGCACTATCGAATCTGTCCGCCCCCGACGCTTAACAAATATTAAAATGCTTCCGCTAATTAACTAAGAGCTTCCGCTAAACTGTTAATAAACACGATTACCGATTTGGGGGTGTGACACAAGGAGAACCTACTGGAGACAATAGGAACTCGGAAGGGCGGACACGGGCGGTGTCCAGTATGGTGGGGATCAAAAAAGGCCCTTGGAACTCGGAAGGGTCAAAAGAGGAAAGCAATTGTTAAGATAGAGACAGACGTCGGTAATCTGGACGATGAACACATACACCTTTCTACAACTCGTGGATCACCATACTGGCCTGATGACGATGATGAGGCAATTGCCTTCTCTTTGCAAATATATAAATTTGTTAACTTAAGATATATATATTTGTTAACTGTGATCATTGTGAATTTGTGATCATTATGATCATTTTAATAGTGAACGCTTAACGTAGCCCATGACTTCCTTGAGGTCATGGGTTCGAATCCTGCCATGGGTATTATTATTTAAATTAAAGGTACCTACCACCAATGAAGTGCATGGCTCACAATGTTAATGCTTAGTCGGTGCGAGTTTCTGCTTGGACGTTGTGGTATATGTGATGGAGGTGTTTTACCTGGGGATGTTGGACCTTGATGGAGGTATTTGTATACGTCTATGCGTAGATCCATTTGGTATTATATTGTACTTCGTAATGTTTTATCAGCATAATTGTTCTATCATTTTGTTAGGTTGGTCCCGTTATGTCACAACACGACTTTGTGTATTATATTCTAATTCTATCCTATAAATTTTTTGGTCTTTATTTAGGTACTTGTATCTTTGCAGACCGAAGCTGCGCTTTCCCTGCAACTGCGCGTTCCTTAATCCTCATCTAATCCAGGAAACAGTTTCCGACTCCGTTGTCATGAAGCACGTCACTGATGTGTTCACTGCTCACAGTGATAAGCGTTTTTTCCATGCTCCCTATTTCACAAGGTATGTATTATATCTATATATATTTGCTACTTACGTTGCCTTAATTATTATTTAAATCTGAAATGTTGAAACTTTTGGGTAGTAAACATTGGGTGCTTATCATTCTCGACAATGTCGAGCATCGCAGATACATATTGGATTCGATGAAGATGACAAAGACTTTGACGTCTTATAAATTCGCGGAGCATGTTCATGGGTAAGTATATATGTTTACTTGAATGACAATGCTAATTAGACAATTGTGTCAAGATCGACCTGGATCTTAACCAAAATTACAACTTAAACACACTAGCTTTGAATGATTAACAAGAAGTGGCGGAAACACACTTGTTAACAAGGAAGATAATTACTTGTAGCCAGTGAACAATAATATGAACAACAAGCTGCTCCCTTTGCACTCCCTCTGCTAACAACCTATTTGACTCTTCCTTAGTCATTCCCTTTGGAGCATGACTACCAGACCCACTAGCTCCAGTGAACATATATTGATCATCCTTCTCTTGATCATCATCACTGTTTGAGCTTGAGCTAGAAGATGAGACAACCCGAGCTCTCCCTGCCTTTACCAATCTTGAGTAAGCTAGGTTCACATGAGTACACCAATTTTCTGTGAGAATGAAGGAACCGCTAGGAATGCACCACGTGTCACTACATTCTCTTTCCTCCGCGTTTTTAAAAATTAAATATCTCTCAAACGCTAGGTCCAAAAATCACAAAGGCTTCTTTCAAGTTACTTCCCTTTAAGAAATCAATTATTCCATAAAAATCCTCTGCTCCTTGTGCTTCGAGCAGATAAGCTAACAAATTGTCAGTGGTTTTTGATCGGATTTTAACTTGAAATTGATATCTCCAACAGTACTTGAAATTGATAGCTCCAGCAGTACTAACACACTTAGAATAATTTTCATTCTCCATCAGTGTTCATTCTTATCCAACAAATTGTTTCTTATAACTTGTAGTTAACTTCACACTACTGAATTTTCAGGAGAGAAGGCGAGAATTGGCAATGGAAGATAGTGTTGGTAAGCATATAATTAATATACTGTGAAAAACATGATATATGCAAATTGATCATAAATTATGTGTTAAACTAACTTTGTGCTTCAAATCAGTGTCCTCAACAACGAGACAGTTGGGAATGTGGGTATTACGTAATGATGCATATGCAACAATTCTTTATGAGTATGCAACCATATTTCCCACAAAATGTAAGTCCATAGTACGTAATAATCTCTGTAATGCATTAACCTCGATCTCTTTTTTATGTTTTAATTTGAATCTATTATAGGCTTGGAGCGACTTGTCACCTTATTCACCAAATGATTTGGACAAGTTGGTAATTGAGGGCACAATTGAATTTGCAAAGAGGTATAGTACATTCCTGACGATCAGAACAAATAAATAAACACATTTTAAGCATTATATTTAGGTTATTTTTATAGTTGTACATTATATTTAGGTTATATTTTAGCATGTTTTATATGTTTAGGTTAGATTTTGTTTTAAATTATTTGTCATTTGGTTATTGAATTCTGCTGGTTTTGGCATAAATGTAGTCTACTATTTTGCATAGGAAATCAAGCAATTCAACAACGGAATATATAACCGAATAACCCCCATATCCGCTCCAAATTCTAAGCGAAAGCACCGCTCCAAAAATATATTTTTTTTAATATTTCAATTAAAAAACCGCCACAAATGTAATGATGAAAACCGCCACAAGAAATTTATTATTGTTATTTTTTTTAAATTACCATTTTTTTTTTAATATTTCAATTAAAAACCGCCACGAAAACTAAGTAATGACGACGCTCGAATTACACAATTTTTTATTTCTTTTCACTAGAACCGCTCCATATGTATCTCTATTTACCGCCTCAATAGAAATCACTAAACCGCTTCAAATATCTATTATTCCCGCCAATTTTGTAACTTTTTAACCGCTTCATATGTTCTTTTACCCGCTCCTAGTGGTACAATTTATAGCGGTCGTTTGACCGCTTTAAACAAGTTTCCACTTTTCGTGGCGCCGGCATCAGGGGCGGGCTGTTCACCGCTTCAGATGGCCTTTTTCACCGCCATATATACCCGTTTTTGTACTAGTGACGGTTTATCGTTGAAAGCTAAGTTTTAGTAAACGCGAACACGAACTTATTTGTTATAGTAAGATAACGACGTATTGAGGGTTTCCGCACCTTAATACTATAGATAACGAAGTTATCGATCCTAAGAACTAGGGACTTACAAATTCATCACCAATTAATCATCCTAAACCTAAGGTAATCATGATTCTTCTTTAATTTTGAACTAAAACTTAGGGTTTCATGGGGTTTTTGAGTAATATGAATGATTAATGGTTTCTAGGTTGAAATTGAAGTGTATTATGATGAATTAGTAATGTATAAGTGTGTTTATGATGATGAATAACATGAATTTGATCCAAAAATGGATTAATTGATTTGTAGGATTAATGATCAAAGTGGGTTTTGATCATATGGATATGTTTTGGTGTTAGTACACTTTGATTATTGTTTAAAGATGTTGTTGGAATATGACTAAAGGATATTGAAATACTGAATTAAAGAATTAAGCAATTGGATTAATTATGATTATGAGGATGATTATGATTAAGTTAATAAAATGATCATGATGATCGTTAGTGATGATTGAAATAGAATTATAAGTGATTAAGTCATGTTTATGACTATGGAATAAGTAATGGAATAATGAATTTTAAGAAGTTAATACGAATTAAGGATGTTTAATATGATTTTAATAACCTTGGAATTGGTTTATGATGAATCTTGAATTATGATAAGAATTAATCATTAAAGTGATTATACAAATAATGAAATGATGAAATAAAGAGAATTATGAAATAAAGGATTATGTGTAATATGATCTATTCAAAAAGGGTGATGGATTGATAATGTTGATGTATTGATTATGATGATTATTAGTTGTTGAATGTGTTATTATCTTGACATGCTATGTAATAGGTGATCAAGATTGGTGCTATTCACGTTCTTGTGAGGAATCATGCTTTTGCCTAAAAAGCAAAGGTGAGTAATATGGGGGTTAATTGGATAATGATTGTATGTTCCGGATTACTTACGAGCAAGAGGTCCATACAATCAAGTGGTAGTTGTTTGTATATTATCTTGTTTCAAAATTATGGATTATTATGGTTGTGTATTTCCGGATAGCTTACGAGCAAGAGGTTTGTATGACCCAATGGATTATCAATTGTTTCGTATCTTGTTTCTAATTGTGGTTATTAGGGTATCGATTATATGTGTTATGGTGATGTCATGTTTTGTGTTTCATGCTAATATGTTTGGTTGTTTATTAAGTGGTGGATTTTGTGGAATGAGCAAATTGTAGAGATTGTATCATCACGAACTATTCAGTGATTACGAAATAAGTGCCTAGCACTACTTGTATCTATTAAGCTCGGTATCCACTTTGATGAGAATTGGTGCCTTGCTTACTTGTATCTATTGGACCGCAGATCCTTGTGAAATAAAGAGAATCTCTACAACGGTTTCATAGTTATTCGTGGAGTCAGATAAGTGAATCTTTGATAAACGAAATATGTTATTGTGTTTGTGAATTATTCATTTAATTGCTCATAAACTCACTAAGCTTTATGCTTACCCATTTTAGTGGTTTCATATTGTAGGTGCTCGATTTGGTATAATCAATTGGATGAAATATGATATCAAGGAAGTAGCGTGGATTGGAGCTTGCAATGTGGTTAGACAAGCTTCTCTTCCTTTTGAATTATTTTTATGAATTATCACTTGTTTAAATTGCCTAAAAAGACACCTTTGAAATAATGTTGAAGAATTAAAGTGTAAATTGACAATTGGTTGAAAAGTGTGTCTTTGACTTGGCAAAGTCAACGTGGAACATGATGGTGTCAAATTGGGTAATGGGAATATTGTATAGTGATAATGTGGTTAGGTGTTGAAATATGTGGAGATTGATCATAGTTTTGGTAGAATTATGATCAAAGTGTCAATTGTGGTATTTTGGTACATTTGAGTGACCATGAATTAAGAAATATGATATGTTGTTGAAATGAATTGAATTCCAGTGTCAATTGGTTAAATGTGTTAGAATTGGTGAAAGTGTCCAAATGGACACCAAACGGGTCAAAGGAGTCAAAACGAATTAGAGTGGGTGTATGATGTAGATGAATATGCTCACACGTGTCAAATGTATCCTAGAATATGTGGGTAAAGAGTAGAAGTCTGAAACCAAGCCATTTGGAATATGACTTGTGTGACACCCGACGATTTAGGGTTACTGATTAACCTACTAGAAATCCTAATTACTTGTGTTTAGTTTAGTATTAGGCTAAATACTTGTAATTACTTGTAACTACTTGTGTATTTATGTGAATATACACCCCCGTAATTGATTATATTACGCTTACGTAATTAGTTGAAATTACACTTACGCAATTTGGTGAAATTGTGCAAAACAACCGGACGGAGTCCGACAAATTATACGACGTTGGTGAAAACATTTCTATAAATAACTTTAATCTATTTTTAGAAGTTATTTATCATTACTTATTATTTGGTTAAAATAATACTCGAAAAACTTAGGCGTTTTGGTTAAAACGTCTCAAATGCAAAGAAAACGCACGAATTTATTTCGACAACCAAACGAACGTCAATAATTAAATTGACAACCTAAATTAAGTATTTTAAATAATACTTCAATGGAAATTTATCCAAATTATATCGTTAATCTAAACGACTCAAAATAACGTTACGCGATTAAACCGCCGTAGAACGTGCACGCAAATCGAGGCTAATAATCTAACGAAACATTTTTACAAGTGTTTCCAAGTACTATATTAAATATTTCAAGTAGAAATATCGAAACTCAAATCGTTAAATAAAAACGTCAACTAAACATTTAACGTACGAATAAACGTTTAAACAATCGGGTAAAACGAACGTAAAACGCAACGATTTAAGCTAGAAATGTGAAATGACCAAAATACCCCTTGTGGGGCCACCATGAGGGCCGGCCACCCCATGTGGTCACCACCCCCATTGCCCACTAAAAATGCCATGCAAATTAATGATCACTTATTCCTTACAAGACCATTCCAAACTCATGCATTTCTTACTTTTCCTTCAAACACACCACCCCATTGCTCTCACCTCTCTCTATAATCCTCCTCTCACTAAAAACCTGATGAAATCCCAGCCCTAAAACCACCATACTACCACCATAATCCACCACAAGACACCACCATCATCCTCATCTTTTTAAAAAGGAGATTCAAGAATACAAGGCATCAAGACTTCCTCATCTCAATTCTTTCCTTCTTTCTTCAAACCACCATTGTGAGGATATATCTCTACTTTCATTCATGTTTATTTACATGTTTTAAGGTTCATCTAACAAGATTATGTCCAAATACCATGTTAAAATACGTTTTTATAACTTATACTTTAACATGCATGAATCTGCCTAAAAATCGACAGTTCACGAAAATATTCGTATAAAATCATCTGTTAAGAGTTAGAGGTTGAATTTTTTTTTAAAATTTGCGTAACGAAAAGATCTACAACATTCATGTTTTACACTTTTTCCAGAAACGTACTCATTTTTCTCTACGAGCCGATTTATAAGACTGACCAGGAAGTTTTTCGATAAAATGTGTTCGGTTGTTACGCGGCTTTATTTAACTATGTTAATGGACTTGTTAGAAGCTGAAAATTTGATATGTTAGTCAAGACACTTAGTAAATCAGTTGGTAAAAATTTGAAAGTTTGATTTGGATTATAGATAGGTGAAATCAGTTGGCGTAATGACCCGACATAAACCGAAAACATTAAATCTTGAAGTCTAAGGTGTAAACTTGAAACCGACATCTCGAAACGACTACAATATGAAATAATAACTTTTATAACCTTTATTTACTGGAATATGACTTGAGTAAAAGGTTCGGGTCAAACCGTCATAGTTGACCACGTTTTTGACTTAGCAAAATCCAAACAGACTTAAGTGACGCATGACCCCAGGATTTATAGCGACACTCGATAAGTGACGCCTTTGTTATAAAAACTTTATTAATACCGACACTACCTAAGTGACGCCTGAAGCGACTGAACTATTATATTAGCGGCACTTACCCTTAGTGCCGCCATGCCTTAGTGACGCCCATATCCGACACTTCTTAAGTGACGCTATTTAAATCTGAAAACGCATATTATGCGGCACTTCCTAAGTGCCGCCCCTAACTAGCAAGTGACGCATGAAGTGTCGCATGAAACAGAATCTTTAAAAACTAGTTTTCTCACTAAGTGTTAAACTTCAAGTAACGTTAATACTTATACAATGCAATGCTATAACTCATGAAACATACTATACATATGAAAGTATAACATCATCCTAATAATAATGTCTTAACGAATTATTATTACAAACTTTCACCAACGGGTCGTACACGTTTTTGATAAACAAACTTGAACAACTTATTTGGACATACTAGTTGATGAACTAGCTCTAGGTGGACATTAACCCTCCACCTACACGATTGGCTTAAGTGGACATTGACCCCCACTTATACAATCGCTATAGATGGTCTTTTGAGACATCTACTTATACCCAACCTTATACGTTTTTAGGACGTTAGAAGGTTGCACACCGGCTTGCTTGCTTATTTGATATTTGCTTGCTACTTGCTAATCTAAGGTGAGTTTCATAGCCCCTTTTTACTGTTTTTCAACTGGGGTGAGAATACATACAACTGTTTTATACAACTGCTTATATGATCACAAGTAACTTGAAACATTTTTCGTACGGATTGCATGAGACCTGAATAATCCACTAAAGTCCTCTACCCATCATAGTCATTAAAATATGTGCGTGAGTATTATTGGATAGATCTATCAGGGTTTGACAAACCTCGTCCGGGCTAGTCGCTCTAGCCAACCCACGGGCGCAGTATTACTTGTGATTTAGAGGTGTATTCGGATTAGTACACTTACCGGAGGCAAACAACGTTAAGTTTGACTATGAGACTCATGTAAATGGTATACTTATATTGCATTATGCAATACTTTTACTTATCGTTGAATAACGATACTTTTAACTGTCATTTTTGAATGATACAACTTGAAATCTTGTGGATCATAACTAAACGATTGTTTACAAACCTATGAACTCACCAACTTTATGTTGACCTTTTAGTATGTATTTCTCAGGTAACCCGCCGCAGTAGGAAGCTTATGGAAAGCCTAGCTCGAGTCGCATTGTTTTCAAATTTCAAGAGATTAGATTGCATTTAGCTGTATTTTGTATAATCAGTTATGTATTAGAAATCTCTTAGCGGTTTATGCGAACTCCAGACTTATTGTAAACATTTGAAATTATGGTAATGTAACTTTTTATTAAAACGTCTCATATAGAGGTCGTTTGTTGTAATCTTGTGTTGTGATATTTAATTTGGTCGGCGCCCCCAGGACACCTCATGTTTCCGCTGCCACGCGTTTTGGGGGTGCGACAGATTGGTATCAGAGCCTAAGGTTATAGCGAACTAGGATTGCATTAGTGACCTAGACTATAACCGTTAGGTTAGTATTCCTCATTTGTTATGACTGGTTCAGCAATTGCATCATTTGAAATTAATTTAACATAGCTTGATCAACTATGTACAATTAAACAAGAATCGATGCAAGACCTGAAATGGTTATGGTGGATGGGAATGCATTAGAAGGCTTTGACCGAGGATAGAACGGGACCAACCTTATACGTGCTTATGTGCTAGGTTATTATATTGCTATATATGACCTCAACTTCCCGTATATTAAACTCCTTGCCACTCTATATGGCAACCACTCCCACAACTATGTCGCGTGACATCGAACACGAAACACAAACCTTACTTACCACTTTGGAGAATTTCGCGGTACCACTCGCTCAACCGAATCGGGCAACGATATAATCGAATCGAACTCACTTGAGGAGAATCCACCTTTGGATTCGCCACCCAAACAAGTGACACCTACTTCACCTTATTCTTTCCGCTTGCAACAAAATCACACGGGAACACGTATAGAACTTAGACCGTACGATACTCCGTCACCTAAACGAACTTACTCCTGTTAGTACGCACTCATCGTTCCCACTTATATCGCAGACCCATAGGGCATGCGTGCTACACACGACTAGAGGAACAGACACACCTACTTATCGAAAACGATTTTTTTTCCAAAAATTGAATGAACTTCAACAATCCACTCAACTCTTTACTTGATCATGATTGATCACTCTTTGACTTGTATGTCAACCATTTTGACACGTTTGTCAAACGATTTACTCATAACTTGATTCGCGACTTTGCCTGCTCCAAACATCACTGGATTAGTATTGCGAGGGATACTTACAACGACTAAATCTATAAACTACTTCAAACTATTTCAAACTATGACTTGAACATTCTAATCACTACTGTATGGACTACCCGCAACTATGAATCTATCAACTATCTAATCACCTTCACCAAGCATTTGTTCATTTCAAAACAACATAATCATGGTTGACTACTTTGAAAACACTACCCGGTCATTTTTGTGACTACTCTTTGAAACTACGACATTGACTAAACCTTCTTATTGTTGATTCATTGTCTTGATAGAACGCCCTCCTGAAAGAGATGGCAAACTCCCCTAAGAACGACTACTCGTCAGACGACGACCTAATCTGCGAAGAACAGATTCAGTACACATACCTCGATGAGGAAATAGCACCAATGGGAGAAATCATTATGGAGGAAAATGAGCAACCCAATTTCGGAATGATTGGCATCGAGGAATACGAAAGAGTGAGAGATCAGGCCGAAGATTTAGGTGGCCGCAATTGGGAGCTCAAGCTTAGGTGTAAGACCTACGAGCAAGAATTGAGGATTCTGAAAAGGTCTATTCCCGACCGAATCAGGGATAGGATTCACTACTGGAAGGAAGTGGCCACTCATTTTAAGCAAATAACAAAAACGTGGATCAAAGGGATGTGCCAACACTCAACAGACAATATCTTACTCCACTCTGCACTCCCGCGATACAGTGACATGCTCGAAGCACGTTACTATCCACACGACCTGAACTTAGAATAGATTAGAAGTAGACTCGAACAACGGTGAACATAGCTAGTGTTAGCTCGATGATCTATCGATGGGTGTATGAAACCCCATCACATTTTGTATAAGACTTATGTATTCGTCCGGAGGTAACGATGCCCGGCATGTTTTGTAAACTTTGAATTCTATAAACTATCAACCTATTAACCTTGCGCCTTATTAGTTACAAATCATATTACATTGTACTGATTTACCGTCATACTATGAAGCCACATATTGCTCTTAATCATGAATGAGACAATCTTAGCTCTCATACTAAGATCAAATTCATTCTTTTGTCCCCCTTTCGTTTAAGGAGACACCACTATAAGAATCAACTAAAACTTTCAACACTTTACAATAACAAGAGTTTTCAAGAGATTTTTCAACAGATTTCTACCGATTCAAGTTTTCAAAGAATTTTCACCAAACAACTACCCGGAACTATTTACAACTTCTAACGTTCAATTATATTGGCTAGACAGAAATTTTCAATGTCTTATTGACAACCAGATTTTTCCAACATATTTTGAATTACTCAAGTTTTCAACGGACTTAATAGTTCCAAGCAAACTATTATCATAGAAATTTATCGACTGATTTTACACCATCGCAAGCGAACATTTCCCACATAGATCTCATAACCGTCAAAATCGATTATCCATATCATCATAAGCATGGACCGATTATCCATATCATCATAAGCATGGACCGATTGTCCAAACACTGTTCCTAAAGGAATGGTCTCTAGAAAACCGCTAGTGTTCCCATCATTACCGGTGGAACTTTGATCAAACAAGGGGAGACCGGTAGACCGAGAACTAAATAAATCAACCATCGAGAATCGATACCCACTTCTTAGAATCGATGACCTGTTTGACCAATTGCAAGGTTCGAGCTTTTACTCGAAGATCGACCTTCGGTCTGGTTATCACCAACTTCGCGTTCGAGACGCCGACATCCCGAAAACCGCCTTCTGAACCCGCTACGGGCATTACGAATTCCAAGTGATGCCTTTTGGCTTAACCAACGCACCGGCTGTATTCATGGACCTTATGAATCGGGTGTGCAAACCCTATCTAGATAAGATTGTCATCGTGTTCATTGATGACATCTTGATCTACTCTCGCAACGAAACCGAACATGGCCAACACCTGAAAACTATCTTGGAATTACTCAAACACGAGGAGCTATACGCCAAGTACTCCAAGTGTGAGTTCTGGATGCGAACAGTACAATTCCTAGGGCATGTCGTTGACAGCCAAGGGATACGTGTTGATCCAGCAAAAATCGAGGCCATCAAGTGCTGGAAAGCACCAACTACTCCAACCGAGGTCCGACAATTCTTAGGTCTCGCTGGATATTACCGGCGATTCATAGAGAACTTTTCCCGAATTGCTCAACCATTAACCTCCTTGACTCAGAAAGATAAGAAATTCGATTGGACCGACAAACAAGAGTCAGCCTTCCAACTTCTGAAACAGAAACTCTGCAGTGCACCAATCCTATCCTTACCCGAAGGCACCGATGATTTCGTAGTTTACTGCGACGCCTCACATCAAGGACTAGGTTGTGTGTTAATGCAACGTGATAAGGTCATCGCTTACGCCTCCCGGCAACTGAAAATCCACGAAAAGAACTACACCACTCATGACCTCGAACTAGGAGCCGTTGTTTTTGCGCTCAAAATTTGGAGACACTACCTATATGGTACCAAGTGTACTATCTTCACTGACCACAAAAGCCTTCAACATATCTTTGATCAGAAGGACCTAAACATGAGACAACGTCGTTGGGTCGAGTTACTTAGCGACTACGACTGCGAAATCCGATACCACCCGGGTAAGGCTAAAGTTGTTGCCGATGCCCTAAGCCGAAAAGAACGAGTGAAACCCCTTCGAGTTCGAGCCCTTGGTTTAACCATCCACAACGATCTTATTTCTCAAATTCATTCCACTCAACTCGGAGCACTCAACGAGAAAAACAATTCGAAATCAAACCCGATGGAACCCGATACTTCTCTAACCGAATTTGGTTACCAAACTTTGGAAACCTACGAGATTTGGTGATGGATGAATCTCACAAATCTCGATACTCCATACATCCTGGTTCTAATAAAATGTATCATGACATCAGACAACGGTATTGGTGGCCCAACATGAAAGCCGACATCGCCACCTATGTTAGCAAATGTTTAACCTGCGCCAAGGTTAAGGCCGAGTACCAGAAACCCTCTGGGTTGCTACAACAACCCGAAATACCTCAATGGAAATGGGAAAACATAACTATGGACTTCATTACTAAACTACCAAAGACACCGAGCGGTGGCGATACCATTTGGGTGATCGTCGATCGTCTCACAAAATCCGCCCATTTCCTAGCTATCAAAGAAACCGACAAGATGGAGCGCTTGGCTCGCATCTACATCAAAGAGGTTGTAGCACGACACGGCATACCCATCTCGATCATCTCCGATAGAGATAGCCGCTTCGCCTCTCGATTTTGGCAAACACTTCAGAAAGCTCTCGGTACTCGTCTGGATATGAGTACCGCTTATCACCCACAAACCGATGGTCAAAGTGAACGAACCATCCAAACTTTAGAAGATATGTTGCGCGCGTGCGTTATTGACTTTGAAAACTCTTGGGAAAACCACCTACCTTTGTGTGAGTTCTCCTACAACAACAGTTATCACACCAGCATTGACGCTGCACCCTTCGAGGCACTTTATGGTAGAAAGTGCCGATCACCCATTTGTTGGACCGAAATCGGCGATAGCCAACTCACTGGTCCTGAAATCATCCATGAAACGACCGAGAAAATCGTGACCATTCAAAACCGGCTGAAAGCCGCACGTGACCGTCAGAAGAGTTACGCTGACGTGAGACGCAAACCCCTCGAATTCCAGGTTGGGGACCAAGTACTTTTAAAAGTGTCACCTTGGAAAAGTGTCATTCATTTTGGTAAACGCGGCAAACTAAACCCTAGGTACATCGGACCTTTTGAAATTCTTGAAAGAATTGGTCCGGTGGCATATCGACTGCAGCTACCACCACAACTCAGTAGCGTGCACAACACTTTTCACATTTCTAACCTGAAGAAATGTCTGTCTGATGAGACACTTGTTATTCCTCTCGACGAAATCCATATCGACGATAAACTCCACTTTGTAGAGGAACCGATAGAAATCATGGACCGTGAGGTCAAACGATTGAAACAGAGTCGTATTCCCATCGTTAAAGTCCGGTGGAATTCTAGGCGCGGTCCTGAATTCACCTGGGAACGGGAAGACCAAATGCGACTGAAACACCCACATCTATTCTTAGATACCCCACAGACTGCGGCAACAAACTAATTTCGGGACGAAATTCTCCTAACAGGGGGAGAATGTGACACCCGACGATTTAGGGTTACTGATTAACCTACTAGAAATCCTAATTACTTGTGTTTAGTTTAGTATTAGGCTAAATACTTGTAATTACTTGTAACTACTTGTGTATTTATGTGAATATACACCCCCGTAATTGATTATATTACGCTTACGTAATTAGTTGAAATTACACTTACGCAATTTGGTGAAATTGTGCAAAACAACCGGACGGAGTCCGACAAATTATACGACGTTGGTGAAAACATTTCTATAAATAACTTTAATCTATTTTTAGAAGTTATTTATCATTACTTATTATTTGGTTAAAATAATACTCGAAAAACTTAGGCGTTTTGGTTAAAACGTCTCAAATGCAAAGAAAACGCACGAATTTATTTCGACAACCAAACGAACGTCAATAATTAAATTGACAACCTAAATTAAGTATTTTAAATAATACTTCAATGGAAATTTATCCAAATTATATCGTTAATCTAAACGACTCAAAATAACGTTACGCGATTAAACCGCCGTAGAACGTGCACGCAAATCGAGGCTAATAATCTAACGAAACATTTTTACAAGTGTTTCCAAGTACTATATTAAATATTTCAAGTAGAAATATCGAAACTCAAATCGTTAAATAAAAACGTCAACTAAACATTTAACGTACGAATAAACGTTTAAACAATCGGGTAAAACGAACGTAAAACGCAACGATTTAAGCTAGAAATGTGAAATGACCAAAATACCCCTTGTGGGGCCACCATGAGGGCCGGCCACCCCATGTGGTCACCACCCCCATTGCCCACTAAAAATGCCATGCAAATTAATGATCACTTATTCCTTACAAGACCATTCCAAACTCATGCATTTCTTACTTTTCCTTCAAACACACCACCCCATTGCTCTCACCTCTCTCTATAATCCTCCTCTCACTAAAAACCTGATGAAATCCCAGCCCTAAAACCACCATACTACCACCATAATCCACCACAAGACACCACCATCATCCTCATCTTTTTAAAAAGGAGATTCAAGAATACAAGGCATCAAGACTTCCTCATCTCAATTCTTTCCTTCTTTCTTCAAACCACCATTGTGAGGATATATCTCTACTTTCATTCATGTTTATTTACATGTTTTAAGGTTCATCTAACAAGATTATGTCCAAATACCATGTTAAAATACGTTTTTATAACTTATACTTTAACATGCATGAATCTGCCTAAAAATCGACAGTTCACGAAAATATTCGTATAAAATCATCTGTTAAGAGTTAGAGGTTGAATTTTTTTTTAAAATTTGCGTAACGAAAAGATCTACAACATTCATGTTTTACACTTTTTCCAGAAACGTACTCATTTTTCTCTACGAGCCGATTTATAAGACTGACCAGGAAGTTTTTCGATAAAATGTGTTCGGTTGTTACGCGGCTTTATTTAACTATGTTAATGGACTTGTTAGAAGCTGAAAATTTGATATGTTAGTCAAGACACTTAGTAAATCAGTTGGTAAAAATTTGAAAGTTTGATTTGGATTATAGATAGGTGAAATCAGTTGGCGTAATGACCCGACATAAACCGAAAACATTAAATCTTGAAGTCTAAGGTGTAAACTTGAAACCGACATCTCGAAACGACTACAATATGAAATAATAACTTTTATAACCTTTATTTACTGGAATATGACTTGAGTAAAAGGTTCGGGTCAAACCGTCATAGTTGACCACGTTTTTGACTTAGCAAAATCCAAACAGACTTAAGTGACGCATGACCCCAGGATTTATAGCGACACTCGATAAGTGACGCCTTTGTTATAAAAACTTTATTAATACCGACACTACCTAAGTGACGCCTGAAGCGACTGAACTATTATATTAGCGGCACTTACCCTTAGTGCCGCCATGCCTTAGTGACGCCCATATCCGACACTTCTTAAGTGACGCTATTTAAATCTGAAAACGCATATTATGCGGCACTTCCTAAGTGCCGCCCCTAACTAGCAAGTGACGCATGAAGTGTCGCATGAAACAGAATCTTTAAAAACTAGTTTTCTCACTAAGTGTTAAACTTCAAGTAACGTTAATACTTATACAATGCAATGCTATAACTCATGAAACATACTATACATATGAAAGTATAACATCATCCTAATAATAATGTCTTAACGAATTATTATTACAAACTTTCACCAACGGGTCGTACACGTTTTTGATAAACAAACTTGAACAACTTATTTGGACATACTAGTTGATGAACTAGCTCTAGGTGGACATTAACCCTCCACCTACACGATTGGCTTAAGTGGACATTGACCCCCACTTATACAATCGCTATAGATGGTCTTTTGAGACATCTACTTATACCCAACCTTATACGTTTTTAGGACGTTAGAAGGTTGCACACCGGCTTGCTTGCTTATTTGATATTTGCTTGCTACTTGCTAATCTAAGGTGAGTTTCATAGCCCCTTTTTACTGTTTTTCAACTGGGGTGAGAATACATACAACTGTTTTATACAACTGCTTATATGATCACAAGTAACTTGAAACATTTTTCGTACGGATTGCATGAGACCTGAATAATCCACTAAAGTCCTCTACCCATCATAGTCATTAAAATATGTGCGTGAGTATTATTGGATAGATCTATCAGGGTTTGACAAACCTCGTCCGGGCTAGTCGCTCTAGCCAACCCACGGGCGCAGTATTACTTGTGATTTAGAGGTGTATTCGGATTAGTACACTTACCGGAGGCAAACAACGTTAAGTTTGACTATGAGACTCATGTAAATGGTATACTTATATTGCATTATGCAATACTTTTACTTATCGTTGAATAACGATACTTTTAACTGTCATTTTTGAATGATACAACTTGAAATCTTGTGGATCATAACTAAACGATTGTTTACAAACCTATGAACTCACCAACTTTATGTTGACCTTTTAGTATGTATTTCTCAGGTAACCCGCCGCAGTAGGAAGCTTATGGAAAGCCTAGCTCGAGTCGCATTGTTTTCAAATTTCAAGAGATTAGATTGCATTTAGCTGTATTTTGTATAATCAGTTATGTATTAGAAATCTCTTAGCGGTTTATGCGAACTCCAGACTTATTGTAAACATTTGAAATTATGGTAATGTAACTTTTTATTAAAACGTCTCATATAGAGGTCGTTTGTTGTAATCTTGTGTTGTGATATTTAATTTGGTCGGCGCCCCCAGGACACCTCATGTTTCCGCTGCCACGCGTTTTGGGGGTGCGACAACTTGTCCACCAAAATGGCTTAAAATGGTCAAAAATTGGTCACACATCCGTTTTCTCGATAAACGCGTATTTTGAAAAAGTATAAAAAGGGAAAGTTTCATTTTGGCATATTGGAGGTGCCTGCAAAAATTTGAGAACCTAACTCCTTACGGTTTAGGAGTTATGCGCATTTGAAATCTGTATTTTGGTAATTAAGTGTGCAGGTCTGATTGACTGAATCATAGTGTTAAAAATTTACTGAATCAAAGTATTAAATTCACTGAATCAAAGCATTAAGAATCACTGAATCAAAGTGTTAAATTTACTGAATCAAGGTTAACTAAATTCGTCTAAATGTAATTGGTAAATAGAAATAACAGTATTCATGTTTCTAATTACTATAGAATATGGGACCTAATTAAATGCAATTCAGTGTAGAAAAAAAATCGGGCGTTTCAAGTTAGTATCAGAGCGATAAATTAAGGGAATTAGGTAATCCACATTAGGATTGCCTAGACTTAAACTAATATGAATTGCACAAATGCTTATGATTTCTATGCATAGTAGTCAAATTGAATTCATTGAATTGATATGTTTCTCTGTTACGAATTATTTGATGATTTCTACTTGTTGACTTAGTAGCTGAAATATTAAATGAGACATTTAGCGTCATGTATAGTTCTGATTGAACTTTAGAATACGGATTATGTGTTGAATCAGTAGACGAAATATTGATTAAGGTATTAGCATTCTGAATAATCTGGAATAGTCATATTGGACTTAAGTGTGTTTAAAGTGTTTCCTTGGCTAATGAAAATTCCAGTTTTGGTTTGTTTTATTTGTAAACCAAGGAAAAATGTTAATTCACCCATCATGCTCATCTCATAACTTTTGGTCATGAGATCAGAAAATTCCTTGCACATATCGCTGTTAGTAGATCCGAATATGATATCATCAACATAGATCTGGACTAATATGACATCTCTCTTATCTCTTTTGATAAATAATGTGCTATCAATTTTGCCTCTGACGTAGCCACATTTTATCAAATAGACAGAGAGAGTATCATACCACGCTCTGGGAGCTTGTTTTAGTCCATACAGGGCTTTATCGAGTTTGTACACATAACCCGGATGTTTTGGATTAATGAATCCAGGTGGTTGCTTGACATACACTTCTTCCTGCAGCTTGCCATTCAGAAAGGCACTTTTCACATCCATTTGATATACTTTAAACTTCTTGTGAGCTGCATAAGCAAGAAATAGCCTGATTGCTTCAAGCCTAGCTACTGGTTCAAAGGTTTCGTCATAATCGATGCCTTCTTGCTGACAGTAACCTTGTGCAACTAGTCTAGCTTTGTTTCTTGTAACCACGCCATCAGCATCCATTTTATTTCTGAACACCCATCGTGTTCCAATTACTGACTTTCCAGTGGGTTGTGGTACAAGCTTCCAAACTTTATTTCTTTCAAACTGAGATAGCTCTTCTTGCATGGCAGCTATCCAGTGATGATCAGTAAGTGCTTCATCAACCTTCTTTGGTTCTGTTAGGGACACAAAACTTACAAACAAACAAAAGTTAGCAGTTGCTGATCTTGTCTGAACCCTGGATTGTGGATTACCAATAATCAATTGATTATCAATATGTTTTGTCCACTTAGTCATTCGCTGAGGTTCAGCAGTGGCTTGATTACTTTGTGAGGGTTCAGAGGGCAAATCAACATCTGTAGCATGAGTATTATTGTTATGCGAGTTTTGGTTTGGACATTGAGTTGATGATGATGGGACATCTGTAGGTAAAGATGATGTTCCTGAATTATTCACAGCTAAAGTAGAACTGGAATTGTCTTCAGGAATATTATCTTCATCTTCAGAATCAGATGAGAAATTTTTATATTTCTTATCATTTGATTTGATTTCATTTGATAAGTCACTATCCATTTTGTTAAAAACAAGACTTTCATATTCTTTTGGATCAGTGAGTGACTTATCATATGATTCATCAAAAGTAACATCCATTGATTCTTCAATACATTCCCTTCGTTTATTATAAATTCTGAAGGCTTTAGAAATGATTGAGTAACCAACAAATATTCCTTCATCAGCTTTGGGATCAAACTTTCCTAAGTGATCTCTTTTGTTTAAAATGTAGCAGGTACTACCAAAAACATGAAGAAAGCTTATATCAGGTTTTCTCCCCCTTAATAGCTCATATGCTGTCTTACAGTGCCTTTTTACAATCAGTGACCTATTTTGAGTGTAGCAGGCAGTACTCACTGCTTCGGCCCAAAAATAGGTCTTGAGACCAGCATCAATAAGCATTGATCTTGCAAATTCAATCAAGGTTCTATTTCTCCTTTCTGCCAACCCATTTTGTTGGGGTGTTCGTGGTGCTGAAAAATTTTGAGAAATACTTTTTGAATCACAAAAATTTTCAAGGTCAAAATTTCGAAATTCAGTACCATTATCACTTCTCAGATGTTTTATCGTGACATCATTTAGATTTTCCATCTTTCTGACAAAGGATATGATCTCGCTGGCAGCTTCACTTTTGGCTTTGAGAAAGAATACCCAAGTGTATCTGGAGTACTCATCTACTATGACCAAATAGTACCTTTTTCCTCCAAGGCTTGCTGTACTCACTGGTCCAAACATATCCATATGTAGCAAGTAAAAACATTCTGTTACTGAAGAAGTCTGTTTGCTTTTGAAGGACGAGCTGTGATGCTTTCCCTTTTCACATGCTGAACAAAGCTTGTCTTTGTCATAAGACATCTTTGGTAGTCCAGTGACTAAACCATTCTTGCTTAGTTTATTAATTGCTTTGAGGTTCAGATGAGAAAGTCGCTTATGCCATAGCCATTTTTCTTCAGAAACGGTTCAGGAGTAAAAACATGTTCCTGATTCTGCTGAATCCATATTGACCACATAAGTATTCCCTTTCATGTTTGCAGCAAGAACAGCACTTCCCTTTTTGTTGTAAACAACACCAGCTTCATGATCGAAAAGTACTTTGTTCTTTGAATCACAGAACTGACTGATGCTTAATAAATTGTGCTTCAAACCTTCTACATATGCTACTCGTTTGAACATTACATTACCATTGGATAAGACACCGTACCCTTTGGTTTTCCCAACTTTGTTATCACCAAACACTACATCAGGACCTTTTTCATCCTGATAATTACTGAGCAGCGACTTGCATCCTGTCATATGTCTGGAACATCCACTATCCAAATACCAGATGGTTTCTCTAAGAATGCTTTTGTAGATGCTGTCAGAATCCCATCCTGATGCTGAACATTTCTGAGCAACTTCCTTGATATTTTCATGGAATTCAGCATCATTAGCCATTAAACAATAATCTTTGTCTAGACAAAGCATTGCTTCTTCATCATCAGATGAAGAGGATGAATCAGAATCACTTAATGAACCTTCTTCAGCAACGAAACCTTTTCCTTTCTTCTTCCCAGATTTAGCTAATGCCTTCAATTTCTTGTATTTTGCCTTGTACTTGTTGTACTTGTCATTTCTGACATCTGGCATGGGTTGAGGAACTTGATGCACTGACTTTGATCTGCATTCAGCTGCAAAATGACCAATTCTGCCACACTTGTAGCATTCACCTTTAGATTGAAATTTATCAGATGATGGAGCACCAGCGAATCTTCTTGATCTGGTGTTCCTTCTGAAATTAGCAACCATCATGGCCATATCCTTCTCAAGCTTCTCCAATCCTTCATCATACTCATATTCTGACTCTTCTTCATTCTGACCTTCTTCTTCTTCAGCTATCAGTGACTTCGAGCTCTTCTTAGACACCTTTGACTTCTGTCTTTGATCGATTTCATCAAGCTCTGCTACAAGGGCATTGGATATCTTCTGACTTCCAAGAGTAGCACGAATATGCTCACTCTAATCAGCTTGCTTTTCTGACTGCTCCTAATTGAGCAAAATACCATAGACCTGAGTTAGATTCAGAATTGAATAATCATTTCTCTGTCTGGTACACGTTGCAATAGTTACCCAGATTTTCCTTGGCAGCAACTCAAGAAACTTTTCAACAACAAATCTCTGTTCCTTGCCTATACCAGCCTTCTCCATTTTGTTCATCAGTGACTGGTATCTGGTGTAAGTTGAAGACAGAGATTCATTTGGTTCCATTGCGAACAGCTCATACTGGCGAGTGAGATTGACTTCCCTGCAGCGAATAATATCAGGAGTTCCAATATATATATTCCTAAGGGTATCCCACATATCTTTAGCAGTTTTACAAAGCCTAATTGATTCGAACACTTCATCAGGAAGTGCCATGCCTATGTAGATTTTAGCTTGTTTATCAAGTCTAACCAATCGCCTATCCTCATCAGTCCATTGTTCCTCTCTTTTAGGTAAAACCATTTCTGGTATAGCTGGAGTAGTATCTGTTGCAATTACAACAGGAACAATAGTAGTTGGGATATGGGGACCATTGGTTATGATATTACAGAGACGGTCATCAACTAAGTCCAAAAACATCATCATCCGGGACATCCAAGTTTCAATCCTTGAAGGATCAAAAGCTGGAGGTTTGGTTGTAGAACCATTTCCCTTTTGATAATCAGAGTCAACACAGCTGTACTTTACTGATTCCATAGCAGACCTGGTTAATTGAATTTAAACCAACTCTGCTCTGATACCAATTGAGAGTCCCGTAATCACTATTAATTAGTGATTTGGAATCACACAGTGTAAAGTTTAATTGTAGAAGGGGGGGTTGAATACAATTTAAAACAATTTCAGATTTTACCAAGTGTTTCAGTTTATCTTAAATTGATTACCTATAACAGAGTATGACGGTATTGAAATAACAAGTTAAAGATATAACAGAATCAAGGAAAGACAAGTAATAGTAGCTGAAAGTGAATTGTATTTATTAAATTCACAAAGTGTTGAATGCGGAATGGATTAACCAAAGTTAATCCAATTCAAACACTTAGCTAGATTATTACAATGAAGAGAATTAACTACAGTGGACATACACGCTGATAGTTAACCTCGATGAGTCTTAACATACACCTAGACAAACTGGTTCTCTGACAAACAGAAGAATGGTGCATGTGACGACTAGCCTCAATAGTACACAACACTGAACTATTTATACTACAAGAGTTCCTAAAATATCGCCTACAAAATAGGATCTCGGAAGGACACGTGTTGCTGCTTGATTGGTCCTGATCTCTGATAAACCGACATTCTGCGGGTCCCAATTCTGTTACCGCAAATATCTCGTTACCTTAACACCAATCACTTGCTGCCACGTAATCTTTCGGACATTCTTTGAACTGGAACACTCTTGCTGATGTATAGATAAGAACAGTACTTTTTAGTACTTGGTGATTTGAGAGGCTTTATTGAATAGTCACTGAAGATGCAGCAATCCTCCTCACTCACTGTGAGCTAACATGCTCTTGTAGAATGAATTGAACAACGGATCTTCAGTGACTAGCTGTTATTCTGGCAGTGACTTTTGCCTTTATTGAAATTGAAGAAGTAATGCTCTCGCTGATGTAGGTCAGCGACACACCAAGTTGAGTATTAAATCTTCCTCAGAATATCGACCAGAATGAATGACGATCAGCGAAACTTTATCATTAGCAACAGCAGCTTCGATACAATCCATTTCTTCATTGAGTAGTGTATAGTTGAGTTGGTCAGCGACCAGTGACTTCATCATGGTCAGCGACCAGTGACTCAACAGTTTATTATTTCAAATCCATCACCAACGGGCCATACATGTTTTCAAACACTTAACAAATCAACCAAATCGTAGTAATTTGGACATATATATATAGTTGTGTAACAACTACAAGGGTGATCTTTTGAGATACCCAATCATGTTTATAACCATCGCGTGTCGTGGACACCCTCAGGTTACAAGTCTTTGGACTTCATCACTCGGCTAATCAACTTACGTTTATTTAAACGCTTACAGACTCAGGTGAGTCTCATGGCCCCTCTTTTTACTGTTTTACTCAGGGGTGTGATATATTGCTTATTTTAACATGTGAACGCAAGTACAAACATTTCATATACTACATGAGTTTTTCACGACTAATCATTTAAAGTCCTCCGTCAGCATAGTTGTTAATACATTGTAGCGTGAATATTAGTATATGATACCATATAGGATTGACCCTCCTCGTCCGGGTTAGCAAGCACTAACCGGGTAAACGGACGTACTAATATTTGGGAAGACGAATGTTGATTAGGCATTCGTGGAGGCACCTCGCCCGGAATTCTCTATAGGGGACCCGGCCCTCGAGTTAAGCTCAACTATGTGCTCATGGCTGTATACACGATTATTATCATTTCATTTGCTGGATGCAAATCATTATTAAATCTTGCGGTTCATACTATATTACTTGATTTCAAACCTGTGAGCTCACCAGCTTTAGCTGACCCATTTAGCATGTATCGCAGGTACCAAGCAGTAGGTTGCTTCTGCTTCAGGACTTTTAGCTCGAGTCAGCATACAGACGATTGAGATTTTCTTGCATTAGTATATTTTGTACAAGTACTTATGTACTGAAATCTCCTTTTATTTAAACTCGAGCTATGTAAAGCTTTTAATGTTGTAAACATTTCCATATTAATATATTTTGTTAAAACGATGCATATAGAGTCGTTTACTATATATCTTTGTGCTTTGTTATTAATTAGTAACACCCAAATCGTGCTTCCGCAAATCATTAAAAGTTGGGGGTGTTACAGATTGGTATCAGAGGCTAAGGTTATAGTGAACTAGGTTGCATTTAGTGGGCCTAGACTATGACCATTAGGCAGTATTCCTTATTAGGTATAACTGGTTCAGTGATTACGTCATACGAGTTTAATTAACATAGCCTGATCAACTATGTACAATTAAGCAAAGATGATGTAAGACCTGAAAGTAGTTATGGCTGAACAGGGTACACTAGAAGACTCTGACCTCGAGAGGACCGAGACTTAAACATGTTTGTGCTAGTCACTCAATAGGCTATATTATATAGGAACTATATGAATATAGGTCTCATTCTTACTAACGCTTTGTCTCAGAAATGGCAAACACACCGTCCAATTCATCGCGCTCTCAATCCGGGTCACAGAACCCAAGGGTAGCAAGGAGGAACGTCAGGTTGCCTCGAGCTGGCCCGTACCCCACTCACTTCACCTTGCCGGCCTTAGCCGCTAGGGTGAACCAACACGAGCAGCGACTTCGCACCATGGATGTCGTGCTGCAGGAAACGAACGAAAACTGGAGACTTACATCCCTCGAACGCATCGAACAAGTCTCCGAGGATCACGAAACCACCGTTAACAATGTAGACATTCTTTTCAACAAAGTGGTGGAGATAAGCGTAGAGACCGCCCTTTTGAAACACCGGCTTGAAGAATGTGAGCAACGCTCACGGGAAACGGAAGAATATGCCCGTGGATTGGTACAGCGACTAGCATTGGCTGAAGACAATGCCCGACAGGCTAGCAGACTTGCAAACACTGTCGATCGCCTCATTGAAATGATGGAGCAGATTAATCTACGTTAAGACTAGTGTAGTCTTTATCTTGTAATCTATCTCGTAATCTAATGACTATCTAGCGCTACTCTATAAATTAGTCGGATGTAACAATTCCCGACACCTTTTGTAATACCTCCGTAGGATGTAACCTTTGAACTTGTATTATCTATCAAATATTCCTTGTTGATTCTACTTATACTGATTGCCATTTTCCTCTTTCATATTGATGTTATGTATTACCGCCTTTATACATGTACATCTGAGACAAATACAACTTCCTTACAAAATCTCATGTATCTTCATTTCTTTTATTGAAGAAGCATGCCGCCAAAGACAAGACCTTACACCGATGCTCAGCTTACATCACTCATAACCCAGGCTGTGACTGAAGCCTTGGCTCGGAATACTCCACAGAATTCCACAAGGAACAGCGATGCCGCTGAAACCCCCGCTACTAAACCTTGTTCTTACAAGGACTTTCAGAGCTGCAAACCCTCAAGCTTTAAGGGTACTGAAGGAGCCATCGGACTGATCAGATGGTTCGAGAAGATGGAAACTATTTTCCGTGTCAGCAAATGCGCGGAGAACGACAAAGTAAACTTCGCCACCTGCTCTCTCGAAGATGATGCCCACTCTTGGTGGAACTCATATACCCAATCAGTGGGTGCTGACACTGCCTACCAACTCTCTTGGGAGGAATTGAAAGCAAAACTCACCGCCAAATACTGCTCAATCGCCAAACTCCAAAAGCTAGATGAGGAGTTCTGGAACTTAAAGGTTCAGGGTGGTGATATCGATGGTTATACCACCAGATTCCAGCAACTCGCTGCCCTCCGCCCAGCCATGGTAAGCACAGAACCTGATAAAATCAGGAAGTACATCCTTGGTCTTCCTGAGCCTGTTCGGGGGCATGTTGCCTCTTCAAACCAAGCCACCATTGACGGTGCGATCCTACTGGCCCAAGACCTGATGGCAATGAGCCAAGATTCTGAACCACCCACTTCATCCTCCCACAACAACAAAAGAAAGTGGTCCGACTACCACAACAACCACCCAAACCAACAAAACAAGAAATCCGACACCATCAAAGCCTACAACACCACCACAAACCTCAAACGGGGCTACACTGGGAGCAAACCCTATTGTTCCAAGTGCAGCCGCCACCACGAAGGTTCCTGTGGTTCCTTTTGCAGCAATTGCAAGAAGCATGGTCATCTCACCCAGGATTGCCATTCCCCTACCAACAACAACCCTAACAACACCAGAACACCCAAAGTCTGCTTTGAGTGTGGGAACCCCGGGCACTTCAGGGACACGTGCCCAAAGCTGAAGAACAACAATAACAACAACCGCAACAGCAACAACAACAACACCCGAAGTAGAGCCTTCATCATCAAATCTGGGGACGCCCGCCAAGACCCGAATGTGGTCTCGGGTATGTTCCTCCTCAACAACTTAACTGCTTCTGTCCTATTTGATATTGGTGCTGATAGAAGCTTTATCTCCGATGACTTTTGCCCATTACTTGACATCACTCCTGTTGCCTTAGATGTTAAGTACACTGTAGAGCTAGCAAATGGGGAACTTATAGAAACCAATAGTGTGATACCTAATTGCACTTTAAACGTAGCTGACGAAACCTTTTCAATCGATCTTGTACCCGTTGAAATCGGAAGTTTCGACGTCATTATTGGAATGGACTGGTTGTCCAAACACCGAGCCGAAATCGTTTGTTACGATAAGATCGTCCGTATCCCACTCGCCGTCGGTAGAACCTTGATCATACAGGGGGAGACCGGTGGGACGAGACTCAATATCATCTCTTGCTTAAAGACCCGAAAATTTCTGAGAAAGGGTTACCCTGCAATACTTGCACACATCACAGAGAAGAAGTCGGAGGAGAAGCGACTTGAAGATGTGCCAATTGTCAAGGACTTTCCCGAAGTCTTTCCGGAAGAACTACCTGGTTTACCTCCACCTAGACAGGTTGAGTTCTCAATCGATCTCGTGCCGGGTGCCGCACCGGTGGCCCGCGCACCGTACCGCTTAGCCCCATCCGAACTTCAGGAGTTGTCCACCCAGTTACAAGAACTCCTGGATAGAGGATTCATTAGACCGAGTTCTTCACCTTGGGGAGCTCCGGTCTTATTCGTTAAAAAGAAGGACAGTTCATTCCGAATGTGCATCGACTATCGGGAATTGAACAAATTGACCGTCAAGAACCGTTACCCACTCCCTCGCATTGATGATCTATTCGACCAACTTCAGGGTTCAAGTTTCTACTCAAAAATCGACCTACGATCAGGATATCATCAGTTACGGGTTCGCGACACCGATATTCCAAAAACTGCTTTCAGAACTCGTTACGGGCACTACCAATTCCAAGTGATGCCCTTCGGTCTAACCAACGCACCGGCTGTATTCATGGACCTCATGAACCCGGTGTGTAAACCTTACCTCGACAAGTTTGTCATTGTCTTTATCGATGACATACTCATTTACTCGCGCAACGAGCAAGAACATGCGCAACACCTCAAAACCATCCTAGAACTACTTAGACACGAGGAGCTTTACGCCAAATTCTCTAAGTGTGAGTTCTGGATAAAAACCGTTCAATTCCTTGGTCACGTGATTGACAGTCAGGGAATTCACGTTGACCCATAAAAAATCGAGGCTATCAAAGACTGGCAAGCACCCACCTCTACAACTGAAGTATGCCAATTCTTCGGTCTTGCTGGGTACTATCGGCGATTCATTGAAAATTTCTCCAAAATAGCTCAACCACTAACGGTACTGACTCAGAAGGACAAAAGGTTCGATTGGACCGATAAACAAGAGTCAGCGTTCTAATTATTAAAACAAAAGCTTTGCAGTGCTCCCATTCTATCCTTACCCGAAGGCACCGATGACTTCGTGGTATACTGCGATGCTTCCCACCAAGGTCTCGGTTGTGTGCTGATGCAACGAGACAAAGTAATTGCTTACGCCTCACGACAACTCAAAGTTCACGAAAAGAACTACACCACCCATGATCTCGAACTTGGAGCTGTCATTTTTGCTCTCAAGATCTGGAGACATTATCTCTACGGCACTAAGTGCACAATCTTTACCGACCACAAAAGTCTCCAACACGTCTTCGACCAAAAAGATCTTAACATGAGGCAACGTCGATGGGTTGAGTTGCTTACTGATTACGATTGCGAGATCAAGTACCATCCAGGGAAGGCTAATGTTGTTGCCGATGCCCTCAGTCGAAAAGAACGACCAAAACCACTTCGAGTCCGAGCCCTCAGTATGACCATTCACAACGATCTTACCATTCAGATTCATACCGCTCAGATCGAAGCCCTGAAACCTGAAAACATCAAAAACGAAGCCTTACGGGGTATTGACAAACAATTTGAAACCAAATCTAACGGAATTAGGTATTTCTCAAGCCGAATCTGGCTGCCTAATTTCGGGAACCTACGAGACTTGGTGATGGATGAAGCTCACAAGTCCAAATACTCTATCCATCCGGGATCCGATAAGATGTACCACGGAATCAAGTAATTTTATTGGTGGCCGAACATGAAAGCCGAAATCGCCACTTATGTCAGCAAGTGTCTTACTTGCTCGAAAGTCAAAACCGAACATCAGAAACCTCCTGGTTTACTCCAACAACCTGAAATCCCTGAATGGAAATGGGAACAAATTGCCATAGATTTCATAACCAAACTACCCAAGTCGTCGAACGGTTGCGATACCATTTGGGTGATCGTTGACCGCCTCACCAAATCTGCTCATTTCCTGGCAATCAAGGAAAACGATAAAATGGAGCGCCTTGCACAAATCTACATTAAAGAAATCGTTTCTCAACACGGCGTTCCAATCTCGATCATCTCCGACAGAGATGCCCGTTTCACCTCTCACTTTTGGCAATCACTTCAAAAAGCATTAGGTACTCGTCTTGATATGAGTACCGCTTACCATCCTCAAACCGATGGCCAAAGTGAACGAACCATTCAGACACTGGAAGATATGCTACGTGCCTGCGTAGTTGATTTCGGTACAAACTGGGAAAGACACCTACCGTTGTGCGAATTCTCGTACAATAACAGCTATCACGCCAGCATTAAGGCTGCACCTTTTGAGGCACTGTACGGTCGTAAGTGCCGATCACCGATCTGTTGGACTGATGTGGGAGATAGTCAACTCACTGGTCCTGAACTCATACACGCCACCATAGAGAAAATTGTGGAAATCCAAAACCGACATAAAGCCGCACGTGATCGTCAAAAAAGTTATGCTGACGTGAGACGCAAACCACTCAAGTTCCAAGTTGGGGATCGAGTACTCTTAAAAGTATCGCCTTGGAAAGGCGTCATCCGTTTTGGCAAACGCGGGAAGTTAAATCCCAGGTACATCGGGCCTTTTGAGATCCTCGAACGGATTGGCCCCGTAGCTTATCGATTGCAGCTGCCATCCGAACTCAGCAGCGTGCACCCTACTTTTCACATTTCTAACTTAAAGAAATGTCTGTCTGATGAGACACTTATTATCCCACTCGATGAAATTCGTGTTGACGATAAACTTCACTTCGTTGAGGAACCCCCTGAAATCATGGACCGTGAAGTCAAACAACTAAAACAAAGTCGTATTCCCATCGTCAAGGTCAGATGGAATTCGCGGCGCGGTCCGGAATTCACCTGGGAACGGGAAGACCAAATGCGACTCAAATATCCTCAACTATTCTCCGATTCTACATCAAACGAGACCTCGAGCTAAATTTCGGGATGAATATCTCCTAACAGGGGGAGAATGTAACACCCGCCAAATTAGGACTAGTAATTAGTGCCTAATCATATGTTAATACAAGTAATTAGTTCTGTGTTAGGCTAATTAATGTATCGAAATATATATTGTTGAATATATACTAAAATGCGATTTGATTAAATCGTACGCAATTTAAATCGAATGTATTTCGATTCCATAAATACGGACGTTGGTGACCAATTTATTAAGTAACACTATTATGTTAAAAATATTATTTTAATGATGTTCAAATTACAATTCGTATAGTACAATTAAAACTTACCTAATTAACAACAAAGTACGCTAATTATTTAAATCACATCCTAAATCTTTAAATTTTAGATAATTGGTAAAATAATTTACTTAAATTATTAAACAAAATTAGTATTTTAAAATGGTTAATTAAAGCGTAAAATATTTATTAAAACGTTAAATGACGGGGAAAACGAACACCCCGCTGAGCAGAGACGGAGACTGAACATGGGGGACTTAACCTCCCATTTTCCTTTTTCTTTTCATTTTCACCATCTATCTTCTCTCTCTACTCTTTCTTTTCTCTCTTTTCTCTTTCAAAATCACCAACATCACCATCACCTTAATTCCTTAAATTACACCACGAAACGCACTCGGATCGTCAATATTTTTAGAGATTCACGACCACCTCGCAACGATCTACACTTCTATCTTTCCGGATTTCCATTTCGCCACTTTGTAAGTTTCCGACAAAATCCCGAAACCTCTCGATTTTTAGTATTTTCACTTGTTAGTTGTTTATATAACTTGTATATGTCCATTACAAAGTGTAGAACACGATTTTATAGCTTAAAAACGGGTTTGAATTGGGTTTTTGGCCGGAAAAATCTCGACAGTCGGACTTTCTAGGCTGGTGTTCTTCAATGCGACACAAGCCTTGTGTCGCATGTAGTGTCGTATTTTGCCGTTTGTGTCATAAATCTTGCGACACAACCATTATGTCGCATACTATGTCGCAAACTTCATACGACACAATCACTATGTCGCTGTTGAATCAGCATCTCGCATCTATGCGACACAACCCTTATGTCGTATAGATATTGTGTCGCATTTCTATGCGACACAACCCTTGTGTCGCATAACTACCTTTGTGTCGCACGACTATGTCGCATAAAACAGCAGGTTTTCAAACTAAAAATTTCACTAAGTGTCGAACCTATATAACCTCAAGCACATATACGATACAACTTATAAAACACATTGGAACACACTTGTAAGTGCAAAACACCAATAACATGATAAAAATACTTAAAGTTTATTATTTCAAATCCATCACCAACGGGCCGTACATGTTTTCAAACACTTAACAAATCAACCAAATCGTAGTAATTTGGACATATATATAGTTGTGTAACAACTACAAGGGTGATCTTTTGAGATACCCAATCATGTTTATAACCATCGCGTGTCGTGGACACCCTCAGGTTACAAGTCTTTGGACTTCATCACTCGGCTAATCAACTTACGTTTATTTAAACGCTTACAGACTCAGGTGAGTCTCATGGCCCCTCTTTTTACTGTTTTACTCAGGGGTGTGATATATTGCTTATTTTAACTTGTGAACGCAAGTACAAACATTTCATATACTACATGAGTTTTTCACGACTAATCATTTAAAGTCCTCCGTCAGCATAGTTGTTAATACATTGTAGCTTGAATATTAGTATATGGTACCATATAGGATTGACCCTCCTCGTCCGGGTTAGCAACCACTAACCGGGTAAACGGACGTACTAATATGTAACACCCGCCAAATTACGACTAGAAATTAGTGCCTAATCATATGTTAATACATGTAATTAGTTCTGTGTTAGGCTAATTAATGTATCGAATTATATATATATTGTTGAATATATATACGAAAATGCGATTTGATTAAATCGTACGCAATTTAAATCGAATGTATTTCGATTCAATTTAATACGGACGTTGGTGACCAATTTTATTAAATAACGCTTTTATGTCAAAAATATTATTTTGATAATATTTTGTATTCAATTCGTATCGTACAAACCGAACTTACACAATTTAGAACAATAAAATGCGTAAACTAAATAAACAAACTAACTTACATCTTATAACACAAATATAAATTGATTTGTAAAATATTTAAACAATATATCGCGTAATAAATCGTATTTAAAACTTATAATCAAAATGTAAATAATTATTTAACGTTTAAACGACGGGGCAAACGAACACCACGCGGAACGCGGGGCGAGAAACTGAAAAGTGGGGATAACCCCACCTCCCACTCCTTTTCTTTCTCATTCTTCTATCAATTCTCTCTCTCTTCTCTTATTTCCTCCAAAATCACCAAATCACCAAAAACTCACAAAACCGCAAAATAACGTCACGAAACGCAACCGAATCACCCATATTTTTAGAGATTCACGACCACGTTGCAACGATCTACATTTCTACCTTTCCGGATTTTCATTTCGGCAAATTGTAAGTTTCCGACAAAATCCCGAAATCTCTTGATTCTTAGTATTTTTCATTTGTGGTTGTTTTTATAACTAGTATATGTCCATTACAATGTATAGAACACGATTTCATAGCTTAAAAACGAGTTTAAAATTGATTTTTCGCCGGAAAAACGTTAACAGCCGGACTTTCTGGGCTGGTGTTCATCCATGCGACACAAGCATTGTGTCGCATGTTGTGTCGTATTTTGGCCTTTATGTCGCATAAAATCCCTTGTGTCGTACCTTATGTCGTACCAGATAATTAGTGTCGCAAGTCCTGCGACACAACCACTATGTCGTATTCTATGTCGTATTTCCATACGACACAATCACTATGTCGCTGTTGAATCAGCATCTCGCATCTATGCGACACAACCCTTGTGTCGCATAGACATTGTGTCGCATTTTTATGCGACACAACCCTTGTGTCGCATAACTAACCTTGTGTCGCATATTGTGTCGCAAAACACAGAAAACTCAGATTTTTACTAAGTGTCGAGACTCGAAATTTATCACTCGATTTTGCCCGAATTCAGATCCCAGATGCGTTTTTCGTCAAAGCAATATAGTAGAAATAAAAATTTTCCAAGCTGACCTGGCAGCTCGACCCCAGCCAGGGGCTCTGCCCCTTGGACCCCGCCAGGGGCTGCCGCCCCTTGGACCCCGCTACCAGGGGTGCTGCCCCCGGACCCCCGTACTTAGATTCCGTAACGGCTTCTAAAACACATTTTTCAAGTGAAACGCCACGAAATCAAAATAATAATAGTTGAGATTATTATTACAAATCCGTCACCAACGGGCCGTACATGTTTTCAAACACTTAACAAATCAACCAAATCGTAGTAATTTGGACATATATATAGTTGTGTAACAACTACAAGGGTGATCTTTTGAGATACCCAATCATGATTATAACCATCGCGTGTCGTGGACACCCTCAGGTTACAAGTCTTTGGACTTCATATTCGGCTAATCAACTTACGTTTGTGTAAACGCATTCAGACTCAGGTGAGTCTCATAGCCCCTCTTTTTACTGTTTTACTCAGGGGTGTGATATACTGCTCAACTTTTAACATGTGAACGCAAGTACCAACTTTTCATATACTACATGAGTTTTTCGAAACTAATCATTTTAAAGTCCTCCGTCAGCATAGTTGTTAATACGTTGTAGCGTGAATATTAGTATATGGTACCATATAGGATTGACCCACCTCGTCCGGGTTAGCAAGCACTAACCGGGTAAACGGACGTACTAATATTTGGGAAGACGAATGTGGATTAGGCATTCGTGGAGGCACCTCGCCCGGAATTCTCTATAGGGGACCCGGCCCTCGAGTTAAGCTCAACTATGTGCTCATGGCTGTATACACGATGATTATCATTTAATTGCTGGATGCAATTCATTATTTAATTGCTGGATGCAATTCATTATTTAATTGCTGGATGCAATTCATTATTTAATTGCTGGATGCAATTCATTACTTAAATCTTGCGGTTCATACGATATTACTTGATTTCAAACCTGTGAGCTCACCAGCTTTATAGCTGACCTTTTAGCATATATCGCAGGTACCCAGCAGTAGGATGTTTCTGCTTCAGGATTTAGCTCGAGTCAGCATACAGACGATTGAGATTTTCTTGCATTAGTATATTTTGTATAAGTACTTATGTACTGAAATCTCATTTTATTTAACTCGAGCTATGTAAAGCTTTAAATGTTGTAAACATTTCAGTTATCAATATATTTTGTTAAAGCGACGCATATAGAGTCGTTTGCTATTTATCTTTGTGCTTTGTTATTGATTGGTAACACCCAAATCAAGCTTCCGCAAATCATTAAATTTGGGGGTGTTACAGATTGGTATCAGAGCCTAAGGTTATAGTGAACTAGGTTGCATTCAGTGGGCCTAGACTATGACCATTAGGCAGTATTCCTTATTAGGTATGACTGGTTCAGGGATTACAGCATACGAGTTTAATTTAACATAGCCTGATCAACTATGTACAATTAAGCAAAGATGATGTAAGATCTGAAAGTAGTTATGGCTGAACAGGATACAATAGAAGACTCTGACCTCGAGAGAACCGAGACTCAAACATGTTTATGCTAGACACTCAATAGGCTATATTATATAGGAGCTATATGAATATAGGCCTCAATCTTACTAACGCTTTGTCTCAGAAATGGCAAACATCCCATCAAATTCATCTCGTTCTCCATCCGGGTCGCAGAACCCAAGGGTAGTAAGGAGGAACAACAGGTTGCCTCGAGCTGGCCCGTATCCCACTCACATCGCCATACCGGCTTTAACTGCTAGGGTAAATCAACACGAGCAGCGACTTCGCACCATGGATGTCGTGTTGCAGGAAACAAATGAAAACTGGCGACTTACGTCTCTTGAACGCATAGAACAGGTCTCCGACGACCTTGAAACCACAAACAACAACATGGATGTCCTTCGCAACCAAATTATAGAAATAAGGGTGGAAAATGCCCTTCTACAACAAAGGATGGAAGAATGTGAGCAACGCTCACATGAAGCAGAAGAGTATGCGCGCGGAATAACACAACGACTTGCGCTAGCAGAAGACAACGCCCGACAAGCTAGCAGGATTGCAAACACTGTGGACCGTCTTGTCACGATGATGGAACAAATTAATCTACGTCAAGACTAGTGTAGTCTTTGTCTTGTAATCTATCCTATAATCTAGTAACTATCTACGCGCTACTCTATAATTCAGTCGGATGTAACAATTCCCGACATCTTTTGTAATACATCTGTAGGATGTAACCTTTGAACTCGTATTAGCTATCAAATATTTCTCGTTGTTCAACTCATATTAATTGCCATAATTCTTTTTCATATTGATGTTATGTATTACCACCTTTATACATGTACATCTGAAATAAATACAATTTTCTTACAAAATCTCATGTATCTTCATTTCTTTCATTGAAGAATCATGCCGCCAAAGACACGACCTTACACAGATGCTCAGATCACGTCACTCATAACCCAGGCTGTTACTGAAGCCTTGGCTCGGAATACCCCACCCAACTCCACAAGAAACAGCGATACCGCTGGAACCTCTGCCGTCAAACCTTGTTCTTACAAGGACTTCCAAAGCTGCAAACCCTCGAGCTTCAAGGGTTCTGAAGGAGCCATCGGACTGATCAGATGGTTCGAGAAAATGGAAACTGTTTTCCGTGTTAGTAAATGCGCGGAGAACGACAAAGTAAACTTCGCCACCTGCTCTCTTGAAGATGATGCCCACTCTTGGTGGAATTCATATACCCAATCAGTGGGTGCTGACATTGCCTACCAACTCACTTGGGAGGAATTGAAGGCAAAACTCACTGCCAAATACTGCTCTATCGCCAAACTCCAAAAGCTAGATGAGGAGTTCTGGAACTTAAAGGTTCAGGGTGGTGATATCGATGGTTATACCACCAGGTTTCAACAACTAGCTGCCCTCCGCCCAGCTATGGTTAGCACTGAACCTGATAAAATCAGGAAGTACACCCTTGGTCTCCCTGATCCTGTTCGGGGACATGTCATCTCTTCAAAACCAACCACCATTGACGGTGCAATCCTATTGGCCCAAGACTTGATGTCAATGAGCCAAGATTCTGAACCACCCACTTCATCCTCTCACAACAACAAACGCAAGTGGTCTGACTACCACAACAACCCCTCCAACCAACAAAACAAGAAAACCGACACCATCAAAGCTTACAACACCACCACTGACATCGTCCGGGGCTACACTGGGAGCAAACCTTATTGTTCCAAGTGCAGTCGCCACCATGAAGGCTCCTATGGTCCCTTTTGCAACAATTGCAAGAGGTACGGCCACCTCACAAAAGATTGCCGCTCTCCTACCAACAACAATTCCAAACAACAACACCAGACCACCCAAAGTATGCTTTGAGTGTGGGAAACCTGGGCATTTCAGAGACTCGTGCCCAAAACTGAAGAACAACAACAACAACAACCGCAACAACAGCAACAACAACAACAACACTCGCAGCAGAGCTTTCGTCATCAAATCTGGGGACGCCCGCCAAGACCCGAATGTGGTCTCGGGTATGTTCCTCCTCAACAACTTAAATGCTTCTGTTCTATTTGATACTGGTGCTGATAGAAGCTTTATCTCCGATGATTTTTGCCCATTACTTGACATCACTCCTGTTGCCTTAGATGTTAAGTACACTGTAGAGCTAGCAAATGGAAAACTTGTAGAAACCACCAGTGTGATACCTAATTGCACTTTAAACCTAGCTGACGAAACCTTTTCGATCGACCTTATACCCATTGAAATCGGAAGTTTCGACGTCATTATCGGAATGGACTGGTTGTCCAAGCATCGAGCTGAAATCGTTTGTCATGATAAAATCGTCCGTATCCCACTCGCCGTTGGTGGAACCTTGATCATACAGGGGGAGACCGGTGGGACGGGACTCAATATAATCTCCTGCTTAAAAACCCGAAAATTTCTGAGAAAGGGTTACCCTGCCATACTCGCACACATCATGGAGAAGAAGTCGGAAGAGAAGCGACTTGAGGATGTGCCGATTGCTAGAGACTTTCCCGAAGTCTTTCCGGAAGAACTACCTGGTCTACCTCCGCCTAGACAGGTTGAGTTCTCGATTTATCTTGTGCCGGGTGCCGTACCGGTGGCCCGCGCACCATACCGTTTGGCCCCATCTGAACTTCAGGAGTTGTCCTCTCAGTTACAGGAACTTCTGGATCGAGGATTCATTAGACCGAGTTCTTCACCTTGGGGAGCTCCGGTCTTATTTGTCAAAAAGAAGGACGGTTCATTCCGAATGTGCATCGACTACCGAGAATTGAAGAAATTGACCGTCAAGAACCGTTATCCACTTCCTCGCATTGATGATCTGTTCGACCAACTTCAAGGTTCAAGTTTCTACTCAAAAATTGACCTGCGATCAGGTTATCATCAGTTACGGGTTCGCGACACCGATATTCCAAAAACTGCTTTCAGAACTCGTTACGGACACTACGAATTCCAAGTGATGCCCTTTGGTCTAACCAACGCACCGGCTGTATTCATGGATCTCATGAACCGGGTGTGCAAACCTTACCTCGACAAGTTTGTCATTGTCTTTATCGATGACATACTCATTTACTCGCGCAACGAGCAGGAACATGCGCAACACCTTAAGACCATCCTTGAACTACTTAGACACGAGGAGCTTTACGCTAAATTTCTTAAGTGTGAGTTCTGGATTCAAACCGTTCAATTTCTTGGTCACGTGATCGACAGTCAGGGAATTCACGTGGACCCATCAAAGATCGAGGCAATCAAAGACTGGCAAGCACCCACCTCTGCAACTGAAGTACGTCAATTCTTGGGTCTTGCTGGGTATTATCGGCGATTTATCGAAAATTTCTCCAAAATAGCTCAACCACTCACGGTACTGACTCAGAAGGACAAAAGGTTCGATTGGACCGAAAAACAGGAGTCAGCGTTCCAACTCTTGAAACAAAAGCTTTGCAGTGCTCCAATTCTATCCTTACCCGAAGGCACCGATGACTTCGTGGTATACTGCGATGCTTCCCACCAAGGTCTCGGTTGTGTGCTGATGGAACGAGACAAAGTCATTGCTTATGCTTCACGACAGCTGAAAATTCACGAAAAGAACTACACCACTCATGATCTCGAACTTGGAGCTGTCGTTTTTGCTCTCAAAATATGGAGACATTATCTCTACGGCACTAAGTGCACAATCTTTACCGATCATAAAAGTCTCCAACATATCTTCGATCAGAAGGATCTCAATATGAGGCAACGTCGATGGGTCGAGTTGCTTACCGATTACGATTGTGAGATCAAGTACCATCCAGGGAAGGCTAATGTTGTGGCCGATGCCCTCAGTCGAAAGGAACGATCAAAACCACTTCGAGTCCGAGCCCTCAGTATGACCATTCATAACGATCTTACCATTCAAATTCATACCACTCAGATCGAAGCCCTGAAATCTGAAAACATCAAAAATGAAGCCTTACGGGGCATCGACAAACAATTTGAAATCAAACCTAACGGGATTAGGTATTTCTCAAACCGAATCTGGTTGCCTAGTATTGGGAACCTAAGAGACTTGGTGATGGACGAGGCTCACAAGTCTAAGTATTCTATTCATCCGGGATCCGATAAGATGTACCACGGTATCAAGGAATTTTATTGGTGGCCAAACATGAAAGCCGAAATCGCCACTTATGTCAGCAAGTGTCTTACTTGCTCGAAAGTCAAAACCGAACATCAGAAACCACCTGGTTTACTCCAACAACCTGAAATCCCTGAATGGAAATGGGATCAAATTGCCATGGATTTCATAACCAAACTACCCAAGTCGTCGAACGGTTGCGATACCATTTGGGTGATCGTTGACCGCCTCACTAAATCTGCTCATTTCCTGGCAATCTAAGAAAATGATAAAATGGAACGCCTTACACAAATCTACATCAAGGAAATCATTTCTCATCACGGTGTTCCAGTCTCAATCATCTCGGACAGAGATGCCCGTTTCACTTCTCACTTTTGGCAATCACTTCAGAAAGCTATGGGTACCCGTCTCGATATGAGTACCGCGTACCATCCTCAAACCGATGGCCAAAGTGAACGAACCATTCAAACACTGGAAGATATGCTACGAGCCTGCGTAGTTGATTTCGGTACAAACTGGGAAAGACACCTACCGTTGTGCGAATTTTCGTACAATAACAGTTATCACGCCAGCATTAAGGCTGCACCTTTTGAGGCACTGTACGGTCGTAAGTGCCGATCACCGATCTGTTGGACTGAAGTGGGAGATAGTCAACTCACTGGTCCTGAACTCATACACGTCACCACTGAGAAAATTGTGGAAATCCAAAACAGACTCAAAGCCGCACGTGATCGTCAGAAAAGTTATGCTGACGTGAGACGCAAACCACTCGAGTTCCAAGTTGGGGATCGAGTTCTCTTAAAAGTATCGCCTTGGAAAGGCGTCATCCGTTTTGGCAAACGCGGGAAGTTAAATCCCAGGTACATCGGGCCTTTTGAGATCCTCGAACGGATTGGCCCCGTAGCTTATCGATTGCAGCTGCCATCCGAACTCAGCAGCGTGCATCCGACTTTTCATATTTCAAATTTGAAGAAGTGTCTGTCTGATGAGACACTTATTATTCCATTAGATGAAATTCGTGTTGACGATAAACTTCATTTCGTTGAGGAACCCGCTGAAATTATGGACCGTGAGGTCAAACAACTGAAACAAAGTCGTATTCCCATCGTCAAGGTCAGATGGAATTCGCGGCGCGGTCCGGAATTCACCTGGGAACGGGAAGACCAAATGCGACTCAAATATCCTCAACTTTTCACTGATTCTACATCAAACACGACTTCGAGCTAAATTTCGGGACGAAATTCTTCTAACAAGGGGAGAATGTAACACCCGCCAAATTAGGACTAGTAATTAGTGCCTAATCATATGTTAATACATGTAATTAGTTCTGTGTTAGGCTAATTAATGTATCGAATTATATATATATTGTTGAATATATATACGAAAATGCGATTTGATTAAATCGTACGCAATTTAAATCGAATGTATTTCGATTCAATTTAATACGGACGTTGCTGACCAATTTTATTAAATAACGCTTTTATGTCAAAAATATTATTTTGATAATATTTTGTATTCAATTCGTATCGTACAAACCGAACTTACACAATTTAAAACAATAAAATGCGTAAACTAAATAAACAAACTAACTTACATCTTATAACACAAATATAAATTGATTTGTAAAATATTTAAACAATATATCGCGTAATAAATCGTATTTAAAACTTATAATCAAAATGTAAATAATTATTTAACGTTTAAACGACGGGGCAAACGAACACCACGCGGAACGCGGGGCGAGAAACTGAAAAGTGGGGATAACCCCACCTCCCACTCCTTTTATTTCTCATTCTTCTATCAATTCTCTCTCTCTTCTCTTATTTCCTCCAAAATCACCAAATCACCAAAAACTCACAAAACCGCAAAATAACGTCACGAAACGCAACCGAATCACCCATATTTTTAGAGATTCACGACCACGTTGCAACGATCTACATTTCTACCTTTCCGGATTTTCATTTCGGCAAATTGTAAGTTTCCGACAAAATCCCGAAATCTCTTGATTCTTAGTATTTTTCATTTGTGGTTGTTTTTATAACTAGTATATGTCCATTACAATGTATAGAACACGATTTCATAGCTTAAAAACGAGTTTAAAACGGATTTTTCGCCGGAAAAACGTTAACAGCCGGACTTTCTGGGCTGGTGTTCATCCATGCGACACAAGCATTGTGTCGCATGTTGTGTCGTATTTTGGCCTTTATGTCGCATAAAATCCCTTGTGTCGTACCTTATGTCGTACCAGATAATTAGTGTCGCAAGTCCTGCGACACAACCACTATGTCGTATTCTATGTCGTATTTCCATACGACACAATCACTATGTCGCTGTTGAATCAGCATCTCGCATCTATGCGACACAACCCTTGTGTCGCATAGACATTGTGTCGCATTTTTATGCGACACAACCCTTGTGTCGCATAACTAACCTTGTGTCGCATATTGTGTCGCAAAACACAGAAAACTCAGATTTTTACTAAGTGTCGAGACTCGAAATTTATCACTCGATTTTGCCCGAATTCAGATCCCAGATGCGTTTTTCGTCAAAGCAATATAGTAGAAATAAAAATTTTCCAAGCTGACCTGGCAGCTCGACCCCAGCCAGGGGCTCTGCCCCTTGGACCCCGCCAGGGGCTGCCGCCCCTTGGACCCCGCTACCAGGGGTGCTGCCCCCGGACCCCCGTACTTAGATTCCGTAACGGCTTCTAAAACACATTTTTCAAGTGAAACGCCACGAAATCAAAATAATAATAGTTGAGATTATTATTACAAATCCGTCACCAACGGGCCGTACATGTTTTCAAACACTTAACAAATCAACCAAATCGTAGTAATTTGGACATATATATAGTTGTGTAACAACTACAAGGGTGATCTTTTGAGATACCCAATCATGATTATAACCATCGCGTGTCGTGGACACCCTCAGGTTACAAGTCTTTGGACTTCATATTCGGCTAATCAACTTACGTTTGTGTAAACGCATTCAGACTCAGGTGAGTCTCATAGCCCCTCTTTTTACTGTTTTACTCAGGGGTGTGATATACTGCTCAACTTTTAACATGTGAACGCAAGTACCAACTTTTCATATACTACATGAGTTTTTCGAAACTAATCATTTTAAAGTCCTCCGTCAGCATAGTTGTTAATACGTTGTAGCGTGAATATTAGTATATGGTACCATATAGGATTGACCCACCTCGTCCGGGTTAGCAAGCACTAACCGGGTAAACGGACGTACTAATATTTGGGAAGACGAATGTGGATTAGGCATTCGTGGAGGCACCTCGCCCGGAATTCTCTATAGGGGACCCGGCCCTCGAGTTAAGCTCAACTATGTGCTCATGGCTGTATACACGATGATTATCATTTAATTGCTGGATGCAATTCATTATTTAATTGCTGGATGCAATTCATTATTTAATTGCTGGATGCAATTCATTATTTAATTGCTGGATGCAATTCATTACTTAAATCTTGCGGTTCATACGATATTACTTGATTTCAAACCTGTGAGCTCACCAGCTTTATAGCTGACCTTTTAGCATATATCGCAGGTACCCAGCAGTAGGATGTTTCTGCTTCAGGATTTAGCTCGAGTCAGCATACAGACGATTGAGATTTTCTTGCATTAGTATATTTTGTATAAGTACTTATGTACTGAAATCTCATTTTATTTAACTCGAGCTATGTAAAGCTTTAAATGTTGTAAACATTTCAGTTATCAATATATTTTGTTAAAGCGACGCATATAGAGTCGTTTGCTATTTATCTTTGTGCTTTGTTATTGATTGGTAACACCCAAATCAAGCTTCCGCAAATCATTAAATTTGGGGGTGTTACATAATATTTGGGAAGACGAATGTTGATTAGGCATTCGTGGAGGCACCTCGCCCGGAATTCTCTATAGGGGACCCGGCCCTCGAGTTAAGCTCAACTATGTGCTCATGGCTGTATACACGATTATTATCATTTCATTTGCTGGATGCAAATCATTATTAAATCTTGCGGTTCATACTATATTACTTGATTTCAAACCTGTGAGCTCACCAGCTTTAGCTGACCCATTTAGCATGTATCGCAGGTACCAAGCAGTAGGTTGCTTCTGCTTCAGGACTTTTAGCTCGAGTCAGCATACAGACGATTGAGATTTTCTTGCATTAGTATATTTTGTACAAGTACTTATGTACTGAAATCTCCTTTTATTTAAACTCGAGCTATGTAAAGCTTTAAATGTTGTAAACATTTCCATATTAATATATTTTGTTAAAACGACGCATATAGAGTCGTTTACTCTATATCTTTGTGTTTTTTTATTAATTAGTAACACCCAAATCGTGCTTCCGCAAATCATTAAAAGTTGGGGGTGTTACAAATCCCATATGCTTCAGCTATAGGATCGATCATGTATGCCATGACGTGTACAAGGTATGATGTCTCATTTGCTTTGAGCTTAGTAAGTCGACATCAGCAGAATCCTGGTGAAGGTCATTGGATAGCTGTAAAGAATATTCTTAAGTATTTGAGAAATACTAAAGACAGTTTCTTGGTTTATGGTGGAGAAGAGGAACTTAGAATAACGGGTTATAGTGATGCTAGTTTCCAAACAGACAGAGATGATTGGTGTTCACAGTCTGGTTGGGTATTCCTACTGAATGGGGGAGTGGAGACATGGAAAAGTTCTAAGCAAGATACAGTGGCAGACTCCACATGCTAATCTGAGTACATTGCCGCTAGTGAAGCGGCAAAGGAAGCTATCTGGATGAGGAATTTCATTAGAGATCTTGGAGTTGTTCCAACAGTACAAGATCCTATTGCTATATTCTGTGATAATAAAAGTGCAGTCGCCTTGAGTAGAGAACCCAAGGATCCCGGAAAGTCAAAGCACATTGAAAGAAAATACCATTTTGTTCGAAGGAAAGTCGAAGAAGGACATGTAATTGTGAGGAGCATAAGATCAGAGGATAATCCAGCTGATCCGTTCACAAAGCCACTAGGAAAGTCTAAACACGATGAACATGCTAGGTGTATAGGTTTAAGAGATAATGTAAAGTTTTAGTTGTAAGTTTGAATTTGAAACGTTATAAACAATGATGGAAACTGTAATAGACTTGGTGATTAAATAATGGAGATTTTTAATTGGAAGGAGTTCTACCATTTACTATTGTTTGTCGTTGTGTTTCAGTTTTGTATGTTTAGACACCACTTCCAGAGTAATAAGTTCTTACTCAAACCTCCTCAGTCGATCACACTATAGGAAGTATGTGGTGAATTAAGACTGTCATGGAGTGTTAGTAGATTTCTATGGAGATTAGACATGGCATGGAGATTGCTGCAACACTCATGGGTACTTAATAGGGATTTAAGTATAGGAGAAACCCGCACTTAAAGAGATCACTTCATGGATTAAATCACGAGTAATTTTAAGATGATAATATCTTCTATTCTTAAAATAGAGATACATGAGTATCTAGTTCTTCAAGTCTGTTATACTTTAGTCTATTCAAACGCTGTGCGTAAATGCCAGTTATAAAGGGTATGCTAGGTATGATATGATAATTTGACTAGTGCTATGTAGTCGATATTTATTTGTTCTTTTTGACTAAAACGGAAAAGAGATATCATAGGCCCTCTGATGATTAAAGTTTGACTCTAAAGTGCTAGGCCTAGCCGGGACTAAGTTGATAGTTCAGTAGTCTCATATAGTCAATATAATCGGAAATTAGAAAACATATATGAATCTTGAGATTGATTATAATCCATGTCTCAGTTCATACGATATCGTGAAACAAAGGAATGATTGATCACTTATCTAAAGGACTGACTCTAAGATGAGAATCAGAGTTCGGCAGTTGCATTGGATGGCACACTTTACAAAGTTAATAGGATAGAGACTTAGACCAATAATAGTTGATGATTTGTCCAAGTGGGAGACTGTTGGAATAGTGTCCAATATCATAACTAATTGGTGAGACTATCATTAATGGTAAAGTCCTTTTTGGGTTGCCCTCAATAAACAGTCAAGAGAAAGATGAAGGAATAATATTAATTAGTATTAATGTTATATTTAATTAGTTGATTTATTAATTTATGGTTAAATTAATTAGAAATCGAAAGTAATTAAATTTGGCGGAAGATTCCAGAAACTGTCTCAACTGCCGGTTGGAAGGTCCAACCGCCGGTTGGGATTAGGGTTTCTAAGGCGGTGGAAGTCGCAGACTTGGAGTCCAAGACTAACAGCTCCAACCGCCGGTTGGAAGGTCCAACCGCCGTTTGGGAGTCGAATCTGGGGTTTCTTCCACAACTATAAATAGGGGCATCCTATACCTTCATAACATACATTTTCAAGTACAAATTTTTGAGGGTTTCAAAAATTCGACTTTCTCTTGGGTTTTTGGGTGTGAAGCATTAGAGGTATTCTACTTTGGGTACTTGCCTCCAAGTAACGAAACTCTGCTCGTTGGTCTGCGCGCGAGAAATAGGTTATCTCTAAGGTTAGTGTTTGCCTTATTTTCTTTATCCAATTTATTGTACTATATTGTTAAAGTTAAAGATCCATTAGGGTTTTAATTTCCTAATTGCCTTAGATTATTTAAAGTTTTGTTATTCCACTGCATGTACAATAATCTAGTTAGGGAATAGAAAACCCAACAATTCCATCTCCTCAAAAGATTTTAGAATTTCAACTACTGAAGGAGATGAATCGGGTATGGGTTGATTTCTCTTCAAGAGAGGTATAGGAGTACCATCGCCTAAGGGAACAGCAACAAAAGAGTTGTTCGTGAAAGTGCTGTTAGGCGGTGCAAGAGAATTCTTCATTTCAGAAAATGGAAATAGTAACTTCCCAGAGTGTGCTGATTGGTCAGCGATAGCTGAGTAGAGTCCAACATCGTCCTGGCATAGTCTTCTGGTAGTGATGACTGTGTTGGGAAGACGGTCATGACTGTTAACTGCTAGAATCTCTTCCAAATGCTCGTCATATATTTCCTGCATGGAATCCATAAGACCAAGATCTTCTCCCAGAGGTTGTTTCATCAATTTATCGACATTAAAGGTGACTTCCTCCGTTCCGACCGTCATTTTTAAAGATTTTTCGTTTACGTCAATAACAACCTTGGCAGTGTTCAGAAAAGGTCTGCCAAGGATGAGGGGAACGTGGGCATCTTCCTCAATATCCATAATGACAAAGTCAACCGGGAAGATAAACTTACCTACTCGGACCATAATATCTTCAGCAATCCCCCGAGGGAGTTTAACTAATCTATCAGCTAATTGGATGGTCATATGAGTGGGCAGCAGTTCACCTAATCCTAGTTTCTTATAGAGTGAGTAAGGCAAAAGGTTGACACTAGCACCTAGGTCAGCTAAGGCATTACTAATTTGGATATTTTGAAGATAACAGTGAATAGTGAAACGGCCAGTATCTCCTAGTTTTGGTGGAAGGACATGTAGCATGATTGCAGAACATTCAGCATATAAGGGTATACTAACTATCTGTCTTAATTTTTCTTTGTTTGAAATGAGTTCTTTGAAGAATTTTGCACAACTGGGCATTTCTACTAAAGCATCTAATAATCTAACGTTTAAGTGCAGGCTTTTAAACATCTCAAGATATTTCCCAAACAGTGCTTCCTGCTTCTCTTTCTTAAGCCTACCAGGAAAGGGTATTCGAGTACGTGGAGTGATTTCTGGAGCTTGAGAGGATACTGGATCTGGTGTAGTGACGGGAGTGTCACTGGGCACTGGATCAGTGGATGGTTCAGTAGGAGTGGGAAGTTTGTTTGAAGGATTATATGAGATTTGTTCAACTCTAGTTTCTTTACCTCCTCTAGTAACCACTAGGATGTCGATACCGATCGCGATTTCTCTTTGACTATCCTCAACTTTTGAAAATAATTGTTTAAGACTAACTTCCAGGTTTTTGATTAAATCTTCAGAAATTCTAAGTAAAGCATCAATTTTATCTTGAAAAGCTATTACTTGTCTGTTTACGTTCATTTGTTCAATCATGAAGTTAGTCAAAGTTTCGTTACATTGTTGTTGAGAGTTGACAGAGGAATCGGATAGAGTAGAGGGTGAAGTAGACAGAGATTGAATAGGTGGGGTTTTGGTTAGCCGCTGAATAATAGATGTAGAATGAAAGTTTGGTTCAGGGCTTTTTAGGGTTGTGACAAGAATTTCTTCCGTACCTTTGCGAAGAGAAGATTTTAGGGAATCATTCTTCCGTTTAGGTTTAGAAGAGTCTTGTAGATCCTTGAAGACTTTGGTAAGATTTTCAATCTGAGTTTGCAAAGCTTCTAAGGTTGGATCGGGAGTACTCCTTACTTCCTCAGTAGTTCCAGACTCCCAGTCATGTTGATGCATCGTTATTGTCTCAACTAGCTCCCATGCTTCTTCTGATGTGTGTGACATGAAGTTTCCTAACGAAGAAGTATCGAGGGTTGATTTGTGGTGAGGGTTTAGACCGTTATAGAATATGCAGATAAGATTCGTCTTAACCATCTGATGATTCGGACATCTATGAAGTAATCTTTTAAATCGTTCCTATGCTGAAAATAACAATTCATCATTTCCTATGTGGAAATTGATGATGTCATCTTTAAGCTTGATTTGTTTGGAAGGAGGGAAAAACTTAGCCATAAACTTAGTAGCCAACTCTTCCCAAGTATGAATCAAATTGGGTTCGAGTTCATCAAACCATGCTTGAGCCGTGAAGATAAAGAGTAAGGAAAAAGGTAGAGTTGAATGACGTCTCTAGGAGTTCCTAATTGCTCATAGAAGTTCGAAAGATTGATGAATCTATCCAAATGTAAGTTTGGATCATCAAGCGGAAAACCGTGAAATTAGCAGAAGGTTTTAAGTAATTTGATAATGGTCGGCTTAATTTCAAAGTTTCCATCAGCTGGCAGTACGATAAGTCCTACTCTTCCCTCCAGTAGTGGTTTGCAGGTTGAAGGGGGAGTGATATGATTCGTCATGGCTGATGGAAGTTTGGGTTTTGGTAGAAAATAGGGTTTTGGAAAGGAAAGGTTACGGAAAAGGAAAGAATGAAAAAGGAACTTTCGGATGATATTGATCTTCCGAAAGGATCGCTAAATAACTAAGATAACTAAATTCTTAAAATCGGTCTTTGTAGTCCCCGGCAACAGCGCCAAAAACTTGATGTCGTCCAGGCGATCGGTTACGATTTTACTCACGTCGTTGCGAACCTTCCTCTGGGCGCGATGATCAGTGGGTTTTATATTTTATGTTTGCTGGGCCTAAGTATACTAAATCTATGGGTGAGTACAGCGATAGGTATGACCTCGGGTCGTTCTTCAAACTACAACGGGCATGGGATTAAGGATTTCAATTATCTTTGATGATTTAGCTGGTTTCAAGAGTTGATAGGGATTTTATTTTGTTTTCTAACTAACTAATTCTAAGACTAAAGTAAAGTAAATGTGGTGAGGTGAGGTGGCTACGAGAACTACAGAATAAACGCATGTGTTTACTACGACATTCGTATATGCTATTTAGGGGTAGTTATTTTAGTTAAGGCATTAGTTATGATGACGGGCACAGGATTTAAGCAAACGAACTTGGAACATTCAATGATTTCACAAAGTAATCTACCTACAACCTTTACATGGCTTCCACGTGTTTGTACTACACCAAGGGTATTTCCAACGCTATACCAGGTACTTGGCTGTTTTACGGTATTTCTGTTGCGTCATTAAAGATTCATCATTGTCTATCCTGGACTGGTTATATATTTCCTAATGAGCCACAGCTCCTAGCCTATTACCTATCTAACGTAGAGTTGTCCGCAATCAGATAAATAACATGTCACATGGATAACAGCTATGGAATGTATGCTACACCGGAAGTTATCCCAAATGTAGTAACTAATTTAACCAACAACCATCCTCGAGTCTTGTTCCCCAATCTCGGACATTTGAGATATCCGAATCATGGCATGAATTGTTGAATAAACAAAAACATGAATAGGGGTTTCCCACCGGAACAAGTTGGGATGGTCTGGTCTAACGGCTAGTTAAATTGTTCATCAATATTTCATATAAATCATCGTAACTAGTCTATGCATGTTAAACTGGTGCATGTAATTAATCTATATCAGAAAACCTAATCATATATCCAACAGGACAAGTGATACTATCATGCAAACCCTAAAGCAACAATCAAACAAGAACATGCAGTAGAGCAGCATAACAGGGATCAGTTTATTTCATGCAGAGTATATGGATAAATGGTCAAGTCACAAATGTTCCGAAAGTTCTCTCTAAAACATTTGTTATATAAAATGAATCTAATATATCTCTAATTCTACGCTCTGTGTCTTCCTCCGGTGTATTTCAACCAGAAGAACACCGGCCATGTAGAGTTCAACGATCATCAGACACAGAATAATTAGTGGCATACCATCAGAAGTTGGCCAAATTCTTAGTAGTAGGTTACTAACCACAGCATAAGTTGGATAGATAAACATTGGAGATTCATTTCATAAATTCAAATATATTTCAATAGCATACAGAGAAAGAGTAACCGCATGATTAAAGCATAACTACCCTTGCATAATGACTATCATAGCAAACACAGATTTGTTTAGCTTAGCATGGCAATAAATCTAGCAAGCATTTCCAAATAAGCATGGCAATAGCATAACATATTTAAAAATAACAAGATAGAGATTATAATAAAACCTGACGAAGTGTTATTACAAATCTTGCGTAACTGCGGTCTCGGAGCACCTCCATTACAAATAAGCTCGAAGCTTCTAATCTACTAGCTTAACTATAATACTAACTAAATTATTTCTAGAGAGAGAGTAGAGAGAGAAATGAAAGAAAGAATGAGAAAATGAATAAAGAATTGTGTGAGGAGGTGATTAGTATTTATAGGAAACTCACAGCCGTATTCTTCAACCGTATTTCAACCCCCAAACGCTCAACCGTATTGCACAGCCGTATAAAAATGTCATTTTTGGTCGCACCCCCAAATTACCTGTTTGCGGAAGCGGTTCGGGTCGGGGCGCGACTAATCAAGTAATCAAAAGCGCAAAGATATACAGCAAACGACCTCTAAATGAGAGGTTTGTAAAATAGTTACATTCCATAAATAAATCGTTTGAAAACATATTGTTTTCGTTACAAAAGTATTGTAGCCTAGAGTCCGCCTATGTAGCGGGAGATTCTATTACATAACCGTAATATACAAAAGATAATGCTAAAGAATCTCCGTTAAATGCAGTTTGTAAATTATGCGACTCTAGCTAGTAATCCTGGAGTAATCCTACTCCGTACGTGTACCTGAGAATACGTGCTAAAAAGGGTCAACCAAAAGGTTGGTGAATCTCACAGGTTTGTAAGTAAGTAAACAATTTGAATACAAGATTTATCAGTGGTGCCCGCAGGCGAAATCAGGTATTTGCAACCAAGCAAATAGTAAGTAAATTTGTATATACCGTTGCCATGAGGCTCATAGTCGAAGCTTAACCCGAAAATCAGTGGTACAGCCAAGTACCGTAAGTTACCCCCGCGACGTGCCTAATCCAAGCACTCATACGGAACAAATAAAAGTCGCCTGTTTATACAGAACGGTTCGTGGTAGCGCTACTACCCCGGGCGGGGAGGGTCAGTCTCTAATGGATCCATTAACTAATATTCGTGCTATATCCGATATCTAACAACTATGATGGAGGGACTTTAGTGGATTAGTCGTTAACTCATGCAAGCCCGTATATGAAAAGTAAGAAATTTCAGCACTTGTGTTCAAGAAAAGCAGTTAAGCAATGTATTTCACCCCGTAAGTAAAACAGTAAAAAGTGGGGCTGTAAGACTCACCTGAGTCTTTGCAAGCTACGTTTATATAAATAAACGAGTATCCGAAAGTAATATCAATCCGTAGGTTCTCCGAACCCGCAACCTCCTAATGCCCTAAGCATACAAGGTTGTAAGTAAGTGGGTGTCCCTAAAGACCATCCATGCTAGTTGTCCACTTCAACTAGTTATGTCCAAGTATTCAGTCGTTGTTTAATTAAAAAAGTTTGTGGCCCTTTGGTGAAGTTTAGATATGTAATAATAATTCCCGAAGACATTATTATTAGGTTTCGTATCGTTTCATTGTATACTTTCATAAGTATATATTTTGTAAGTACGAGCAATATCGTATAAAGTTAAGTGAACGTTGCGCAGAATCGAGACTTAGTGTAAACAAGTGTTTTTAGCAATCTGTGACATGCGACACAATGGTTGTGTCGCTGATCATTGTGGCGACATAAAAGTAATGTCGCAATTAAGCGAAATAAATTAAGTATGTGACGTAAAGGCTGTGGTGTTTTACATTTTTAAGTCCAAAGTCAAAAATGCTCGGTTTGACCCGAAACTTTTACACGACACTCATATATGATTATAAACACTTAAAAAGTAGGTTTTATGGCCTTTCGAGAACCCGAAGGTGTCGTTTTTAACAAAACACTAATATGTTCAACCATTTATATTTTTCCGAAATAACACATTTTTGTCCAAGCGTTTTACTCATCAAAACGGCGACAATAAGATCCAAGAAAAATATATGTTGTTCCTCTATGTCTAAGGTTTCCAAAAAATATTTTTATTAAGTCTAAAACCAAACACAAGTCGAGAAATAAATTTGTAAAGCACAATGGGTCCAGCAGCTATATTTCAGTGACATATGTTCAAATATTTGATCATATCTCGAATTCTATGAAACTTCACACAAAGTGCAAGTAGGATTTGGAAAGCTTATAAAATTTTTGATCTTTTCCCACTGTTTCACCCATTAATTCTAACCACAAGTCGAGATATACCATTTTGAATCTGGTTAAACTTTCTGGTCAGAGTGTTTCAGTCTGTATATGTACTTTTAAAACATTTCTTAAAAATAGTAATTAACCTCATTAATTCGTGAGCCTGGATATATCAAAAGTAGACATCTTAAACTTCATTTTAGGATCAAGAAACGTTGGAATTCATCAAGAAATGGTTCGGTTATGGCCGATCTAAGTCGATCTATTGTATTATCCAGTGGATAAAGCTTTTATCCAACGGTTTTTAGTGTTATCTTTTGGTTTTTAACATGGATCTTGGACAACATACTTGCAAAATCGACTAATAACATGTTAACAAGCATTATCCAAGTAATATAAATAAATTAGAGTGGACTTTTACCAAGAGAAAACTGATCGAGAGCTGAAAGGAGTGAAAAGGGTGCTGCAGCAACGTGTTTCCACTTCTCCGCTTGTTCTCCTTGTTCGGAGTGATGTAGATTGTAGGTTCCACTTATACGGACCAAATCGAGTAGTTTTACTTGTGTATTTAAAGCGGAAATCAAACACACAAATATATGCAAGATTAACACACTAAATGACCAAAACACAAAGTGTATGTTTATATATATGAAATGCTAGCAACAATACATACACTTGGACACAAACACACAAAGATCAAATAACACCTAGAGAGTATTCTGTGATAATAAAAGTGTTATGTGTGTGTAAAATGTCTTCGCAAAACAGAAGCTGGCGAGCTTCTATTTATAGCCTGATCCAGACTTTATGCGACACAAGCCTTGTGTCGCATAGACTCTTCTGCGACACAATACTTGTGTCGCATGGAATGTTTCTGCGACACAATCCTTGTGTCGCATTGAGTGCTTCTGCGACACAATGCTTGTGTCGCATGAATACAAAAATTGTAATTAAACTAAATCTAAAACAATACAAAACGTAATTACAATTTTGACACGATTACAGACTGAGACCAACTGACAGACACACATAGATGTACCAACAAACTCCCCCGTGTCTTCAGCTTGGTCTTCAAAAATTCTTCGATTGGCTTCAGTCTTCTAAAATGCAGATCTTCAAACGTCTGGACTTCAAACCCATCCAGGTGGAAAGTTTCCACCAGCGTGTATGCCAAAGGTGAAGCATATATCAACGATTTTCTGAAATCGTTTCGCTAATACAGAGTTGAACTCGTTTCCTGGGTTGTAGCGAATCCGATTGTCGAATAGCTTCTTCATGTCACTTCTGGACAGATTAATCAAGCTCATTGGGTCAAATATTCTGAAGTTGGCTTTTCCCACAAAGATCCTGTCTGAGGCTCTGAATCTGGTACATAAACTAAGACGGCTTCGCCAGTGTGAGCATCCAGTTCCCAGTAATGAAAACGTTTCAGTAGATTGAATGGAACTGTTTCCAGAGCGATTTCAGTCAGACATTCAGCACGCGGATACTGAACTCTTACAATTGGCTGCTTGTTCTTTGGATCGAGCTTCTTCTTGAACGTGTACCTTGTACCCAGTATTGGTTTGACATAATGATATTTCTTTCGTTTAATTTCTTCACGCATGACCTTTTGAATAACATCTGCTACTCCGTCTTCGTAAGGATTTATCAACTGAAGCTGAGTAAGACGAACGATGTCATGCTTTGGCAATGTACTCAATATCCTCAGTGATCGACGAAAGTACTGGATACCGTCAAGTCTCTTAATCATTAACCTCCCTTTACTCACCTTCCAGCTTTTTATCAGGCCTGTATAATCACCACCAACCTGATATTTCTTGCACGTAACAGGAGCAGGTTCTGGATTTTTACCTTTTGGAAACCAGTTATCCCTTTCTCTGATGGGCATCTCCTTGTCAAAAGATACACATTCGGATGTATCCTGAGGGAAAATGTCATTATAATTTGTCGATTCACGAACAGGGACAGGTTTTTCTTGTGAAGAACTGGAGGGTACAGACGGTTCTTGAGCGGGAGCGGCTTGAGAAGTAGATCCTGGTACGTACTTGAACGCCGGCCCTGACTCATCGTCTGAAGAATCAGATAATACAACACCCTCTTGAGGATAAGCTGGACGATCAGTATATTCTTCATCAGGACTAAGCCCTTCTTGTTCAACATCAACATCATCATCATTATTAGCAGAGTTGAAGTCAAAAGGTTCTTCAGGCGCACGACCGTCATCGTCAACCGCAGATTGAAAGTAAGTCAAATTACAATACGTGTAATCTACAGCTAGCGGTTTTGGTTGCCCTGGTTGCTCAATAATGTAATCCAAAATAAGAGTTGTTTCATTAATAGCAGAATTAGTTACATCATCAGGATTTACATATTCATCGCCCTCGGCGGAAACCCTAGGTGTTGATTCTAAGGCCGGTTGGGCTGTCTCCCCCGAAGCAATAGCTTGGGTTTCCAGCTTCAAAATCTTGGATCTCAGTTCTTCATTTTCCTTTTCAACACGGGAGATCCTGGCATCCTGTGCTTCAAAAATCGCTGCCTGAGCGGCCATATCCTGCTGCATTTGATTAATTTTGCTCAGGAGCTCCTCAATAACGGTTGGATGAGGAGTGATCGGGGTTTCAGTTCTCGGAAGCTCAGAAGATGTAGAGGTGGAAGTACGGGAGCGTCTGACCAGAGGGTTCAAATCAGCAACATCAGAAGAATCTCTAGGCCTTTTTCCTCGGCTAGAAGATACAGGACGTGGAGAAGGAGGCTGATAAGCGTCGATCTCACGATCTAGATCCACCAACTCCGGATCTGCTAGATCTGGCTGAACTGGCAGTTGTTGAGCTGGCGGTTGTTGAACCGGAGGCTGCTGTACTGGAGGCTGAGGGATAGGTTGTTCAGGTGCTGGTGCGTTGAATTGCTCACCAGGAAGAGGAACATAGGCATGGTCCACAATGTGACCAAAAAGAGCAACCTCACGTTCTGGTGCCTGTCCCTGCCTCGCAAAAGTAGTACAGGTAGTGTAGATCCTGGTGTTCATCGGTGTCTGCTTGAAAGTGAATGACGCAACCACTGGAAGGTCAGGATGCAGATGATTGAGCAGCAACTGAGTAAACCTAGGATATAGAGCCCATTTTTCTCTTGCATCCAAGGCATTGTTGACAAAACCCCTGAAGATATAACCGGAGAAGTTGAAGGGTTTGTTGTAGATCAAAGCAAGAATAGCAGAAGCAGTCGAAAATTTCATTCCTTCAAGACCTGCCCTGCGACTGGATAAGCAGACGATGACAATGTGAGCCAGATATCTCCAGACCTTTGTCATGTAGGTCTTTTTGTATTGATCAACTGAAATATCTTGATATCCAATCGATCGCATTCCCTGTGCAACTGCAGCTGGAGTGAACTAGGTGATCATATCAGAATTGTCACCGAACTCAAAGAAATCCCGAATAAGCTGCTCGGAGAAGATAACTTGGCGGCCACAGACAGTAGAAATGATACGAGTATCCGCTTCATCATAGTTGACCACCGCGTTGTCCCAAAACTCAGTAATATGATTCGTCAAGATCCGAGTGTCAGCAGTGATAGCTTTGTAAATTCGAGAACGACGAAGAAAGGCTATCATTGGTCGGTACGGGCGCGAAGTCTCGACAGTTGTGTTCATGTACGCCACGATATTGTGACGTGGCTCCCAGAAATATTTAGAGACATCGATCTCTGCGGGTGCTGGAGCAGCTGAAGCAGCTTGAGCAGGTTGTTCAGCCATTTCTACAAAAATAACAATAATACAGCCAAAACTCGAAATGCGTTAGCGTTAGTACCAAAAAAATAACTCGCGTTTTGATTTTACAAAAGTTCTGCGACACAACAGTTGTGTCGCACGAGGTCCATACGACATAAGGATTGTGTCGTAGAAAGACACTACGACACAAGTCTTGTGTCATATGACACATGTCACGCGGACAGCATTTCCCCTGCATTTAGCAATTTTTGAGAAATTAATCTCGGATACGACATAACCTTTGTGTCGTATGATGTGTCGTATAAAAAGGGTACGACATAACTTATGTGTCGTATAAAAATACGACATAAGCAGCTGTGATCAGTACGACATAAAATCGATTAATCTATACGACATAACAATTGTGTCGTATGTTATGTCGCAAAGATGAACATCAAAGCAAACCCAGATTCGATCGATGAAAAATTTTGGGGTTTTTGAAATCTACTCATACCCTAGGGTTCGCAATCAACAGGGGATCATAATTATGCAGTTATCTAACCCTAGAAACCCCTAAACCCTAAATAATTTGAGTAAAAATCGTAACCCTAAAAACGTAATACGGGACGATCGAATTCAAGGCATAATATGCGATAAAAACACGAAAGGATTATACCTAAAGATGCGCAAACAGATGAGGAACAAGAATCGATCAACAAATCGCGGTGAAAAGCCTTCGAAAACACCAATCCGAACGAAAATCGATTGTGTCGCAAAATCGCCTTTGTGTCGTATGAGAATAGTTTTTGAAAACGTAAATGGTTTATGTCGTATGAATTGAATAGTTATACGCCCGTATACGACACAATATACGACACAATGTACGACACAATTCTTGTGTCGTATATATGGAATACGACACAATGCTTGTGTCGCACAGAACACAAAGCAGATTTTGAAGACTTAAAAATTTGAATTCGAATCCGATTTCGATTTTGATTTTAGAATTTTCGCAAAGAAGATGACTTGTGACTTAAATAAAAATAAAATAAAAATGAAAAAATACAATTTAAATAAAGTTAAAAAGATAAAACTAAATATAAACATAAAAGAAAAGGTAACACATTCAACTAAAAGCGTAAAAGTCTTATAAAATCTTTTGGTGACGGAGTTGAGATTCTGGTTAGGGATCATACCGAAATAACATGCAATTATTAGGAATAGTAAGTGTTATTTCGATTATCAGTATATTTGTCCACTTTAAATTTACGTGGCACATTTAAAACACCTTTTATAAAAATTATTTCAAGACGATTACCGATATTGTTTGTCCACTTAAGCATGTTAAATCCGAGTCTGTGGAGTTAACCTTTTATTGTTAGTATGAATAGTTCTCTATGGCCTCCACCATTGATATACCCCTATAACCCAGACAATAACATAGTTTCCATATTTAGAAAGAATAAAGAAAGATCATTTTTAAGAATCAGGCTAGAGTTGACAGGTCAGTACGGAAGTACAGCAAAGCAACCTAACGTGATTCAAGTATAATCAAAACCAATCGCAGTCAAACTGAAGTTGGAGTTTCCCAAACAGCGACCTTGTTTAGTGTGATTTAGGATTAAGCAAAACCGATCGCAGTCAAACTGAATTTGGAGTTTCCCAAACAGCGACCTTGTTCAGTATCTTCAAGATTTTCAAGTGCATTGACCTATAATTGCTTAACCCCAAGTTTATACTAACTGTTACCAGTTCTGTACTTACGTACAACAGAGGCAACAACCAGCATAAACTCCCAAATGATTTCAGATAAAAGTTCCAAAGATAGAAATATGTTAAGCTACGCTAAGGAATTAAGACATTGAGTCGTACATCACACGGTGTTTACCACAAGATAGTAGACAAGTATTTAAATGATTTCTTAATAACTCAGAGACCGGTGTGTATCATGCCTACCAGTACATCGCATGATGAAGACAATTTTCATAAAAACTGTTTTAAGTGTGTCAGATAAACCTACTGACACATCAAAGATAAACCTTAAAATTCCATTTTGTGCATGTCACCCGATGTACTATCATATCCCAAGTTGTTTACAGACTCAACTTCAATGTCTATTTTAAACATGTAGCAACCATTGCATTTCTTTGATACTAACGAGTATAAAGAGTGGCGGTTGCCCTTTTTTTTTCTTTTTTTTTTTTAATCAAAATAATAAAGCAAATAAACTGTACAGAAATTAAGTCACAAATCATTTCTTGAGATCAAGGGAAATCATCCCTATCATATCCACAAGTTCGTCGAAACGAGCACGCGAAAATGCTTTTGTGAATAAGTCGGCTTTTTGCTTAAGGGTATCTATGTGAATGAGGTCAATTAAATGTTTCTCATAGCAATCTCGTATGAAGTGAAACGTAATCTCTATGTGCTTGGTCTTAGAGTGTTGAACGGGATTGCGAATAATAGATATAGCAGCAGTATTATCAATATAAATAGGAGTTAAAGTAAGAAGTAACCCATAGTCACGCAATTAATGTTGAATCCACAAAATCTGTGAACAACAGCTTGCAGCAGCAATGTATTCAGCTTCCGCTGTTGAGGTGGAAACTGTGGTTTGCTTCTTACACTGCCAAGACACCAATCGAGAACCGAGATATTGACAACCTCCTGTAGTTGACTTCTTATCCGAATTGCAGCCGCCATAATCAGAATCAGAATAGGCAGTGAGAGCGAAAATTTTCTCATTCGAGTACCATAGACCAAGTGTTGGTCTATATTTGAGATAACCAAAAATCCGCTTCACAGCCTTCATGTGAGAAACCTTGGGCTTTGCTTGATATCTGGAACAGATAGACACAGCAAACACAATATCTGGTCTGGATGCAGTGAGATACATCAGCGATCCTATCATAGAACGATAATCCCGCTCCTTGCAATCTTCTTCGTGTTCAGCAGGTCCGAGTTTGTGATCTGTTTCAATGGGAGTACCATATGGCTTACAGTCATGGAGTTCATACCGAGTCAACATGTCATTGACATATTTGGACTGATGAATGTATAAACCCTTGTCAGATTGCTCAACCTGTACACCTAGAAAGAACTTAAGTTCTCCCATGGCACTCATCTCAAACTCGGACTTCATAATCTTCTCGAAGTCTTTGCACAAAGAATCATTTGTTGAACCAAATATGATGTCGTCCACGTAAACCTGCACAAGTAACAAATCTTTTCCAACCCTTTTTATGAAGAGAGTGCTATCAATTTGGCCTCGTGAGAAGCCATTTCTCGTGAGTTGATTTGCCAACCTCGCGTACCAAGCTCTTGGAGCTTGATGAAGACCATATAATGCCTTGCCTAACTTGCACACATAATTAGGATGGTTTTGATCTTCAAAACCAGGAGGTTGCAAGACATACACATCCTTCAGAACCTCTCCATACAGAAATGCGCTCTTGACATCGAGTTGATAAACCCGAAAACCTTTAAATGTCGCATAAGCCAGAAAAATGCGAATGGATTCCAATCTTGCAACTGGAGCAAACACATCATCATAGTCTAAACCCTCAATCTGAGTAAAACCTTGAACAACCAGCCGTGCCTTATTCCGAATAACAATGCCTCTGTCATCTTTCTTCACGCGATAAACCCAGCGAGTTCCAATTGGATCGACATCTTTGGGTAAAGGAACCAAATCCCAGACTTCAAGCTTCTTGAATTGATTCAGTTCTTCTTGCATAGCCTCAACCCAGTATGGATCTTTCAAAGCTTCAGCTATTTTCTTGGTTCATACTGAGACAAGAAGCATTCTTCCAATTCTTCTTCAACACAGGCAAAAATGGCAGATGAAGATTCTTCACGGACTTCATTAGCAGCAGCTTGATGCCTAGTTAAAACACCTTGTTGAAACTCACCAATGATATTTTCAGTGGGGTGAGAAGAATGAATTCTAAGCTGAGGAATCGGATCAGGCACAATGATCGAATCCAAATTTGACTGATCACCTCCTGGATTTTCAATTTCAACTGAGCTATCAGTGGCAGTACCCTCATTGTCAATTGGTATGACAATGTCGGTTTCAGTTTGAGGATTAGATTCAGAAGCCACTTGATCAACATCGGAGGGATCGTCATCATTGACAATATTCTCAGGAGGTACTACTCTAGAATTGGAGATTGAGTGGTCAGAATAAAGATCCAATCCATGAATTAGAGACACCATCTGTTCTTCTTCACTAAATTTGGGAAGATTGAAAGAGTCCACCAACTTATCATACTCAAACAAGGACTCAGGTCCCTTGCCCTTTGGAGAATCAGTATATTTCATAAACCTTACTTCAAAATGTTCCTCTATTCTCCCAGTAGACTTGTTGAAAACTCTTTTATTCGGCGAGTTCAAAGAATATCCCAAAAATAACCCGTCGACTGCTTTTTCATCAAATTTGCCAACCGAGTCCTTAGTAATTAAGATTGTGCAAGGACACCCGAAAGGCTCAAGAAACTTCAAATTTGGTTTGCGATTATTCAGCAATTCATAACATGTTTTCTTTCGCTTTTTAACTATCGAAACCCTATTTAACACATAGCAGGCAGTGTTAACAGCTTCTGCCCAAAAAGTGGTAGGCAGATGCGCATCAGACAACATGGTTCTTGCTGTCTCAATGATTGTCCTATTCTTTCGTTCAGCTACTCCATTTTGCTGAGGAGTACGAGCTGCACTGAACTGATGGAAGATACCTTTGCGAAGACAATACATTTCCAGGGTTTTGTTCTTGAATTTTGTTCCATTATCACTGCGCAGTTTCTTGATTTTCAGATTACACAGATTTTCCAGTCTGTCGAACAAGTAGGTTAAAGTATCAGCTGTTTCATCCTTTCCAGCCAAGAAATACACCCAAGAAAACCTTGAGTAATCATCAGTAACAACCAGACAGTATGATTTTCCTCCAATACTTTTCTTATTCACAGGACCGAACAAATCCATGTGAAGCAGTTCTAATGGAGATTCAATGGAGTTCAACTGCTTAGACTTATGGAACTTCTTGTGTTGTTTCCCTTTGAGACAGGAAACGCATTCATCATCTGTTACGAATGATTTTTTAGGCACGCCTAACACAAGATCATTATTAACAAGATAATTCATTCTGCGAAAATGAATATGTCCCATTCGTCTGTGCCAAAGCAGTGAATCTTTAGAAGATGCTTTTGATAGCAAACAAGTATGCTCCTTGGTAATCACAGTTTGCATATCCAAAATGTACGAGTTGCGTACATGGGGTGCTCTCAGTAACACCTATTCCTCGGGAATAACAAATCCCGGTTTCAGAATTAAACATTCAACATCTGTAAATGCGGTAGTGAACTTCTTGTCGCAGACTTGAGAAACACTGATCAGATTGTGTTGCAGTTCCTCGACATAGTTCACTTTATCAAAACTCACTTGCCCATTAGAAAGTGTACCCTGACCCGTTATGTTACCACCTGTATCTCCCGCAAAAGCAACATGTCCTCCGTGATATGATTTAACATTTGACAGAAGAGACATGTCACCAGTCATGTGCCGTGAGCAGCCACTATCAACATACCATCTACTTCTTTGTATATGACCTGACTGCTACAGCACAACATAGAGAGAGAGTTAGTTAGAAATGGAGACCCAGGCCTTGACAGACTTGGGTACTCCAGAGACCTCATCAATAATAACTACATCAGTTAAAACTTTGTTTTTCAATAAATCGGGTGCAATTCCTGATGCAGTATTACTTGATGATGAGTCTTTTAACGACTCTTTTGGTCTCCAAATTTTAACAGGAACAATAGTGGGTTGCTTGTTAACATTGTCAAGCTGTTTAACCAGAGGTTTACTAGGCCTAGCAGCATTAACTTTCGGGATAGAAGTATGAGAAAGTGAACCCTTCTTTGAAAATGATTTAACAGATGAATTTTTGTAAACAGAATTTCTGGGAACACCTTTTGAAACTTCTTTCTCAAAAGCAACGGGCATTGATTAATCAAGTGACCTTGTTTCTTGCAGTAGAAACATGATCGCCTTTCCTTAAAGGTTCGGTCGTTACTGCCTAAAAATTGAGGTGAGACAGGTAACTTATGTGAGCATGTTGAAGTGGATGCCTCAGAATGTGAAACAGAAGGTTTAACAGAATTCTTAATTGATTTTTCATTAGTATTCTGTAAATCTTTCCTTTTATGTTCAGCCTTAACCTTAGTATTCATTTGAAAAGTTTCATCATCTATCTCAGTAGTAAGGATGTGATGCCCAGGCTTAATGTTTTTCTTTTCACATTGAGGCACAAACTTACAGGGAACATCCTTAACCTCGACCTCTTCTTTAATAGTTTTTAAGGGAGCAGGCGAAAAACTACTAAAGGGGGTAAACTTGACGGTTCCTGAGGGGGTAAACTTAACAGGTTCAAAAGGCTTCACAGGTTCAGCCTTAATTGTCTTAGGTTTCTTCTTATCATGGTTTACTTCTATGTTGGCTTTATAGAATTCAGGCAACTTAAACGGATTCAAACTAACAGGTTCACTTACAGGCATAGCTACTTTCTTAACAACAGGTTCATTAACTGATATTTCAACGGGCTTTGCATCTACTAACGCAGTAGGCACAAAAACTTTAATTTCATCCTTAGACGGTCTACACAAATTCACATCTAAAGACGGAGGCAGTTGATGATGATAACCATAACCGGACTTATCTTTAGAACTAGTTCTACCCGTCTGTAGGATCTCAGTAAAGACCAAGGCTGAAGTGTTGATATTCTTGAGTTTTCGTTGGAAATCAACAGCTTTGGCTTGAGAGTCAGCCAATTCCTTTTTTAAATGAGCAATCATTTTTAAGTAACTGTCAATTTCATCTTGATTACTGAAAATTAGAGCTTTTAGCTCCTTTTTATCTTCAATAAGTTGATTAATGTTACTTTCAAAGTGTTTCTCATTATTTTTTAAAACTTTGTTTGCCTCCATCAAATTCAAGATATCTGACTTCAAGTTGTCATTATGTTCCATAAGCCCATTTACTTTACCAGTTAAACTAATACATGAATCACAAGTAAATTTAGCAAATGGTACCTCATTGTTGATAGTCATGAAGCATTGATCTTGAGTTTCATGAGCAGAGAAATCATAAGCATCTCCATCCTCAATCAACAATGCAGCCTTAGCAGTAGTATGCTCAATCTGTTTTGGAGCAACAGATGGTTTTGTGAAACCCGAAGCAGGCTGTCGTCCTTTCTCACATTCCCGGGCAAAGTGTCCAAGATTCTGACACTTATAGCACTTGATTTTACTTTTATTGAATCCCATTGGTGTTCGGTCAGCTGCATCTTCAAGAGATCTCTTTCCAGTTCTTCGTAGATAGTTTTTGGCTCTGCGAGTGAGCATAGCCATATTCCATCTAATGTCAATCCTTTCTAACTCATCGGGATCAACCTGATTGAAGTCTTCATCAGTCAGCTCCAATGAACTGACTCTTTTAGAAAGAAAGTCTTCATATGATGACAAGAAAGCAGTAAACATGGCTGCATGTTCATCGGTGGTTGCTGAAGAAGGAACAGATGACGATGAATATGTAGTACTTGAAGAAGCATTATAAGCTGGTAGAGCTGAAAATGTTCCTACAGTAGGATTACTGTAAGAAGAGGATCTCTGAGAATTTGACTCAGCTGAGATGAAAGCCGTTCCACCATGACTTGATTCTGATGCACGAGCAGTAGATCTTGTTTCCTTCTTTTCAATATCCAACGCCCCAGCTTCAAGTTTTCCAATGAGATCATCAAGAGACAATTGCTTTGTCTTTGGATCGCTTTCTAATAACAAAACTCGTGTTTCCCAACTTGGTGGTATAGCAGCTAAAGCCTTTTTGTTAATCTCAGGATTTTTGAGATTATATCCACCAGCTTGCAGTTCATTTACTGTGCGAGTAAATCTGCAAAGCATGTCTCTGACAGTTTCATTCTTCTGGATACAGAAATAATCAAACTGAGTTTTGACTAATTCCAATTTGCTTTCGATGTACTCAGTGTTGCCACAAAATCTCTTCTCAATTGCATTCAAAAGATCATAAGCAATAGTTTGTGGAAACATATCCAAAACGTCAGTTGGAAGTGACATAGTAATAGCAGAATGAGTCTTGCGTTTAATTTCCCATGCTTTTCGTTCTTCGGGAGTGTATGAACGAACGGGTTTGGGTGGAGGAACACCCATATGTTCTCCAAGAGCAACAGGAACAACATATCGTTCAAGAAGAGCCAACTCCATATCAGGATCAGTGAATAATACAAACGACATGAAACGTTGTTTCCATGCTCGAAATGGCAAACCCGGTGTAAAATAAGGAGGTTTATTTGCACTACCGATCGTAGCATTATGTTGTAAAACTGCATCAACGCTTTGAAGAGACATGATGAAAATCTGCAAAAAATCAGAAAATACACACAAAACAAACTGATTTTTGTCTAAGTCTGGAGTTATGCGACACAATGTTGTGTCGCAGAGTATCAATACGACACAGGATTTGTGTCGCAGAGTAACAATACGACACAGGTGTTATGTCGCTGAAGTTAATCAGACAGAAGAAAAAAATGCGACACAACCGTTATGTCGTAGGTTATGTCGCAACTTGTGTCGCAGACCAGTCAAGGTCAAAATAAGTTGTGTCATAGGCTTATGTCGCACGTTATGTCGCAGACAATTTAATGTCGTATAGCTGTGTCGTATGAACAGTGTTTACGACACAAGTGTTGTGTCGCAAAAATTGTTGAGACCTGAGACACTGCTAGATTTGCTCAGAATACAAGTTTCATGCCGCTGTTGGTATAAGACTTCAACCACTGTTAGAAGTCAACCACTGTTAGAAGAAGACAACCGCTGTTAGTACATTTGTCTAACAGGGCCACTGTTAGTGTATAGTTTGTATTTTGTAAGTACTCAACCACTGTTGATAATATATGAGTACTACCCCTGTTAGTTATATACTCAACCACTGTTGGTTAGTCGGTTAGAGATAATTATGGAATAGATAGGATTTCCATAATAGTTTGATTCTGTAAAGGACTCTATGTGTTATAAATAGAGATTCTGTAAAACCCTAGAGGTAGAGACGAATTTATTCTAGTTAATAGCTTCAAGGTTGTAAACCCTAACACAAGTTGTGTGTTCGTAATATTGTTAATAATATTGAAGCTTTTGGTTAGATATTCTGTTATATACAAGTTTGTTCTTCAAGTTATTAATAAACTATTCCGCAAGCTTATTAATAATCAATCAAAGTAATACATACTAAGATCTCTAGCTGGGATCATCAAGTGGTATCAGAGCTTGATATTACTTTGATCTTGAAGAAGGTAATTGAATTTCGCAGCTTTTTCAACAAATAACAAGATGTCTACTGAATCAATGGAAGGTATACAAGCTACAAAGATTCCCATGCTCAAACCTGATGAGTTTGAGTTATGGCAGACTAGGATTAGGCAATACATGTTGCTTACAGATTATATGATGTGGGAGGTGGTTACTAATGGACCAAACTATACTAAGGATGCAGATGGTAAAAAGGAAGAAAGACCACCACCAAAGTCTGATGCAGAGAGAAAAGAAAGAGCAACAGAGTGGAAGGCATTAAGTACTCTACTTTTGTCTATTCCTAATGAGTATCAAAGGAAGTTTGAAAACTGTGAAGATGCTCAGGTTCTTATGCAAGCAATTGTTAAGAGATTTGGTGGTAATGATAACACCAAGAAGAATAAGAGATCTCTTCTCAAACAACAGTTTGAAAACTTTGCAGGTGTAAAGTCTGAAACTCTGACTCAGACTTTTGATAGGTTTCAAAAACTTGTGGGTGATTTAGAAAATCACAATGTCAAGATTGATAAAGATGACTTGAACAGGAAGTTTCTAAGATCACTTGGTACAGATTGGAATATGTACACTGTTGGACTTAGACAAAGTCCAGATCTTGAAGAGAAAGAGATTGAAGACCTGTACAATGATCTGAGGAATTTTGAGCCTGAAGTTCTAGCGTTGAAACAGTCCAATGGTAGCTCTAACAATGCTGCTTTTGTTTCTGTTGGTGAATCTGGTAGTTGTAGCACATCTGGTGCTAATGATAATGTATTGGAAGCATTCTTTGCAAGCCATGTGAATTCTTCATTAACTACAGAAGATTTGGAGCAGGTTAGTGAAGAGGACCTGGAAGAGATGGATTTAAGATGGCAGATGGCCATGATTACAATCAGGGCAAAGAGGTTTATGCAGAGGTCTGGGAACCGAAATTTTTCTTACAAGAGAGATGGTGTAGCTGGTTTTGACAAGAGCAAGGTGGAGTGTTTCAATTGTCACAAGATGGGACACTTTGCTAGAGAATGCAAGAGCACACAGGCTGGAGGATCTCAGAATGGTATTATGAGAAATAGTTCTGCTCCACAAAGAAGATTGGTACCTGTTCAGAACACCACTTCTGATTCATTGGTTGCTCAAGATGGAATGGGAGGATTTGACTGGAGTGATCAGGAAGAGCTTGTAACCACAAATCAAGCTTTGATGGCTGTCACGAAAGAACCAGAGTCTTCAGACATTCCATATGAGGTACAATCTAAATTATGTTCTCCTGCATGTAAGAAAATGGTTAAATTTTATAGGGATCATAATATGGTTGTGTGTAATGAATTAAAAGCTTGTAAGGAAAAGAGTCAACATGCCACTTTAGCTATTGAAAACTTAGAAAATCAGATAAAAGCTTATGAAAAGAATGAATCTCAATTTCACTTAGATGTTAAGTATCTAAATTGGGAAAAGAAAGCTTTACAAACAAAAGTTGATATGCTAAGTGCTAAGTTGGCTGAGGCAATTTCTGATAAGGAGTCAATAAAATTGAAAGTTGATGAATTGGAAAATGTTTCAAAAGGTGTTCAAAACTTAATCAAGTCTCAAATTCATGATAAATTAAAACTTGGATTAGGTTACAACCTTAATGCTGTTCCTCCACCTTATAATCATACTTATTTCCCACCTAAAACTGATTTTGTTTTAGAAACACTTAAGGTAGGTGTGTCTGAGGAGGTTAAAAAGGTAGATCCAGTTGTTAATTGTGCTGATAATGTGAATTTTGATAAAGTTGAGGTATCTGATTGGACTGAGGAAGATGAGAGTGATAATGATAGCTCATCAGGTGGTAATTCTGTAGATGGTAGTGTTAAGTCTATTACTGGTCTAGTTTCTGAACTTAATAGTACTAAACTAGAAGAGGGTAAAAAGATATTTGTTGAGAAAGCAAAAGCTCAAATAGATCAAGTCAGGAAAACCAACAAGGCTAATTCAGGTTTAGGATATGTACACAAAAAGGTCAATACTGAATCAAAAGACAAGTTGAAATCTGAGTGTGATAAGTGTACATGTAAATCAAAGAAGTCTGAGTTACATACTGCAAGTAATGTGAATAAATCCATTCCCAGGGGTAATCAAAGAAATTGGAACCAATTGGTTTCACAAAGGTTGGGTAATGGGTTTGAATGTGTGAAAAGAAAGTCATGTTTTATTTGTGGTAGATATAATCATCTTCAACAGGACTGTTACTACAATCCTAAAAATAATAGGAACAGTGGTACAGTTCATGTGTTGAGAAATAAGCCTAACAGAGGCAAGGCTGCAGCCCCTGTTAATGCTACAGCAGTGCCCCTGTCAACGGCTAACAGAGGCAAGACACGAACAGGGGAGGGTTTGACCACTGTCAGGCATGGTACCTCTGCTGGTATTAAACATTTCAAAAGAATGTTTATACCAAGTAAAGCTACCACTGCCAGGGTAATCAATACAAACTTAAAGGTGACCACTGTCAAACCATTAACCCCTGTCAGGTCTAAAATTGATTGTTTTTGGAGACATAAAAATGAGTGTAAATCTGAAGTGTCCAAAACCAATGCAGCACTGAGATCAATCACTGTCAAAAGGGTTGATGTCAATGGTGCTCATGGGAAACCCAAAGCCAAATTGGTTTGGGTTCCCAAGAAAAACTAACTGTTTTTCTCATATATGTGCAGGGCAAGCCACCAAGCTTATGGCATATTGATTCTGGCTGTTCAAGACACATGACTGGAGACAGGAAAAAGCTACAGGACTTTAAAGCGATTGATGGAGGAAATGTAGCATTTGGAAGCAATCCTAAAGGAGGTAAAATCACAGGTAAAGGTAAGATAAAAAGCAGTAAGCTCACTTTCAATGATGTTTATTATGTTGAGCAATTGAGATACAATTTGCTTAGTGTGAGTCAAATCACAGATAAGCAAAATCCTGTATATTTCACTGACACAGAATGCCTTATACTTTCTGAAAAACTCAAAATACCTGAAGATAAGATTTTAATGAGAGTTCCAAGAAAGGATAATGTATACTGTAGTGATTTAAACAAGATGGAATCTCAAAATGTTAACTGTCTCATTTCTAAAGCTACTGTATCTGAATCTGAACTATGGCATAGGAGGATGTGTCACTTGAATTTCAAGACCATGAATAAACTTGTTAGGAATAAGCTAGTGAGAGGCTTACTTGAAAAGTTATTTGAATGTAGTGACCACTGTGTAGCATGTCTCAAAGGCAAGCAACACAAGACCTCTTATAAGACCAAGCTTGTGAATACCAATACCACTCCCTTACACCTGTTACATATGGATTTGTTTGGCCCTACCAATGTAGCTAGTCAAGGGAAGAAATCTTACTGTTTGGTAATAACTGATGATTACTCTAGAATGAGTTGGGTGTTCTTTCTTAGGACTAAGGATGAGACAGGTGAAATACTTAGATCATTCATAACTAGGATTGAGAATTCAACTAATCAAAAGGTTAAGATCATCAGGTGTGATAATGGGACAGAATTTAAGAATCATGAGATGAATAAGTTATGTGAGGATAAAGGTATAGAAAGACAGTATAGTGCACCTAGGACTCCACAACAAAATGGAGTAGCTGAGAGGAGGAATAGGACACTAATTGAGGCTGCTAGAAGCATGCTAGCAGATGCTAAACTACCAATGTCCTTTTGGGCAGAGGCTGTTAGCACTGCTTGTTATGTTTTGAATAGGATTTTGATTATTAAACCTCATAACAAGACACCCTATGAGTTATTCTTTAAGAGAAAACCTTTGGTTAGCTTTTTAAAACCATTTGGATGTCCTTGTACTGTCTTAAATACCAGAGATCATCTTGGTAAGTTTCAGAGTAAGGTAGATGAGGGTGTATTTGTTGGATACTCTATTCAAAGCAAGGCTTATAGAGTATTTAACAAAAGGACTAGGATCATAGAAGAGACCATGGATGTGACCTTTAATGAACATACATCAAATGTAGCAGGAAAAGGTCCAGAAGTTTTGTTTGATATTGATGCACTAACCCATGCTTTTAGATATCCAGATTTGTCTATTAGTGCAGGTACAGATGCAGGTACAGATGCAGGTAATGATGCAGGTAAAGATGGGAAATCAACCTCAAGTCAAACTAAAAAGGATGACTTGAAGTATGTCTTGTTTCCTATTTGGTCTCCAGATCCTCCAGAAGTATTCCAGTTAGAGCAAGATGAACCTTCAGATGATTCAAGTGGGTCAAGTAGCAAAAATGGTTCAAAGGATGAAGATGGTTCAATTCCAACAGAAAATCAACCATTTATCTCAAAGAGTTCTCATATAGTTTCAGAGCATGATTCAGAAGGAGAGCACGATTCTCCAAAATTTGTTGAACAAAGTCCTCCATTTCAAGTTTTGGAAAGGACTTCTTTGTCAGATTCTGAAGCAACTCCAAAGCCATCAAAGGAAAGAGAGGAAAGAGAGTCTTTTTCAGACTCAGAGATAGATAATCTTTTGGGTTCTAATTTGGAAAGAGAACTACTTGATACTTCTACATCTAAGTATTTGGTTCATAAAGATCATTCTTTGGATTTGATTATTGGTGATATTATGACTCCTGTTCAGACAAGACATCAAACCAAGGTAAGAGAAGAAGATGTACATACTTCATTATATGTATGTTTTCTTTCTCAGATGGAACCAAAGAAGGCAGTGGAGGCTCTCAAAGATCCAAGCTGGATTGAATCTATGCAGGAAGAATTGTTGCAATTCAAACTGCAAGATGTGTGGGATTTGGTTGATCTTCCAAAAGGAAAGAAAGCTATAGGCACAAGGTGGATCTTCAAGAACAAGAGAGATGAAAGAGGTATAGTGATCAAGAATAAGGCTCGGTTGGTAGCACAGGGGTACACACAGGAAGAAGGCATAGATTATGATGATGTCTTTGCCCCTGTTGCTAGAATAGAAGCTATTAGATTATTTTTAGCTTATGCATCTTATCAGGATTTCAAAGTCTATCAAATGGATGTGAAGAGTGCGTTTCTTCATGGTCTAATTGATGATGAGGTGTATGTTTGCCAACCACCAGGGTTTGAAGATCCAACATATCCAGATAGAGTGTGCAGATTGAAGAAAGCATTGTATGGATTACATCAAGCTCCAAGAGCTTGGTATGATACTCTATCTGAGTACTTGCTCAAGAATGGATTCAAGAGAGGTACTATTGACAAGACATTGTTTACCAAGAGGGTTCAAAGAGATATATTGCTGGTACAGGTGTATGTTGATGATATTATTTTCGGGTCTACAAGGGATTCATTGTGCAAAGAGTTTGAAGATTTAATGCATAAGAAGTTCAAGATGAGTTCAATGGGTGAACTCACATTCTTTTTAGGGTTGCAGGTCAAGCAGAAGTTAGATGGAATCTTTATTAACCAAGGGAAGTATGTGAAAGATATTTTGAATAAATTTGGTTATAAAGACGTGAAGGTAGCTAGCACTCCCATGGAGGCACATAAACATCTTAATTCTGATCCTGAGGGGGAGGAAGTAGATGTGCACTTATACAGGTCAATGATTGGTTCATTGATGTATTTAACTTCATCTAGACCTGATATAATGTTTGCAGTGTGTCTTTGTGCTAGATATCAGACCAATCCAAAGCAGTCACACTTGTATGCTGTGAAGAGGATCTTTAGATACTTGAAAGGTCAACCAGACTTGGGCCTTTGGTATGCTAAAGGATCAGATTTTGAGCTAAAGGCATTCACAGATAGTGACTATGGTGGTGAGAATATGGATAGGAAATCGACTAGTGGAGGATGTCAATTTCTTGGAAATAGGTTAGTGTCATGGCAATGTAAAAAGCAGACCACAGTTTCCACTTCTACAGCAGAAGCAGAATATGTTGCAGCATCAAGTTGCTGTGCACAGGTTCTTTGGATTCAGAATCAAATGCTGGATTATGGTTTGACTTTCATGAACACTCCTATTTATATTGATAATACTTCTGCTATTAGTATCATTCAGAATCCAGTTAAGCATTCAAAAACCAAACACATTGAAATCAGATATCATTTTATAAGAGATTGTTATGATAAAAGATTGATTCATATTTTTAAAATTCATACTGATAATCAACTTGCAGATCTTTTTACAAAAGCATTTGATGTAGGAAGATTTACATTTTTGATAACTAATATTGGTATGATCAATCTCACGTAGTGTTTTGGTCTGGATTTGATACTAACAGGGGTAAAATATATTGTATGTGACAGGGTCAGGTGTTGCCACTGTTAGCTTCATCATGATAACAGATGGTGCCACTGTTAGTTTACCTTTGCCACTGTCAATGTAGTTTAAACCCCTGCTGTATATGTGTGTAATTTAACCCCTGTTAGTTGTTTTTCTTAGTTTAATATTGCAGGTTTCAGCCACTGTCAAGAGACATCACTTGAGCTGGAATTTAATGTTTTATTTGTTTCTTCTTATTCTTTTGGTTAAAAAAAAAAAAAAAAAAAAAAAAAAAATTCGTTGTCTAACTAAGTTTATGCCCCTGTTAGTTCTAAGTTGGTGTTTCCTTGGTCGGATGCCCCTGCTAGACTATCAGCCGCTGCTAGCTTGGTTAGATGGTTAGAAAGGGTTGACTATAAATTGATCAAGTGAGGTACCCCTGTTGGGTTTGTTTGTAAATTGTACCCCTGTTGGGTATAACCAGAAGTGCCACTGCTAGTTCTATTTTTAGGGCTTGGCACTGTCATCAAATAAATACTCAAATACTTCACTTTTTCAATTACGCTTTAAAATTTTCAAAACCCTTCAATAATCGCTCTCGCTTTGAGTTGTTTATTGTAATTCACTCTTCGTTCGTTCATCGATTACATCAATGGCATCTTCATCATCGTCTGATTCTGGTACTTCTATGCTAAGTGTTCATTCTGAACACAACATGAGGGCTTTCTTGAATAAAGAACTTGCCGATGAGTATTTTCACCCTATCATCGATTTCTTGAGTAATTGTCCAGTTACTTATGCCCTTACTGTCGCTCCACGATTGATTCGATCACATATTCAGGAGTTCTGGCAGAATGCAAAGGAAGGGAATGTTAATGGCATTACTCACATTCATTCCACTGTCAAGGGTCAGAAGGTAATGGTTACTGAGATTGTTCTAAGAGAACTTTTACAGTTTGATGATGAAGGTGGAATTCTGGAATTATCGAGAGAAGATTTGTTTAAAGGCATTATGGATATGGGGTATGAAGGTTCAGGAAAGACAAGATCAGAATATACTTTCTTGAAGTCATGGTTTTGTCCTCAATGGAAGTTCTACATTCATACTTTTCTGGTATGTTTGTCTCAAAAGAGAACTAGTTTTAATGAATTTAGTTCTACGATTGCATATCCTATTATCTGCTTGGCACAGGGTATTAAATTTAATATGTCTAGATTTATCTTAGATAATATGATTAGGAATGTAAAGGGTGATACATTCGTTATGTACCCTAGATTTGTTCAGCTTTTGTTGAATAATCAATTGTCAAATCTGCCAGCAGAGGATAGTGTGATTGTTAGTTCTACTCTATCTTTGAGGACTATTCAGGCTATGAATAAGTATCAGAATGCTTTTTCTAAGAAGGAAACTGCATTATTTTCTACAATGCTAGTTACTCCTTCTGCCACTGGTGGTGTATTACCAACACCATCTGGACCAAATGATGACAGACCAACAACACAAGTTGGTTCTGAACACACATCAAGAGGTGGCATTAAAAGAAAACAAGGGAACAAACAGCCTACCCAATCTAAAGCCAAGAAATTCAAGAAGGCTACACAGGCTATGGAGATTCCTGTTTCTCCACAGTCTCAGTCAACTGTTCCAACACAACAGGTGAACATACTTGATGAAAATGTTCATTCTGGAAGGGCTGCCACTACTGTTTCTAGCCGGCAGGATAGTGGTAACATTAATCAGACCCAACCAGAGGCAACTATGTTTGATGAACCTATGGGTGATGATTCAAATGTAGGTCCCAGTACCAATAACCAAGGGACATCTGCAGTGGCAGATGTGGGCAAGGATTCAACTAAGAGGTCACACTCTAATGTTGATGAGCCTAGTGATACTGATGAATTGACGATTTCTTATCTTGTACATGATGTCAATAAACTATGGAGCAAATATGAGAGGGAAAGGGCTTATAGAAAAGAGGCTCAACAGAAAATTCAAGCTCAGGATGAGTTAATTGCTAAGCAGAAGGAAGTCATTGATCATCAGAAGGCAGAGTTGCTTGATGTGCAGAATAGATTGTTAATGCTTGAGGAGGCTGTCAACAATATTCTTTTACCTGCAAATAGGTTAAAGGAATCTTCAGGCAAGGGGGAGAAGAAAGCAGATGATGATATTATGCCTGAAGATGATGGTTCAAGAAAAGCAGGTGATGATGATGATGATGATTCATATGGACCTCATGATGATATGAGTGGAGTAATGATCAATGTTGATGAGATGCATGATGATTCTGCAGCTACAGAGGTGTTTGATGATAATGCAGCTACAGAGGTGCTTGAGCTTGATGATGATACAGTTGAGATGAATGTATGTGGGCATAATGTGGCATAATCAGAAGACACTGTGGAGTTAGTGTTTGATGATAAAGATGATGATTATGTGCAGAGCATGGATAAGGCTGAGGAGGAGCTAAATGTATCTGATTATGTGATACATGAAAATTTAGATGATGAGGTGGTTGATGGTGCAGGAGCAGAACAGACTGATGAGACAGTTTATCAGGTATTTCCATTGAATAAAGGGTTGCCTGAGAAAGCTGCACTTAGATTATATGTTTGGGATGTGATGGGTGCTAACCTGGATGATAAGAAAAGAGTTAGTTTCAGTGATAGGTCAGTGTATGAGGTGGTTGATAATGTTGAAAAAGAGATGAAAGGAGAAGTTGAGGTTAAGGGGGAGCAATCAAAGTCAATTGATGAAGAGAAGAAGTTGCAGACTTTTACAAGAAAGAAATCAATTCCAAGAAGAAAGTCAACTAAAAGATTATCCCCTGTCAAAACTTCTACCTCTGTTATCACAATTTCAACCCCTGTCAACACTAACACAACCACTGTTACGTCTACCCCTGTTAGTACACCAACTCCTACCACTGTTAATACACCAATCACCACTGCTATCATATCAACCCCTGTCACAACTACAACAACAACAAGACCAAGAGAGGTACCTGTTACAATAAGAGAACCAACTTCACCACTCAAACCTAAGTCTAAAGTGCCTATGATTGATCCAAATGACAAAGGTAAAGGAAAGTTGAAAGAAAAATCAAAGGTGAAAGAAGTTAAAGAACCTCATATTGAGTCTCATGATATGCTGAGAATGCAAGTAGAAGAAAGAGAAAGGTTGATAAGGAGAGCTGCAGAAGCTAAAGCTGAAGAAGAGGGTAATGATGTTAAAATGATTTTGGATGATCTGAGTGTAGTGACTATTACACAGAAAGCTGCAAAGATTGTTAAAGAAAAGACTGCACAAGGATTAAAGCTTCCTGCTCAGAGAGTTCATGATTATTTAAAGAAGAAGAAAGGTAATGAAGAGGAAGAGTTATCTTCTGGATTTTTGTTGATGAAAAGGGCAAATGAGGAAAGGGCTAGAAAGAAAAAACAAGAAGAATTAGCCAAGAAGAGAAGTAAACCTTTACCGTATGCTGAAAGGAGAAGACAAATGATTAATGCTTTGTCTGAAAATTATGCTCCAGCTAAAATTGTTAGAGGATGGAATATGCAGAAGCTGCAACAGGCATATGATAGGTATATGGGAAGAGATGAGGAGTGGACAAAGAAAATGGAAGAGAATAGGCATTTGAATGCATTGATGAAGGAGAAGAAAGAAAAGGCAGATAAGGAAATGGAAAAGTTTTTGAAAGAAGAAGAAGAAAGAAGAGAAAAGGTAGCTACTGAGGCAGCAGAGAAAGCCTTAGAGGATAAGCAGAATGAAGTTAGAAGAAATTCATGGAAAAATCAGATTTCTAAAGATAATGTTATTCCTGATATTCCAAGATTTGATCCAGAGCTGAAAAAGAGAATCAAGATTCTGACTGATAGCAAGGAGATTTCTGAAGGACCAAGAAAGGCTAGAATTATAAATTGGGAAGGAGTAGCAATTGATTATGGTTTCAGAAAAATGATCCTTGAGATCAAGATTGAAAGGGAAAGAGGATTTGATGATCATGTTGGGAGTATGGTTGATTTGCTCAGAATTTGTACAAGAGATGATCTTTTGGAATTGTATCAAGTGAGCAGAATCAGGAATAGAAAGAACTCTGAAGCAGTGATTGAAAGACAAATGATGGAGTTATTGCAAAGCCTGTTTGAACCAGCCAGCTTGTATCACTTGTTCTTTCATTGTTATCAAAGGGTTATAACCTGGAGATATTTTGCCAGAGCTGGAGTACACATGGTAGTATTTAACAATGGGCAGGTGATCTACATGTTTGATGATAGACACTATGTGTTGGGAACAGGGCTGCTGAATAGATTGGTTGATTTGAAGTTATCTACAACCATCATTACTGAAGGAGCTTACAGAGCTTTATATATGGTGTTTAATCAACTGCATAAGAGGCAAACGATGAAGGAGAAAGAAGAAGAAAAGAAGGATTGAAACTTGAATCATTACTCTGAATGATCAAGTTTAGGGGGAGATTGTTGAGACCTGAGACACTGCTAGATTTGCTCAGAATACAAGTTTCATGCCGCTGTTGGTATAAGACTTCAACCACTGTTAGAAGTCAACCACTGTTAGAAGAAGACAACCGCTGTTAGTACATTTGTCTAACAGGGCCACTGTTAGTGTATAGTTTGTATTTTGTAAGTACTCAACCACTGTTGATAATATATGAGTACTACCCCTGTTAGTTATATACTCAACCACTGTTGGTTAGTCGGTTAGAGATAATTATGGAATAGATAGGATTTCCATAATAGTTTGATTCTGTAAAGGACTCTATGTGTTATAAATAGAGATTCTGTAAAACCCTAGAGGTAGAGACGAATTTATTCTAGTTAATAGCTTCAAGGTTGTAAACCCTAACACAAGTTTTGTGTTCGTATTATTGTTAATAATATTGAAGCTTTTGGTTAGATATTCTGTTATATACAAGTTTGTTCTTCAAGTTATTAATAAACTATTCCGCAAGCTTATTAATAATCAATCAAAGTAATACATACTAAGATCTCTAGCTGGGATCATCAAAAATGCACGTGCAGACAGTTTTGAGCCCACAAAAATTTCAATTTTCAACACACATCATTACTTACTACACCATGCTTTATATCAGACTGAAAAACCAACTTTTTAAGCAAAAATGATCACCAACTTTTACCAACTAAATCTAAAAAGTTGAATAACACTTTTTCTTTGATGATCAAACACCAAAATGAGCTAAAACTAAAGACTTTTAACCAAGAACACCAAGAACACCAAGAACATAAAAATTAAAAATATAGCATTTTAGACCAAAATCTTGCACAAACTAACTCGAAACCGCAACTCAAGAGTATGCGGCTCTGATACCAATTGTAGGTTCCACTTATACGGACCAAATCAAGTAGTTTTACTTGTGTATTTAAAGCGGAAATCAAACACACAAATATATGCAAGATTAACACACTAAATGACCAAAACACAAAGTGTATGTTTATATATATGAAATGCTAGCAACAATACATACACTTGGACACAAACACACAAAGATCAAATAACACCTAGAGAGTATTCTGTGATAATAAAAGTGTTATGTGTGTGTAAAATGTCTTCGCAAAACAGAAGCTGGCGAGCTTCTATTTATAGCCTGATCCAGACTTTATGCGACACAAGCCTTGTGTCGCATAGACTCTTCTGCGACACAATACTTGTATCGCATGGAATGTTTCTGCGACACAATCCTTGTGTCGCATTGAGTGCTTCTGCGACACAATGCTTGTGTCACATGAATACAAAAATTGTAATTAAACTAAATCTAAAACTATACAAAACGTAATTACAATTTCGACACGATTACAGACTGAGACCAACTGACAGACACACATAGATGTACCAACATAGATTATTATGGAGGTGGCTAGAGTGCTTGGAGGAGATGTTTGAAGGTGGTGGTGGTCGTGGTTGAGGCTGGTGAGCCGAGAGAGAGAGAGTGAGATTGAGAGAAAAGTGAGGGAGTGTGTGTGTAGTAAGTATCGAAATGAAAGAAAGGAAGGAAAATGGCATTTTTATATGGGGGATTAGGCCTGATTAGGGCTGGGCCGAATTGGGCCTGATATGGGCCGGTCCCAGGCCTAATCCATTGGGCTCGGGCTCGTGTGAATCGTTCCTCGAATTTACGTTAAGCCTCGTTGTCGGTTAGACGTTAAACACACGTGTTAAAATGTAATCGTGATCGTTTGACTTTTCGTGTTCATTATTAATACGTAGATGATATTTGGAATGACTAAACGTTTTTAAAACACTTAATTCAAGTTACCAAAATATATTTTGGATTTCGTTCGGGTGTCGGACTCGATTCGCGCGTTTTCTCGTGTTCGTTACGTTAAATACTAAACAAAGTAGTTTTCCACGTACATTATTATAAAAAATTATACGAAGTAAATAATGACTATTTTACCATAAAAATAGATTTACAAATCATATGAAAAGGTTCACCAACGGCCGGGTGTTTCGGATTTCATCCGAGCAAATCGCGTAATATCAATTTATTACGTACGGGTGTATATTCAATATACGTTATATTACAAGTAACTTAGTTCTATTCCACACTAATTACAAGTAATTACAAGCAAGATTAGGGTAAATTAATACTCCTAAGTACGGGTTGTCACATTCTCCCCTTGTTAAAGGAATTTCGTCCCGAAATTAAGTTGCAGTAGGAGTCTGAGTGGGGTCCGAGAAGAGGTGTGGGTATTTTTCTCGTATCTGATCCTCTCATTCCCAGGTGAATTCAGGGCCACGCCTAGAATTCCAATGGATTTTAACAACGGGAATGCGACTCTGTTTCAAACGTTTAACCTCTCGGTCCATGATTTCAACGGGTTCCTCGACGAAATGAAGTTTGTCGTCAATATGGATTTCGTCGTGTGGTATAATCAGTGTCTCATCAGACAGGCATTTCTTAAGGTTAGAAATGTGGAATGTGCTATGCACGCTGCTAAGTTCAGCAGGAAGTTGGAGGCGATATGCCACTGGACCAATCCTTTCAAGGATTTCAAATGGTCCCATGTATCTGGGATTTAATTTCCCGCGTTTACCGAAACGAATGACACCTTTCCAAGGTGACACTTTAAGTAATACTTTGTCTCCGACCTCAAACTCGAGGTGTTTGCGTCTCACGTCAGTATAACTTTTCTGACGATCACGTGCGGCTTTCAGCCGGTTTTGAATGCTTACGATCTTTTCGGTTGTCTCGTGAATGATTTCAGGACCGGTGAGTTGGCTATCTCCTACCTCAGTCCAACAGATAGGTGAACGGCACTTTCGTCCGTAGAGTGCCTCAAACGGCGTAGCCTTAATGCTGGTATGGTAACTATTGTTGTACGAAAATTCGCACAACGGCAAGTGGTTTTCCCACGAGGTACCGAAATCAACTATGCAGGCTCGTAGCATATCCTCCAGTGTTTGAATCGTTCGTTCTCTTTGGCCATCGGTTTGCGGGTGATAAGCAGTGCTCATATCCAAACGTGTACCAAGATATTTCTGTAAAGACTGCCAAAAGCGAGAAGTAAAGCGGCTATCTCTATCAGAGATAATCGAGATGGGAATGCCGTGTCTAGATACAATCTCTTTCAAGTAGATTCGTGTTAGGCGTTCCATCTTGTTGGTTTCCTTGATCGCAAGGAAGTGAGCAGATTTGTTGAGACGATCTACGATCACCCAAATGGTATCGCAACCGTTCGGGGTTTTCGGTAATTTAGTAATGAAATCCATGGAAATCTGTTCCCATTTCCATTGAGGTATTTCGGGTGGTTGTAACAAACCCGATGGTTTCTGGTACTCGGCTTTGACTTTCGAGCAGGTAAGACACTTGCTAACATAAGTAGCAATGTCGGCTTTCATGTTGGGCTACCAATACAACTCCTTGATGCCGTGATACATCTTGTCGGCTCCAGGATGTATAGAGTATCAAGATTTGTGAGCTTCATCCATCACCAAATCCCGCAGGTTTCCAAAACTTGGTAACCATATTCGATTTGAGAAGTATTTGGCCCCGTCAGGTTTTGTTTCGAATTGTTTATCCATGCCTCGCAAGGCCTCGTTTTTCATGTTTTCATCTTTGAGTGCTTCGAGTTTAGCGGTAAGTAATTGAGTAGTGAGGTTGTTATGAATAGTCATACCGAGTGCTCGAACTCGAAGTGGTTTCACTCGTTCTTTTCGGCTGAGGGCATCGGCAACGACATTTGCCTTGCCCGGATGATAGCGAATCTCGCAATCGTAATCGGTAAGCAACTCAACCCATCAACGTTGCCTCATGTTTAGATCCTTTTGATCGAAGATGTGTTGGAGACTTTTGTGGTCAGTGAAGATAGTGCACTTGGTACCGTATAGGTAGTGTCTCCAGATTTTGAGAGCGAATATGTTGATCCCCTAATCCGGATCTAACAGATTGCCACTTAATCAAACGCACATATAACGAATAATCAAGTGTTAATCAAACGTAACGAATCACAAAACTCGAACGAATCAAAAGCTTTTGTATATTAGATTGACATGAACGTGTATAAGCTTTTACAGAACTCTCCAAATACTGACTATACATTTAGGGTTTTGTCAACCTTCAATAGGGGCTATAAATCGACTATTTATACACATCAAATACGACCATGGCGACACTAGCCAACTTCTAGCGACACTTAAGAAGTGTCGCCATAGCGACACTGGCTAAGTGTCGCCCTAGACACTTAGACAGATTCTAAGTCACCAAAACACTAAACTTTGATATCAAAAACGATTACAGACTCGATAACCAACTGACTGACACATAACTTGTACCAACAGAATACAACGGCTCCTAGTTCTAGATCGTGATTCGTGTAATTCTTTTCATGAATTTTCAGATGGCGAGAGGCGTAAGCAATAACTTTGTATCGTTGCATCAACACGCAACCGAGACCTTGGTGTGAAGCATCACAGTATACCACGAAGTCATCGTTGCCTTCGGGTAAAGACAAGATTGGTTCACTGCAGAGTTTCTGTTTCAGGAGTTGGAAAGCTGACTCTTGTTTGTCAGTCCAATCGAATTATTTTTCTTTCTGAGTCAAGATAGTCAAAGGTTGAGCTATCCTCGAGAAGTTTTCAATGAAACGGCGATAGTATCCAGCGAGGCCTAGGAATTGGCGAACTTCAGTGGGTGTGGTAGGTGCTTGCCAGCACTTAATTGCCTCGATTTTTGCTAGATCTACGTTAATACCTTGGCTGTCAATGACGTTACCTAGGAATTGTACGGTACGAATCCAGAATTCGCATTTATAAAATTTGGCATATAGTTCTTCCTTTTTGAGCAATTCGAGAATGGTTTTCAGGTGATGTTTGTGTTCTTCCTAGCTACGGGAGTAAATCAGAATATCGTCGATGAACACGATGACAAACTTGTCAAGAGAAGGCTTGCACACCCGATTCATAAGATCCATGAATACAGCCGGTGCGTTGGTTAAGCCAAAAGGCATAACCTGGAATTCGTAATGTCCGTAACGAGTTCGGAGTGCGGTTTTCGGAATATCCTCGTCTCGAACTCTCAACTGATGATAACCTGAGCGCAGGTCGATTTTGGAATAAAAGCTTAACCCTTGAAGTTGGTCAAATAAGTCATCGATTTGGGGGAGTGGATATCGATTCTTTATAGTTAGTTTGTTCAGCTCTCGGTAATCGATACACATTCTGAAAGATACGTCTTTCTTTTTCATGAAGAGGACCGGAGCTCCCCAAGGCAAGGAACTTGGTCATATGAATCCCTTGTCCAGGAGTTCCTGTAATTGGGTAGACAACTCCTGCAACTCGGAAGGGGCTAATCGGTAAGGAGCTCGTGCCACGGGTGCAGCTCCGGACACAAGATCGATTTGGAATTCGACTTGTCTGGGCAGTGGAAGACCAGGCAGATCTTCAGGAAAGACTTCAAGGAAGTCTCGAACGATAGGCACATCCTCAAGTCGCTTCTCCTCCGACCTCTTCTCTGTTACGTGTGCGAGGATTGCCTGATACCCCTTTCTCAGGTATTTTCGGGTTTTCATGCAAGATATGATGTTTATTCTCATCCCACCGGTCTCCCCATGTATGATCAAAGTTCCACCGGTGACGAGAGGAATACGAACGAGTTTCTCGTAGCAAACGATTTTGGCGCGATGTTTGGATAACCAATCCATACCAACGATGATGTCGAAACTTCCGATCTCGACGGGTATCAAATCAATAGGGAATAGTTTGTTTGCTAGGTTTAAAGTGCAATTTCGTATCACACTATCGGCCTCAATCAGTTTTCCGTTTGCTAATTCGACAATATACTTAGCATATAAGACGTTGGGGGTAATGTTGAGCAATGGGCTAAACTCGTCAGATATGAAACTTTTATCAGCACCCGTATCAAATAAGACTGAAGCAGTTAAATCGTTGAGAAGGAACGTACCCTTAGCAACGTTTGGGTCTTGGCATGCTTCTCCAGAATTGAGCACGAAGGCTCTGCCGTGGGCATTGTTGTTGTTCCTGTTGTTGTCGTTCTTCAGCTTTGGACAATCATTTCTGAAATGTCCGGTGTTTCCGCACTCAAAGCAGGCCCTTGAGGCGTTAGGGTTTGTGGTTGGAGTGGTGGTTCGGCAATCTTTAGCTAAGTGTCCAAAACGCTTACACTTGCTACAAGGGCAGGAAACATCATGATGACGGTTGCATTTAGAGCAATAGGGTCTGCTCCACCGTACCCTTTCTTCTCTTCAGCACCAGCAGCATAGGCCTTAACGGTCTCGGGCCTTTTGTTCTGTTGCTGGCCTTGGTTGTTGTTGAACTTTCTTTTGTTATCTCCAGCACGGTTTCCAGTTTCTTTTCTAGCAGGAGTGGCTCGACGAACGACCTGAGCCATGAGATTGTGTGCCATACGGACGGCACTTTGAATAGTCCCCGGATTAGACGCAGTTACCATTCCTTGGATCCTTGCTGGGAGTCCCCAGATATACCTTTCGATCCTCTTGTATTCAGGATCAACCATGGTTGGGCACAGGAGTGCCAGTTGGTGAAAGCGAGTGGTGTATCCAGTAATATCATCTCCTTTAACAGTGAGGTTCCAGAACTCAACCTCGAGCTGTTGCAGTTCTTCCCTCGGGCAATACTCTTCCGTCAGCATCTTCTTCAGATCTTCCCGCGGGAGTTGATAAGCAGTATCAATCCCAACAGTTTGAGCGTGGGTATTCCACCAGGTTAGGGTACCATCCATAAATGTGCAGGTAGAATACTTAACCTTGCACTCCTCGGTGCAATTGCAGATTCAGAATACAGATTCCATCTTTTCAATCCATCGCAGTAAGCCGATGGCTCCTTCAGTGCCCTTAAAGTTCAAGGGTTTACAGTTCATAAAATCTTTGTATGAGCAAGGTTTAGGTGGAGGTGCGTTGTTCAATGTATCCTCGCTGCCCTGGTTCGGGTTTGATCCACTGTTTCGTAGTGCCTCTTGAGCAGCCAGGGCATCGACTACCCCTTGGGCAACAAACCGAGAAAGTTTGGCGGAGGTGAAAGTCTGTTTTCTTGGCGGCATGTTCCTTAAATAAAGGAGATAGGAGATACGTGAGATTTTTGCACAAAGAGTATGATTATCACAGATGTATATATATAAAGGCGGTAATATACAACATCACAATATGACAATCAGTAATGAAGGATAGATAGATTTGCAACCAATTAAGGTGCGAGTTTCAAAAGATTACATGATTTAACGTTTACAAAAGGTACTGGGAATTATTACATCCGGAAGACTTACAAGATTCTTACAAATCCTAGCTAGTCGATTACACATAGAGTACAGTACTAGTTCCGGCGTAGGTTCATTCGTGGGACTAGGGTGACAAGGTGTTCCACAGTTTTTGCAAGTCTGCCAGCCTGTCGGGTATTTTCTTCGGCAATTGTCATGCGTTGTTCTAGCATGCAAGAGTATTGTTCAGCTTCTTGTGAGCGTTGCTCACATTGTTCCAATCTAAGTCGTAGGATGGCAACTTCATCCCTAGTTTCCATCACTCGATCGTAGATAACATTCATATTGTCAGCGGAATTATCCTGATGTTCAAGGATGTGTGCAATCCGGCCTTGAGCTAAATTCATCCAGGTTGAGCGGGTTTCGTGCTGTTTTATTTCCATGTCGTGTAGTCTGGTCTCATGACGGTGTAGCCTAGCAGCTAACACTGGTACAGTGAGGTGTGTGGGTTCCTGGGTGTAAGGAGAGAGATCCATGGTTGAAAACTCTCCGACGTCAGTAGGAATTTCTATGTCTTCCTCAATCCTCCATGTGGCAACAGCTGTAGGTAACCAGCTCCATCGGTGGGCAACTACCTAATGACGAGCTAAAGCAGTGGTGTTACAAGTGGTGGCAGGATTGTGGTAGGGGCTAGCTCGGTGCGAGCTACCAGTTCGTCTAGCCACGAGCGGTTCTGAGTGGCTGCGACGAGAGCGAGAGAGAGGCACGTGTAGTTTGCCTGGGTGGTAAATCTGCCATTTCTTTGGCAAGAGCGTTAGTGTGTGAGGCATATATATGTGTGTGTGTGTGTGTGTGTGTGTGTGTGTGTGTGTGTGTGTATATATATATATATATATATATATATATATATATATATATGTATATCACATAATAGCCTAGTGTGTCTAGCACAAACAAGTTTGGTCCCGTTTCTCTCATAGTCAGAGTCTACTAATGTATTCCTGTTCAACATGACCCCTTTCAGGCCTTGCATCGATCCCTCTTTAATTATACATAGTTGATCAGGCTATGTTAAATTAAAGCTGATTGATGAAATTCCTGAACCAGTCATACCTAATAAGAGAATACTGCCTAACGGTCATAGTCAAGGCCCACTAATGCAACCTAGTTCGCTATAACCTTAGGCTTTGATACCAATCTGTCGCACCCCCAAATTACCTGTTTGCGGAAGCGGTTCGGGTCGGGGCGCGACTAATCAAGTAATCAAAAGCGCAAAGATATACAGCAAACGACCTCTAAATGAGATGTTTGTAAAATAGTTACATTCCATAAATAAATCGTTTGAAAACATATTGTTTTCGTTACAAAAGTATCGTAGCCTAGATTCCGCGTATGTAGCAGGAGATTCTATTACATAACCGTAATATACAAAAGATAATGCTAAAGAATCTCCGTTAAATGCAGTTTGGAAATCATGCGACTCTAGCTAGTAATCCTGGAGTAATCCTACTCCGTACGTGTACCTGAGAATACATGCTAAAAGGGTCAACCAAAAGGTTGGTGAATCTCACAGGTTTGTAAGTAAGTAAACAATTTGAACACAAGATTTATTAGTGGTGCCCGCAGGCGAAATCAGGTATTTGCAACCAAGCAAATAGTAAGTAAATTTGTATATACCGTTGTCATGAGGCTCATAGTCGAAGCTTAACCCGAAAATCAGTGGTACAGCCAAGTACCGTAAGTTGCCCCCGCGACATGCCTAATCCAAGCACTCATACGGAACAAATAAAAGTCGCCCGTTTATACAGAACGGTTCGTGGTAGCGCTACTACCCCGGGCGGGGAGGGTCAGTCCCTAATGGATCAATTAACTAATATTCGCGCTATATCCGATATCTAACAACTATGATGGAGGGACTTTAGTGGATTAGTCGGTAACTTATGCAAGCCCGTATATGAAAAGTAAGAAATTTCAGCACTTGTGTTCAAGAAAAGCAGTTAAGCAATGTATCTCACCGAGTAAGTAAAACAGTAAAAAGTGGGGCTGTAAGACTCACCTGAGTCTTTGCAAGCTACGTTTATATAAATAAACGAGTATCCGAAAGTAATATCAATCCTTAGGTTCTCCGAACCCGCAACCTCCTAATGCCCTAAGCATACAAGGTTGTAAGTAAGTGGATGTCACTAAAGACCATCCATGCTAGTTGTCCACTTCAACTAGTTATGTCCAAGTATTCAGTCGTTGTTTAATTAAAAACGTTTGTGGCCCATTGGTGAAGTTTAGATATGTAATAATAATTCCCGAAGACATTATTATTAGGTTTCGTATCGTTTCATTGTATACTTTCATAAGTATATATTTTGTAAGTACGAGCAATATCGTATAAAGTTAAGTGAACGTTGCGCGGAATCGAGACTTAGTGTAAACAAGTGTTTTTAGCAATCTGTGACATGCGACACAATGGTTGTGTCGCTGATCATTGTGGCGACATAAAAGTAATGTCGCAATTAAGCGAAATAAATTAAGTATGCGACGTAAAGGTCTGTGTCGCATGCTGCGACGTAAATTACATAGCGACATAAGGATTTATGTCGCAAGTCACGAGTGCGACGTAAGAGTTTGTGTCGCCGATTAGGGTTTCGGGTTGAGGTGCGACATAATGGTTTGTGTCGCAGCTTTATGTCGCATGAATGCGACATAAGCCTGTTGTGTCGCAGAGTCGGGCTGTGGTGTTTTACATTTTTAAGTCCAAAGTCAAAAATGCTCGGTTTGACCCAAAACTTTTACACGACACTCATATATGATTATAAACACTTAAAAAGTAGGTTTTATGGCCTTTCGAGAACTCGAAGGTGTCGTTTTTACCAAAACACTAATATGTTCAACCATTTATATTTTTCCGAAATAACACATTTTTGTCCAAGCGTTTTACTCATCAAAACGGCGACAATAAGATCCAAGAAAAATATATGTAGTTCCTCTATGTCTAAGGTTTCCAAAACATGTTTTTATTAAGTCTAAAACAAAACACAAGTCGAGAAATAAATTTGTAAAGCACAATGGGTCCAGCAGCTATATTTCAGTGACATATGTTCAAAGATTTGGTCATATCTCGAGTTCTATAAAACTTCACACAAAGTGAAAGTAGGATTTGGAAAGCTTATAAAATTTTTAATCTTTTACCACTAGTTTCACCCATTAATCCGAACCACAAGTCTAGATATACCATTTTGAATCTGGGTAAACTTTCTGGTCAGAGTGTTTCAGTATGTATATGTACTTTTAAAACATTTCCTAAAAATAGTAATTTACCTCATTAATTTGTGAGGCCTGGATATATCAAAATTAGACATCTTAAACTTCATTTTAGGCTCAAGAAACGTTGGATTTCATCAAGAAATGGTTCGGTTATGGCCGATCTAAATTGATCTATTTTATTATCCAGTGGACAAAGCTTTTATCCAACGGTTTTTAGTGTTATCTTTTGGTTTTTAACATGGATCTTGGACAACATACTAGCAAAATCGACTACTAACATGTTAACAAGCATTATCCAAGTAATATATATAAATTAGAGTGGATTTTTACCAAGAGAAAACTGATCGAGAGCTGAAAGGAGTGAAAAGGGTGCTGCAGCAACTTGTTTCCACTTCTCTGCTTGTTCTCCTTGTTCGGGGTGATGTAGATGATTATGGAGGTGGCTAGAGTGCTTGGAGGAGATGTTTGAAGGTGGTGGTGGTCGTGGTTGAGGCTGGTGAGCCGAGAGAGAGAGTGAGATTGAGAGAAGAGTGAGGGAGTGTGTGTGTAGTAAGTATGGAAATGAAAGAAAGGAAGGAAAATGGCATTTTTATATGGGGGATTGGGCCTGATTAGGGCTGGGCCGAATTGGGCCTGATATGGGCCGGTCCCAGGCCTAATCCATTGGGCTCGGGCTCGTGTGAATCGTTCCTCGAATTTACGTTAAGCCTCGTTGTCGGTTAGACGTTAAACACACGTGTTAAAATGTAATCGTGATCGTTTGACTTTTCGTGTTCATTATTAATATGTAGGTGATATTTGGAATGACTAAACGTTTTTAAAACACTTAATTCAAGTTACCAAAATATATTTTGGATTTCGTTCGGGTGTCAGACTCGATTCGCGCGTTTTCTCGTGTTCGTTACGTTAAATACTAAACGAAGTAGTTTTCCACGTACATTATTATAAAATAATTATACGAAGTAAATAATGACTATTTTATCATAAAAATAGATTTACAAATCATATGAAAAGGTTCACCAACGGCCGGGTGTTTCGGATTTCATCCGAGCAAATCGCGTAATATCAATTTATTACGTACGGGTGTATATTCAATATACGTTATATTACAAGTAACTTAGTTCTATTCCACACTAATTACAAATAATTACAAGCAAGATTAGGGTAAATTAATACTCCTAAGTACGGGTTGTCACATTTTTATTGCCTAAACGCTTGATACGGTTGGTTTTGGCTGTATACGGTTGAACTGGAGCAAATACGGTTGAACACCAACCGTATACGGGTGAACTGGGCCGTATACGGTTGGGCTAGGCCGTATACGATCTACACAGGCCGTATACGGTCCAGGTCCAGCCGTATACGGTCCAGCTCAGCCGTATACGGTCTGGTTCAGCCGTATTTCGGTTCTTCGATTCTTAGTTTCTTCGTTTTAGCGTAACTTCTTCGTCGTTTATCCGTTTTGAGTGATTCTTATGCTCACGGTTTTGTAATTTCCTAACGAAGAAAATGACATAAGTTAGAGGTCATAATTCTAAGTATAGCTCAAAAAGTGCGGAAAAGAGTGAACGAGAATGCTTATGATCATTTTCGTTAGATTTATCGTGTTTTTTGATCATTTTAGTTAATTTTTGAAACGTTGTCAATATTTTATCCCAAGTGATGAGTTTTAGTAATAAAACGTTCATTTCGGATAATTTCATCATGAATTGGGCTAAACAGGTGAGAATATTGCACGTAAAAACTTGACTTTTTGCGTGTCATCATTAGCCATGTTCACCGGGTAAGAAGAACTCCTTAGTCATTCCTATGGAACACAAGTAGAGTTAAAATCACCTAATATACATAGTGGACCCGACCACGAGTCAACCAACACACACAAATCGTTCAAAATGATTTGTTTCTGAGCCTCTTCCTACGGGGCATACACATTAATCACCATAATCTCCCTTTGATCAGATTTGACAATTAAAATTGTAGCAATCCAATTTTTACATTCCCAATTATCCATTAGCTGAAAACAATCTTCTTTCGATAATGAAACCAAGCCTCCCAATCTACCAACAGAACCCACTTGAATACCATTAAACATAAAGTTCCTCCATACAAGATGGAGCACAGCTTGTCGAACTTCTGGTACTTTAGTTTCTTGTATTGCTATGAATTCCGCTTGAAAATGAGCTACTACTTTACCAACCATCCTTCATGTGTCCTTGCAACCTAGACCCCTGATATTCCACGAAATCGGCCTCATTGGCTTTTGTTTGTTGGAATTTCATCATCTAATTTCATACCCTGAATAAAGCTATCAAAATCAGTAGACTCGTTACGTAATTTTTTCATATTGATGAGCTTCCAGATCATTTTTTTGTGTTTTATGGATGTCTTTGGATTCACTAAAAGCTCTTTAGTAGAGGCCTGAATTGAGAGTTCTTCAACTGTACTTCCACAAGTTACAGTCGTTCTAATCTTACATTTTTTCATTTTGCAAGACTTGGGAGAAAATTCATGGTGTGTTTCTGCTGCTCAACTATACCCTTTGTTTTTCGCTCTTTTGCTTTCTGTAAATTTTCTCTTAAAATATTGCAAGAATCTCTACACTCTTTATCAAAACATTGGTTGTGTGCAACCTCGTTAGTTTTTGAAATATCAAGACATTGTTTCTCTGCTTGCTACCTACTATCCTATGTTCTATTTTAATGGTTCACATAATTAAGTGCATCCCGAATATTATTATTATTATTATTATTATTATTATTATTATTATTATTATTATTATTATTATTATTATTATTATTATTATTATATTATTATTATTATTATTATTATTATTATTATTATATTATTATTATTATCTTTATTATTATTATTATTATTATTATTATTATTATTATTATTATTATTATTATTATTATTATTTTATCTTGTGCTTCATTCTCTTTAAAAATTAAAATTTCCTCAAAATACACAGAGGTTTGTATATATTTATAGAAGTTTTAAATTACAATGAGCATAATAAAATTATAAAAGTTTTCTTGCGTAGTTAAGGTAGTTAGTTATAAAATAAATGTCCGTAATTATATTACAACGTTTTATACAATTAACCATTATTATACTACTCAATAATACATTTGGGACAGAAGTCTTAGAACATCTTATGAGATAGAGATAGAGAAATTTGCCTTTCTATTTATTTTTTTCAGCATTTGTGAAGTTAATACAATTAATTACAAAGCGATTATATCTGAAATACTTTCATTTACAAAATATGTAACCCCAAAATTATTAATTTTTATTCTATAACTTATGTAATTTACGTAACATATTGATGGAAATCGAATCGTCGGTTACATTATTTTGATATAGATATCGGAAAAAATATATATAATTTAAATAAATTTCAACCGTATTCCATCATGTATACAAATATAATAGACTTTCGCACAAATTTTTAAACACCTAAAAAAATATGAGTACTTGAATTTTATTTACAACCATCTTAAGTATTTTATTCGACATCTAAACAAAAAAAAATTAAATAATTTAAGACTTAATGTTATATGAAGAAATTGGTCATTTGGTAGCGTTAAACAAATAGTACTCTATATAAATTATTACTCTACCATTTAAGTTAATACAACATGTAGTGCAATATTTTTTTTAACTAATAAGTATTAATCATCTTACTTAATACCTAGATTATATAATTGTAATTTAGGTCGAGTGAGATTTCCATATTTGAATTTGGGGAGTAAAAGTTTACAACCTGTAGTCGAATTGATTTGATAAATGGGTTGACTAGGTCAAAGTAACCAATATGGACATGACTTGCATAACATGTATAGCTAAATTGTTGATAGCTAAGTCAATTCAATTTTTTTATAGTAAATTACACAAACCGTCATTTATGTTTGGCCAAAATTTCATTGACTATCCATTACAAACTTTAATTACACCAACCATCCTTTATTTGGAAATTTGTTATTTATTTTGATTAAAAAATATATACATATATATATATATATATATATATATATATATATATATATATAAATCTAAAATATGTATAAATACATTATTATGTGCACCAATATCATTTTCATATTCTTCATTTCACTTAGCAAATTCATTATCAATTTCGGGCCTCTTCTCCAATAAAACATCAATAATATTCTTAGTCTACCACCCAAATCAACCACCAATTTTCATAAGTACATATTTTAAAGTTAAAAAGTAATTTTAACTAGTATGCATATTTTATGTAGTCAAATTTATATTGTGAGTTTGGAAAGTTACCCTCGTGAAAAAATAAGTAAGTGGCCAAAGTAGAAGTACTGAAACTTGAGAAGTTAGTTAGTGGCCAAAACAAGATAAAGATGCCTAGAAGGTAGAAACTGAAAATATAATAAAAACTGTGAATGATTTTTAAGTTTCAGGCTGTATTAATTAAGGGTAAAACTCTTTAGAGTAATGGAGAACCAACTCAAATATTCCAGACACTCCTGTATGTGTGTGTGTGTGTACGTGAGAAAGAAAAGAGAAAAAGGGGAAGAAGAAAACAAGAGAAATTCATCAATTTGAAGCCAGATTCTTAAGTAATTAAGATTCTAAGTTCATAATCATCATCTACAAGGTAAGAATCATCTTCTAACATCCTTAAATTTATAGTTTTGATTAGTTCTTCATGAACCCAAAAATGGGTTTTGATAGAATTGTTGAGTAATTGAAAATATGTATGTTAAATGATGATTGTAGTATGTAAAAGAGTATGTATAAATGTTAGTTATTGAGTTTTAGTAAGAATCTTGAGTTTTGATGATTTTAGCCAAATTCAAGAATTTGGTGTAGGATGATGTAGATGATGATGAATAGTAGTTATTGGTTAGTTGTGATCATGTAGCAACAATTCTTGATAAATTGTGTCGTTTGAATGAGTTTGAGTTTGAAGTTGAGATTATGTTCTTGAATGAACATAAGTGTAGTTTTGTATGAATTAAAAAAAAAAGAGTTTAGTTAGTTAGTAATGAGAAATTGTTGTGTAGAAGGTTTTCATGTGAGTAGTGAATAACCTTGTTTGTATGCTTATGTGATTAGGTGACAAGACGAAGTGTTGAGCAAATCGGTTGAGCTAGAGTTTTCATACAAATAGGCAAAGTAAGTAATGGGGGATGAAAATACTAATTAAGCTTATTAGTGAATCTTTAGTGATGATCAAATGAGTGTTAGTTAGTGGTGAGTAGTTTGTTGTAGGTATAGCATATTGTATGTTACTTATGCAGGTTAGAAATGGGGGATTCAAGTATGGCGTTGTCCATGTCTTGACACCATTGTAGTGTTCCTTGGAGTTGAAACAATGTAGTAGAGATTGTTCCCTTGAGTAGGAACAATATAGCAGAGTAGATGATGTGCGTGAAGTATATGTAAATAAATTCATAACAAGTTTTAAATCAAAGAAATACTAAATAATACTTTATCACACAATTCAGGCAAGAATAACCTGTTCGTATAATATAGCTTTTACAAGTAAGTCCAGGTATCGAACACGGGGAACGTTTATTAAAATAATTAATTTATTCCACAATTAATATTACAATTACAGTTAATTACATATAATATTACAGATAAGGGGGGTACGTTTTAATTCCGTATGAATATATATATTTATATTTACTTTTGATATCGAACTAGGATATACAAGACAATTAAAGTATTAAAGAATTATTTAAGCTGAATAAGGTAGATAGAAGATATATTTTATCTAGACTAGCTATATTGTATTCAAATTCTCCTATATGTTTATCTTTGTTAGCCAATTGATCTATGTTGAAATATAAAAGTAGATAAAGACATTGGTCCAGCTCAATATCCTAAGATTAAGCTCTTCAATGTATATTAAGGTTAACTAACTTCAAGGTCTTGAATGTTATTATCTACTCAATTATAGTTTAATCAAGTAATGACTATAATCTATCACCGAGTTCTCGTTTATCTAGGTATAATCAAAACATAAACCTAAATTATTAAGTCAATCCACACAAGAGTTCTCTATATAGCATGAATATCATAATCATATAATCAATATAGATATAACCTTAATAACATTCATAGAAACAATTAACATAAACATACGCTTAAATAATCATACAAACATCATTCATCTAAACAAATATGTTAAAGAAATAATCAATAATCTTTGATAATATAAACAAGATTCCAAATACAAGTAAACAGTCATTTATCAAGTAAAAGGACTTAGAATACAAACCAAAGATATTGAATTACCCTTCGTTAGGTTTGAAGGTCTTCAATCCCTAGCCTCCTAGCCTCCAAATTCGACTTAAAGTCGTTCCTTAACCCTAATAATCGACTTTTACCTTTAAAATTCGTATATCCCTTAACCTAAACCGTGGCCTCTAGTTATAGTTTTTAGAACCACCAGTCCAACCGCCGGTTGGGTCATCCAACCGCCGGTTGGAATCTTGCTCTCCAAGCAACTTCCGCGTCTGGTAACCGCCTTAACATTATAATATTCAACCGTCGGTTGGTTAATCCAACCGCCGGTTGGGCTTGAATTCCATAAACGGGCCAGGCCTAATTTTGGGCTATCTTCTTTGTAACTTCGGATCTTTACTCTTTCCTTGGCCCATTCTTCAATTATATAGTTCAAGTCTTCATGTTTGGGTCTTCTTTTCTTCAAGTCTTCATTTTAGTTTTTCTTCATTTTAGCTCCTTTTCGTTCCTTTTCTTCAATCCTCGTATTTTATACCTAAATTGCTAATATGAAAGAATTAAGTATCAAAATCAATAGAAATGTAATAAAAGTATATATAAATATAGGGATAATAAGTATATAAATATGATATTATTTGATGTTATCAGTAGAGGATCCTTATTTGTGAGTAGATAGATCATTTGAGAATGGTCTATGTAGTAGGTTGTTCATACGAGTATTATCACCTAGTAGCATGGTAGATAGAGCATACAAGTATGTTCTATAATTGGTAGTAAATTGGTCATATGAGTATGATCATATTGTAGTAGTTTGTAGTTGTAGTTCTTGTTTTCTATTACTTACTAAGCATGTGGAGCTTACCTCCGTTGTTGTATGTTGTTGTGTAGGTAAAAGCAGGTCAAGTGTCCATTTGGGCAAAGGAGGCAAGGATCGGCTAAAGGTCTAACGAGTTAGTAAGTTGAATCCCTTAATTGTGGTAATCATGCTCTTGGTACAGTTAGGAAAGCTCCGTGTGAGTTAAATGAAAGTGGTTTGAGTAAAAACTTGTAGTTTCGTACGCTTTGACCTATGTGAGAATTGTTGATGTAAAATGTTACGGTTGTGAGTCGGGTCAAATGTTTATGGTAGTAACTTGTGGTGTATGTCAAAATTTGTAAAAGGTTGTAGTTTAAATGTGAACCAAATAGTATTTGGTTTGAGTCTTGCAAGTGGTCAAAATGAGTATATTTTGGATAACGGTTCAGATTTGGCGTTAACGCGAATTTTGAGAAAGTGTAAATTAGGAAACGTTTATTTGGTAGTATGAAAGGTGCTTGCAAAATTTGGTAGCTTAACTCTTATCGAGTAAAAAGTTATGAGTGTTTGAATTTAGTTCTAAAACCTGTGTTTGAAAGCAGTTGTCTGAGTGCAGGCGCAATACGCGATCGCGTGGACTATATAGGATCGCGTATTCTAGGCTAAAATGAAGACAGTGGAGTTTTGTGGCTTTGTTACGCGATCGCGTAGATTTTTCCAGGATCGCGTATGGATGGTTAATATGCGATCACGTATAGTGAAGTAGGATCGCGTAACATGTATGAATTTGAAGTCAGATCGCGTATGAGTCAAAGCTTTGGGTTGTTTTGTGTTGAGTCCAATATTAACTACAAGTTATGTTTTAAAGTTTGTGAAGTCATGTATGGTCAGTGGGACAATTGTCAAGAGTATGTTATATAAAAAAAAAAAATTCGGGGCGTTTCACCCTCCATCACCGAGTCATCTTATCTATACTATCTTATATGCTCACGACTTTGGTAGTCGCCGCCTCTTCTCTTTTACATTCATTCCTTACTCGAAAATATCTCAAATATAAACCCTAACTTCAAAGTATAGCGACGTCGAAAAATGTAAACCAACTATGTGAGTATGTGACCAGTAATCTTTAAGCCACAAATGTATGTTTGGGTGATGAATGATAGTGGTGGACTATATAATTTGATGCTTCTCTGGAGAAAAGCATCGAATTTGGTGATGAATTTATTAAGTGAAATGGGGAAGCTGAAAATGATATTTTGTACACCTAATAATGTGTCTATACATATTTTGGATTTTATATTTTATAATTTACTCAAAGGAAAATAAATTTAAAGGAAAATAGTTTCACACATGATCTTTTTTAATGAATAGTTAACGATCGTTATTCAAAAGGAGTATTGACGTTGCAAGTTTCAAAATAAATGATGATTGATGTAATTAAAGTTTGTAAATGACTGCAAGTGAAATTTGGGCAAAACATAAAGGACGATTTATGTAATTTTCTCTTTTTTAATTATCTTTTTATTCTGGTTAGTAGCTCAAGCTATTGATGAGTCTTAAACTAAATCAAATTTGAATAATTAAAATGGTTGACAGGTCTGGGTTAGCAGGAACCGTAACCATCCTATTTATTTTTGTGTCTTGGTAGGTAGTGTTTTGGGTGAGTTGAGAATTATAACATTTAACTATAATAATTCAAAATCTAATATATCTAAAGCCAGGGAACGAAGAAGAAGAGACGTTGAAAACATCAAATATATCAAAAATGAGGGTGGACAAACTATAGTGAAAAAGGAGGAAATTAAGAAAAGATGGGGAGAGTACTTCTCAACTCTTTTTAACAGAATTGGAGAATTCGAGAACACAATGGGAGGACAACAATATCAAAACAACTGTTTCTGCAAGAGGATTAAACCGGAGGAAGTAAGGTCGGCCCTACGGAAGATGGGGAGACACAAAGTAGTAGGACCTGACCACATCCCTATAGAGGCGTGACGGTGCCTTGGGGACGACGGAGTGAGGTGGCTTACAAATATTTTCAACAAGACGTTTAAAGGTGCTAAAATGCCAGAAGAATGGAGACTCAGCAAGATTATCCTCATTTACAAGAATAAGGGTGATGCGTAAATCTGTAGCAATTATAGAAGCATAAAGCTACTTAGCCATACTATGAAGCTATGGGAGCGGGTGATTGAGACTAGACTCCGATGTGAGACTAAGGTGTCAGAGAACCAATTTGGTTTTATGCCTGGTCGCTCTTCAATTGAAGTGATACACATTATTAGAACTCTTATGGAGAAATATAGGGAGAAGCAAAGAGGGGTACACATGGCTTTCTTAGACCTGGAGAAAGCCTATGATAGTATTTCGAGAGAGCTAATTTGGAGAACCCTAATTGATAAAGCAACCACGGGCAGATACATTAGAGCTATTTGTGATATGTACGAAGGGGCGAAGACTTGTGTAAGGACACCGGTTGGAAACACCGAGTATTTCCCGGTAGATTTAGGTCTGTATCACGGATCTGCCCTTAGCTCGTACCTTTTTGCATTAATCCTAGACGAGTTGTCGCGTAGGATACAAGAGAGCATCCCGTGGTGCATGATATTTGCCAATGATATTGTTATGATTTCGGAAACCAAGGATAGGCTAAATAGTAGGATGGAGCAGTGGAGGGAGGTCCTAGAAGACCAAGGTTTAAGAATCAGTCGTCAAAAAACTAATTACCTACAATGCAATCTCGACAAGAATGAGGATGAGCAGGAGGATGGAGTGGACATCCGCATTGGGGATCAGATCCTACACCCACAGGAGTCTTTTAAATACCTGGGCTCGGTACTACATAGTTAAGGGAGGAGCGACGAGGACGTGACTCACCGAATTAAGATAGGTTGGTTGAAGTGGAGAGCAGCTACAGGCGTCATGTGTGACAAGAAAGTCCCCCGTAAACTGAAAGGGAAATTTTATAGGGTTGCAATAAAACCTGCTATGTTGTACGGATCAGAGTGTTAGCCGATAACTAAGGCTCAAGAAAGGAGGATAGAAGTGGCAGAAATGAGGATGCTAAGATGGACAAGTGGTAAAACTATATTAGACATGATACCAAATGAAGTTTTTAGTGAGGAGAATCACAAGTCGCGAGCATCATCAATAAGTTGAGAAAAGGAAGACTAACATGGTTCGGACATGTTAGAAGGAGACTCACCACGGCGCCAGTTAGGAGAGCGGAAGCTCTCACTATGTATGGCTTGAAGAGAAAGGGTAGACCTAGACGTAGGTGGGAGGATAGACTGAAACTCGATATGAATGAGCTTCTTCTGACCGAGGACATGACCTCTGATAGGAATTTGTGAAGGAGTAGAATTCGGACGGATGAGTATAGTGTTTTTAGATAGACTTAAGATAAGCAGGTTTTATAGAGATATCTATATAATATTATTTAGTTTAAGTATGGGGCGTATAGTGTTTCTTAGTTATATAGATATACTATTATATAAGGATGTAATATTTACTTATTTACTACGGTGTATATTAGAGTATTTGGAGATAAATGGGATTATAGGAAGTATCGAGATAGATATGTACGATGTCTATGTTGATGTATATATATACACACATATATTCTTATTATCTGTATATATATGGATGTTGTTTAGTGTTTCTAGTTATATAGATCTTTTATATAAGGATGTAATAGTTATTTACTTATTATAGTGTATATTAAAGTATTTTGAGATAAATGTTCATATATTTAGGGGATTATAAGAAGTATCTGGATAGAAATGTATGTCATTTAGGTTGATGTATATATTTATATATATACAGTTTTTTATATTATATTATATATATTATTATTATTATTATTATTATTATTATTATTATTATATATATATATATATATATATATATATATATATATATATATATATATATCCCTACTTAGTTTGAGTATATACACACTTATTGTATATATATTTTATAAATATAAACATATATATGCATATACTTTTACATACCTTAACACATTATATTATTCTACCTTTTATAGTTACTATTCCTACCAATATTAATATTACTATGAGTTTACTAGTACTATTGTTATTATATTATTAGTACCAATATTATTATTATTATTATTATTATTATTATTATTATTATTATTATTATTATTATTATTATTATTATCCTATTTTGTGTTTTCATTCTTTCAGGTTTGTCGGAGGTCACTCTGAAAGCAGTCTCCCTACCTTCGGGTAGGGGTATGACTATCTACAGTGGCGGAGCTGCTTGAGATCATGGGGTTGCACATGCCACATATGAAATTAATATATTTTGTGTAATTTTTTTTTTCTTTCTAATATATCATAATTGCTACAGATGGTTATTATCCAAAATTGCTATACATGGACCCAAATCCCAAATGATCCATTATTTAAGAAAAGGCCCATATTTAATACTCACAGCCCATCTTCCAAATTATTACTTTCATTAATTTTTTACGATAGCACAATACGGAAGAACTGAAGAAGGCAAGAAGCTTCTCATTAACCCCTTTATTTTAGTTACTGAGAGTCGGCAGGCAGCAATACAAGTATACAAAATCAATTAACTTGAACTAATGAGAGAATCCAATTGTATTTGAAGGTTCAAAGATCATACTTATACAACAATGTTGCCTCAACAGAAAAAATTGCGCCAGGTATTTTTCGATTTAAGCTTTTAGGGTTAGGTTTTTATACATGATTTTTATTTAGTGAATAAATGTTGCGATTTATGTTATATATCAGTTTGTAATTTTGTAATTCCCATGTTTAATTGTTCAAAGCTTTGTTACTTTTCAATTGTGTATTTGTGTTGTTCACTTGTTCAAAGTTTGGTTGTTTGATTTATAGGGCACCATTGGAAACTTTTTTTCTAAAAGAAAGATGGATTCTGATGGTGATGATATTCAAGGAGAATCTTCCAGATTAAAAACATCAGATAATATTCCACAAGTACCGCAACCTAGCTTTACAACTAATACTCCTTTAACGCCAATCACAATTGATTTGAACAATCTTCCATGGGACCCCTCTGATAGGTCAAGGATTTATGAGTATAACGTAAATCAAAGAGAGGAAATAAGACGTACATATTGGGCTCGGGGACCTTTTCAACCAAGTGACCATCAGTTTCCAATAAAACTGGTTGGGGATAGTAAAAGACGTTTTGTGGTAGCTTGGTTTCAAGAGTTTCATTGGTTAGAATATAGTATTAAAGCGGACAAAGCTTTTTGTTTATGTTGTTACTTATTTAGAGATTATGTTAAATATCAAGGTGGAAGTGATACATTTGTGATGGAAGGGTTTGATTCTTGGAGTAAAAAAGATAGCTTTCGTAAGCATCAAGGTAACATTGATAGTTTTCACAATAAAGCATTACAAAAATGTGAAAATCTGATGAAACAAAATCAATCCATTAAGGTTGCCTTCAATAAGCATGATGATGAGGAGAAGATTAGATATCGAATCCGATTAACTTCTTCAATTTCTATTTGTAGATTTTTGTTAATGAATGGATTAGCATTTCGTGGTCACGATGAGAGTGCAGAATCTCTTTCTAGAGGACTTTTTCATGCACTTTTAAGGTTACTTAGAGAGCATAATGAGAGTATTTGTGCAGTTACATTAGATAATGCACCTAAGAACCATCAGCTAACATCCCCAGACATTCAAAAACATATTGTTGATTGTTTCTCAAAAGAAATAACCAAATCCATTCGTGAAGAAATCGGTGGTGATGTGTTTGGGTTGCTAGTTGACGAGTCAAGTGACGTTTCCAAAAAGGAACAAATGGTTGTGGTATTGAGATATGTTAATAAAAGTGGAGTTATTATGGAAAGACTTGTTGGTGTTGTTCATGTGATGAATACATCCTCTTTAACTCTTAAACGTGCCATTGATGCTTTATTTGGTGAATATAAATTGAGTATGAAACAAGTAAGTGTTAACTTTAATATTCTGATTTTTAATATTATAATTAAATCATCAACTGTTTTTGAAACCTTTTATGTGATATTGATTTACAGGTTAGGGGACAAGGTTATGATGGAGCAAGTAACATGCGTGGTGAGTTCAATGGTTTGAAAGCCTTGATTTTGAGAGACAATGAATCCGCACATTATATTCATTGTTTTGCTCATCAACTACAATTGGTGGTATTGGCCGTTGCAAAGAAACGCGATGGTGTTGAGAATTTCTTTGATATGCTAGCTACCGTGACAAATGTGGTTTGTGCCTCTTGCAAACGAAAGATATAATGAGAGAAAGTCATAAAGAAAGAATACAAGAAGAAGTTGAGAATGGTGAAACTGAAACAGGAAGAGGATTAAATCAAGAACATTCTCTCATAAGAGCCGGAGATACACGATGGGGATCTCATCATAAAACAATTACAAGTCTGATGAAACTGTTTCCAGAAGTTGTTAAAATCGTGAAGTATGTTGAAGAGGAAGGCATCACTACTTCCAACCAAAGTCAAGCCACCGGTATTCTAGCTTATTTCAAAACACTTGATTTTGTGTTTTACTTGCACTTGATGTTGCGTATTTTAGGACTCACAGATGTATTGTCACGACATCTTCAAAAGAAAGATCAAGATATTTTGGAAGCGGCTTTATTAGTAAGAGGAACCAAACGATCTTTGCAAGAGTTAAGAGAAACGGGATTTAGTTCATTTGTAAAGAAAGTTACCTCTTTTTGTGAAAAACATGATATACCAATGGTAAAAATGGATGAATGTTATGTTACTTCAAGGAACCGAAGGACCAAGATTACCAATCAACATCATTTTGAGTTTGAGATTTTCAACACGGTTTTAGATATGCAAATTCAAGAGTTTGGTGATCGTTTTAGAGAGGTAAGTACTGATTTGTTGGAATATATGACTGCTTTGAGCCCGTGTAATTCGTTTGCTAAGTTTAATTTGTCAAAGTTAATAAAGTTGAGCGAGTTGTACCCAAAAGATTTTAATAGTAAGGATCACGATGATCTTCCCGGTCAACTTGAAGTTTGCTACAATATTATGAGAAATGATGAAAGATTTGTTGATTTGAATGGTCTTGCTGACCTTTCTCGTTTAATGGTCAAGGAAATTTTACATAGTATGTTTCCTTTGGTCTATCGGTTATTGAAGTTAGCTTTAGTTTTGCCCGTTGCGACGGCTACGATTGAAAGGTGTTTCTCTAAAATGAAGTTAGTGAAGAAAGATTTGCGCAATCGAATGGGAGATGAATTCTTGAACAATGCTCTCGTATGTGCCGTAGAAATAGAAGAGCTAGAAAATGTTTCGGATGAAGCTGTTATTCGCCGTTTTCAACTTATGGGTGAACAACGAGGGCAAATTTAGATTCGGTTGATATTACTTTTGATGTACTTTTGTTCTAAATGGATGGATGATCTGGTGAGGTGGTCCTTATCTTTATGATGCTAGTTTTGCTTTTGCGATTCAAGATGATGAGCTGCTGATCATGTCGGCTTATTTTTATTTTTTTGGTGATTGAATGGTTCAGCCTGGTTAATATTTTTGTGCTACTATGCTGGCTTTAACAGAGTAGTAGTAGTCTTTGTAGTATTAGTAATATTACTAGTAATAGTTTAGCAGATACTGCGTACTGGTTATTTAGTTTGGGCTTTGACATGTTATTTATTTTGGTTGTTTTGTAATGTGATTGCCTTATTCAATGAAATCATATATTTTAGTTTGCTTTAGTTGTGTAGTTTATATACTTAAAATTTTTGCAACCTCTAAGATTTATTCCTGGCTCCGCAACTGACTATCTACATCTTATCTCCTCTATACCCCGTCCTCGACAGGATTTGGTAGTGTTGTTTAATTCGAAATCTAATGTATAAAATAAAATAAGTAAATGGTTTATAATTCACAATCAAGGATAATCTATCGTTAAACGATAATATGCCGAATTACGCGATTAACAAGAGTGTTATCAGAAGTAATACGTCGAATTACGCGAGTAACCTACTATAATTGTAAACAGAAATAGAATAAAAATGAAGTGATATTATATTTTTATTATTATTATGTAGAGCGGAGGATACGCAAACGAAGAAAGGGTGGCCGCAGAACTAAACCAAAAAACACCCAGCAGATGCTCCACCTCTGTTTCCGACTATGGCTGCAGCAGCACTACCATCTCTTTTAGGCAAAGCTTTCCATCTCCACCTTCACAAATCGCTTCCTGCTGCCGTCTGTTTACTCGTTCGGAGACCCTGCTACACCGCCACCGCCTCCGAATCCCCTCGCCCCATTCGAACCCCACCTTCTAATACTCCTCCTCCTCCTCCTAATACATATGATACCGACAAAAACAAGTCATCGTTGTTGTTAACCACAAAACGTCTTCCACCACCGAACGACCCTAATCGAGAAAATGATCCCGATTATCGTAAATGGAAAGATAAAGAAGCTGAAATTTTCTTAGATATTGACCCTATCACTCTTCTTATCAAAGATATCCTTCATTCCACCAGGTTTTTAATTATTTATTATTCCATTTTTTCATGTACTTTCATGTTGAAGTTCAGTAATTGATCGATTTTTTTATGGTGGTACTTCTAGGAAATTAGGGGTATTGCTTTTGTAAGCTTTTATGTGCTTATTGCTTATAATTTGTACTAGCATATAATCATTCTTAAACACTCTTTTAAGAACCGTTTATCTGTTTACTTTAAAAGAATTAGACAGTTAAAAATAAGTACTTCTAACTAAGAATGTATTTGAGCTGAAACGAATGGAGATCGAAACTGTAAAATGTGGAATTGTATATAAGCAGAGGGTTGATAGCTATTTAAGATGAGTTTACACATTAATAGTTTAATACAGATCACGGACTAATTGGTGATACCCACTACCACCATGTGTCATGTATCATGTATTTAATGTTTCTGTGGCATTCATGAATTGTGCATAGCGGTCTCATTATCCAAGTAAACTTGGGGTCTTCCAAATTTTCTTAACGTAGGGACTCATTAACACATTCGTATAAGCTTCTTAAGATAAGTCTACACATTAATACGGTTCACTGACTGATTGGCTATATTCGCTACCATCTTTTTTTTTTTGGGGTAGAGACTCACACACCCATTATACACCTCCGTGTCAATCGAGACTTGAATTAACAACCTTTTGGTTGAGGATGTCCAATTATTTTCTTTGACGTATGCTATAAATAATAGAATACACAAGTGCTACAATCCCCTTTCTATCGTCCATGGTGATGACAATACAGCAACATAGAATACCATGATAATATGCCTACGATATGCCTCTTGAGAATTATCAGTCACGTTGGATGCTTGCATTCTTTTCTTTTCTTTTTTCCCTTTTTTCATTTATTTTTAGTTTTGCAATTCTGGTGACACACATATGTGATATGTGTACAACATATAAATCAATAAATGAATCTATTAAACTAACGAGATTAATTTTCACAAATAAACAAGAAATGTGTTTGCATTATCAGGACCTATTATATACCAGAAGCTCTGTTATACAGTAGCGAAAAGTTCTGATTGTAGATAAAGTATTACAGGTTGCACATGTATATAGATGTCTAGTTTATTGAGCAGTTTATCGTCGGTGTAAAGCATTAGTGTCTATGTTTGACTATGTAGCTTTATATGCTCTGTGGATATTCTATTATTGAAGGTTTTCTAGTTTTGCCTGCATTGCCATATAATCAAATTTAATTAGTCGTCTTTCGTGCTACTAGGTATATGGACGGAGAGCGACTTACTCCAACAGACGAGAAAACGGTGGTGGAGAAGGTTCTTGCTTATCATCCTCATTCTGAAGATAAGATTGGGTCTGGTCTTGATTCTATCATGGTAAGTTCTATTCAGTCTCTTACTTTCGTTTACTGACTTGAAAGTTTCTTTGGATGCTCTGAGAGCTAACTGATTATAGCTATCATCCCTTATTCTTGTTCGTTTGGCTTCACATAACCTAGGTCAACCAACCCCAGTCTTAACTATGACCATTTGATCAAGTTACTTGCCATATATGTGTGTGTGCGTGTATTGACTTAGCTACCTCATGTGAGTAGAAGTTGATTGTCTATATTATTTGCCAAGTTTTGACAGAAAACTATATGATACTTTAAGAGAGGACTGCAATTCTAGGACATGTTGTAGGTGCTTAGACCTTGGCCATTCAAGGTTTTCCTGACCAACAGTTCATATAGTTTTAAGGGACAGCCGGCGGTCGTTAGATTCCGCTTGGACCGAATATATAATGGGTAGCTGGACCAATGTCGGGAACTTTTAGCTTGTGTTAAGGATCTAGTTGCTTAGGTTTTGAAGGGTTTCAACCTTCCCTGTGTAAGAAACTAGGGAAGCTTGATATCAAATGGTTAATTTTTGAGCACGATCTTAGTCCTTACCCTTTGTTGTTATTGAGTGTTGGATATTGTCAATGTCAATGACGAGGTTGGCTACTTCCTTCTACCGTTGATGGCCAAATCTCCGGTAATATAGTTGACCTGGCTTTTGCTCATTTAGGTAATAAAATAAGTACACATGTGCTTACCTGGTACTAACCAATCTTGGTCATCATCAATTAGCCAAACCTGCGTGCTTAAGACTTACCTCTTGCCTGGCTCTGAACAAGCGTGTTATATATAGACCCGGTTGTGCCCAAAAGTCGCATATATGTCATAATTATTATTGATATACATAAACCTTTTATAGTCTCAGCCTCTCAGGCCTGGTTCTAAAACCGGTTTGGCTCGGATATCTAGTCCTGAAGGCTGGGTAATTTGGACCTAGTACCTAAGCTTGCTTTTGTTAATCACGGATGTCGTTTTTGCAAGAAGTTTTATCTTCAATATAGATCAAGTTATTTTCATATGTAATGTAAATGTTAGTTTGTATAGTTTCAAATAGATTGCAGTTGCAGTGTTGCACTTCCAATATTGTATCTTTGTTCCCATGTTGCGAACAAAGTAAGTTTAGATAACCATAGATGCTAAAGAGCTGTTTAGTTGGGCCTCAATGGACTTAATAACCCATATAGATTATTCGATCATGCCCACATGTTTACTTGTGACTTTTCTTTAATGCTAGCTGAGGCAGGAGACTATTCTCCCATCCCACATTATACAATCAGTGATACCCTTACCCCCTTTGAGCACTTACCTTCACGTTTCTTCTTCCATTACCCTCTCTCTCGATTCAAGTTTCAATCTTCCCTTAATTCCTTTCACTGAAATGATGTACATGTTTGTACCACCAGGAATCTTAAAAAATATATAATAAAGAAGTCTCACATCATTCATTGTACGTCTTCTCTTGAGATGCAAATTTGATAAGTTACAGTTATCACCAAATTAATCCACATTATGCTTTTTAGATGGCAAATATGTTACTTTAACTTCAGCATTTGTTAAGAAGTAAAAATAAACTAAGGCAAAAAAAATTATGTTAATTACTTAAGCTTACAAGTTACAGTATAAAGCAAACAACAATTCCTACCAGGGATGGGAAGGTTTCATATCAGCCAACTTTTAGCATAAAATCCATCATCAATTACAAGCCTTTGATTAAACCTAGTTTCCTATGTGATTATTAAGGACTTACTATTATTGAACATTGAATGAATATGTAGTTAACAAGGGATACATAGGTAAATAGATAAGTTTAAGCTTAAACACAACCATCCATCAGGGTTTTGAAATGAATTCTAATGAATAAAGGGCCAATTTTCTTAACAAAAGATCTTTCAAAAGGTTACATACTTACTACCTCTAATATTATGAACTTATGTCGTATTCATATTAACCAAGCCTTCTTTGTAATTCTGCTGACTAATTTTCGTATATATTATTTACCTTCTACTGACTAATCCCCATCATTACATAGGTCACGAAAACTCGACTCACTAGAAAGCAATTTTTTTTCCAATTGGAGAGGAAGTTAGAGTGCGTTTCATTGTAAAAATGAGAGGTCTTTTCTATCTCTAGTAAGCTAGTGAACTTCTTTAAACACTTGTTTAAGTCATTTCATTCTCCAGTATACCAAACGTAAGTGGTTTTCTATCTCCAGATGGAAAACAGTTGAAAATTATAAAATTGAGTTCTGAAAAATGTAGATATATTAGAACGTTTAGTATTCTACTTTCAATGAAACTTGCTGTATGTGTGAACGCGTTTTCCTGTTATCACACTTTCCATGAGATTTTTCCTGGAAAATGCTTTCACTTTTCTGCAACTAAACACACTCTTTACTTTTACTAAACACACTTTCTGCAATTTAAGTTACCTTGTTATGCCTGTATTCATCTTCAGATTGTGCAATTTGAGGTGTGGATCTTTTGTCCCAGTTTCAGCGTGGTTGTTGCTTGATTTCTTTGAACTTTTGATTTCTCACTGATCATGAATATAATTTGATTTATTCTCTGTCATTTCAGCTATACAAAAAATACTGACTGTATTAAACTTTTCAATTCATTTTACTTCAACCCCAGCATAACTACGCAATGTTCTTTATTGTGATCTTAAAAAACTACACCTTCTTTTTTGAAGAAGTCTTAGAGTTAATTACTTTTTTAGTTATTAGTAATCATCATGAATATGTATAGCATCAATCTTGATCTGTAAGGTTCCTCCATTTGTCATTTCTTAATAACTGCAAGGTTTTGAAATTTACAATCCAAACTGGACTCAAATAAAGGGCAGAAGGATATTTGACAATCTTTACATTCAGGAACTTACTTGACCAATTCATAAAATAAATGAAAAGAACGCATAGCTCAGTATGGTTCTTGTATTCCTATTTTTCTATTAAGTTATTGTCTCGTTTTATGATGTAACCTAGGACAAGTTAGAACTTGATGTTTTCCTACTGCGATGATCCCATGAGTACTAATATGCTCATTTCCTTGGTACTAGTCATATTTGATTCTATATCGCATGGAACTTGCCATATATAAAGACAAACACTTGTATGTTCAGCTTAGTTAGTTTATATGTGGAATTCTTGATCTATGTCACAATATCGTGCTATAGACTGGTATTATTATTAAATACTATGTAACATTGACATCTCTGCCTTTTAGAATATCGAAAAGAGACCAATAATGTAGATCCATTAAACAAACAAACCTTTTACTCTTTTAAGTCCACATGTAGGTAAGAACTGGTCTTCTCATTGTTAATCACCAAACCTTGACATTTGATAGCTATTCATTCTTTATTAGTAATCATACTCACTTCTTAATCCAACCTAGTAACACCAAATAAAGTTGTTGATTACATTGACAATGATTCTTTGCCTGTCTATTTCACTCAAAGTCTTTGTCCGCAGAAATCTTGGGTATTGTCCCACAACAGTTGTCATGTAGACCCGATCGAATATTTTGACTCGACTTATATGTTACTAAATATTTTTTAACAACAATCTCTTGCTCTTAACTATAACGATTTCTTTATTTTGAATGTTGATTTTTTTTTGACAATAATTTCTTGCTCTTAACTATAACGATTTCTTTATTTCTTTATTTTGAAGGTTGATTGCTCTTAACTATAACAATTTCTTTATTTTGAGTGTTGGTTTTATTTTGACGATAATTTCTTGCTCTTAACTGTAACGATTTTCTTATTTTGAAGGTTGATCGGCATCCACAGTTCAGAAACTCAAGGTGCTTATTTGTTGTGAGAACTGATGGTATATGGATCGACTTCTCCTACCAGAAATGCATTCGATCATACATTAGACAAAAATACCCTTCTTATGCAGAAAGATTTATAAAAGAACATTACAAACGCAGTAGTAGTTAACTCTGTCTGCTCTTTCCATTGCCCAAACCCAAATTCCGTGATCTGGTCATTAGTGACCGACGGACCATGTGGTTCGGATTAAGAAGAAAATCTTGAAACAATAGACACAATCTCGGACTTTGGTCGACCACCCGGTCCAGTGGTGGTAGATTTCAAAAACATTTTGTCAATGGTAGTAGATAATAGTAGTTGAAATGGGAACAACTGATTGAAGTTGAAAGATTGAATTTTGTTGACTTGTATTGATGTTTTCCTGGCTTTATGTCATAAGTAAATGTTTTTTTCTTGATTTGGGTTTTTTTATGCATTAGTTGAATGTGTAAAAAAGGAGCATTTGGATTGATTTGTTTGGAGGGAAGCTGGGCCTAAAAGACAAATATTTAGTGCTTTATTTGCAGTCATAAACCTACCCTGTGAATGTTTGGTTTGCTGCTACAAATGCCATCCTTGTTAATTGAATGGTGATTAATGTTTTCAGTCAAACTATAATTTATAAATGATAAATGATATCATGATAAAGCTGTAAAATATAATGTAAAATGAAACAATGTGATGTCAGTTGAAATGATTGTGTTTATGAAAGAAAGTTGTTACACATTTTATTCCATTTACATTTTTATCTTTTATATATCTCTATATATCAGTAAGCATCCAAGTTAACTAAATACATTATCCGTGCCGGTTAGTTGTTTTCCATACAATATACTTAGTATATAAACTAATACGGAGTATATTATATGGAAAACAGTTAGCTGACACGGATGATGTGTTCAGTTAAGTTAAAACAATGGGAGATTTGTATATAATTTAATTTTGGAGGGTTAGAAAGTTACTTTTTTATATGAAAATGCATTAGCTGCACATTGCAATTAAGTAGTAGATGAAGATGAAATCTCAATAATTTATTAATTATTTAATATAATGCTCCATCATTGATTAAGTTGTAATGTACATACTTAACTGAATGAAACATTCAAAGTTAAAACACTTTTTATATCTTGTCACTATCAAAGTTGCTGGTAAGTTAAGCTACTGCGACCATTTGTCAATTCGACAACTTTTGAATTATATGTTGCCTGCTATACTTTTTAGCACATGTAACATGTAGAAACGACTATAGATGTATACCCACATAAATGTCGCCCACAATATCATCTTAACCCTAAGTGTGAATATATGAAATAGTAAAGCGCGCGCTATGAACTAAAAAGAAGCATCATTATAATGACAAGCGTGACATGTCGGTTTCGATTTGTGAAGCTCCGGTGACAACAGGGTTTAATTAACTATCTTGCAAAATTTAAGTTGTTACCAATTTCCAAAAGTAATCACACTTGCAAAAAATGGTTGATTTTACCGTGTTGGTAAGAATTCGAATCAACATCTTAAATAAATAGCCAATGATGTCCGGCTCAACTGGTCAGAGGCTTGGGGGTCATTGATAGGAGACCTGGGAAACCCAGGTTCGATCCTTGAGGCCAGCGGGTTTTACCATTAATTCGTTGTCGTGCCTTCGGGCGGACGGATTAGTGGGTTTTTCCCGGATTTGGAGTAACTTGGGGCGCTTAAGGGCTCCGTACGGCTGGATTGGGCCAGTATACGGAGACTTAGCCATTGGGTCTCCCCGTACGAAGTGCCTAGGCGATTTCTGTTAGCCTTTCAAAAAAAAAAAAAAACATCTTAAATAAATAAACATTTTCCCCCAAAAAACAAAATTCTCAATATAGAGTATTTGCAATGATTCATTCGGATTTTGGGAGGGAAAAAAACACTCGTGGGTGGCATTAGAATTGCTTGTTTGCATGGAACAACTTTTGAAAGATCAATTCAAGTAGAAAGCAAAACATGCATGCTTGACATGTACCATGAAACTTTGTTGTTTGTCATACTCCCTCCGTCCCATATTAATAGTCCAGTATTCCATTTTGGGCTGTCCCAAATTAATTGTCCACTTCCATAAATGGATAAAAATAATGAGATAAAATCCTTTTACACCCTTACTTTATATATGTAGGACAAAAAAGTAGGTAAAAAGTAAAGGGTAAAACTGTAATCTTATCAAAAAGTAAGAGAGAAGTTAATGTTTTCTTAAACTGCGTGTTTTTTGTCTGGGGACAATTAAATTGGGACGGAGGGAGTATTTGTACAATGATTGTACTCCCCTAAAAGAACCGAAAAATGTAGAGTAATAAGTGGTCAACTTGTGGTGATGTGTTGTCATTCCCATTAATAGCTACAATTTCAACACTCAATCATCAACAATTATTGTTACAACAATGGTGATTCTTTTATTTGAATTATAGAAAAAATCACCCAATATTTTTGTACCTCGTGCTATAACACTTGTATGAGAATTTCAATTTTTGGAAATTGATAACAAGTAACAACAAAGACTTTGGTATGATTATTATTATTATGTGACAAAAGCCATGGACATTGATCTTGCATATCATGTTTTTGATTTGAGTGGGTCACCTTCACATGGTTTACCAAAGATATATATATAACAAAATAAAAATCATCATTTTTTAGTGATTTTTACTGTTTAGTTGAGTCATACCTCCAATAGTGATGGTTTCAGTATTTCCCACACACTAGTGTTTATACAATGCCATTGCATTCAATTAGTAGTTAAGTCTTATGAATTATGAACATTATGAAAGAAAACAAGCATCTTATAGAACATCAACCCAAGTTCAATTTAAGTCCTAGTGGTGGGGGTTTGGAAATGTACAAAGTAAACCAAGTTCAATGCCTACTAATTGCAACTTTGGGGTCACACTCAGATGCGTAGCCAAGTTAGTTTTTTAGGGTAAAATAGTCATGTTTGGGTGAACGCTCTCTTTATCGAACCATTGTGTCAATCTGAAGCATATACTCAACATTGTTTTCCACCTATTATTCCCAAGACGTTCGTGTATGCCGCTCAACATTAGCGGTTATCAATGTTTTTCAGTAAAAGAATACACCTACTATATAGAACCGAATATGTATGTAAGATATATGATGGATATACATGCACCTATTCTAAAGATACTACATGGGACATAACCCTAGCTAAGATGAGACAATACATTTATGCTATAGATACCAAAGAGGGAGTGACACAAATTTAAGAATAAATCCATACTCCTATGATCATATCTCCTTCAATATTAATGAACCCCATGCATCATACGACCAACATTTATGAGATTAAATAGCAACATTTGGAAAACGACTAGTATCAGTGAGACACTATTTCTAAAGCATCTAGCACGTACCCTTAATCATAATGAATTTGTTTGACATCAATTTCCTATTTCCTTTCAATCGAAAATCGGAAAATTTTAGATCAATAACTTGCTTCTTCTGAATTTTATTAACATAAAATGCTTGCTCTACAAACTTTATATTGTGACCCAAAAGGCCAAAATATGTATAGTATATAGACGTTTGGGAGGCTAAAATAAATATTTACTGATATATAATGTTTATATAACTGATTGAACTTTATACAAAAAATATTGTAAAAAAAACGATACAATCAGAATACACTGAACACTTGGCGTTAAATACCCTTGACTAGACCTTTACTACAAGGTTTAATGAATGTTGACTTTGAAAGTTTCTATTTCCACGAGTATAAATACTATGATCATTTATAGTGAATATTAATGTACCAAACGTTTAAAAATAATTTGTCTTTACCAACTTATTATTAATAATTAATCTAGAAATTTATAATCTTATATAGAGGAAATTTTAGATGCCTCAGCTCGCCATCGTAGACATCCTCTGACGGGATTCAAACTTGTACCAAGTTTTGTATCTGAAGTATGTTAAATTAGGAACCACATTATCAAATGTACTAGGGACATCTAACTCGAGTCTAGTGAAGTAGTCGGCGAATGACTCATAAAGGTCAAGGTCATTTAATTAATAGTCTTGGTTGAGTTACATCATTTTTAAGGAATTATGATTAGATTTTTTAGAGTCGACTAATGATTCGTAAGAGTTTGATAGCTACATTCACACGTACCTTGAATAATTCAAATAGCGTTAATACACCGCTTTAGATCGAAATGACTTGATTATCTTAGCTAGGCGGATTGTTTGCAACAATAATGGAAGATGTATTTGATGTTTTATTTGTCGACATACATTAATTTATTTAATAAATTAAGTATATGCTTAGTGATCAATTTATTTTGGAGATAAAATATGCTACAAATATGATTTTTTTATTTCCTTATTTAAAGTTGGAGATTTAAAGATGTTTAGAAATGGTCTTAAGTTAGATATGTTTACATAAGAAAAATGTAGGGTTAATTATGTACGAGTATATACTTTTTTTTTTTTTTTTACCAATGACCATTGTATCACCTAACAATACATGATGCTAGCATCATTTTTTTTTTAAGAGCAAAGCTTATATTAGATATAAAACGAATAAAATACACATAGACCTATAAATGTTCCAAGGTGGAGCACTAACAAAACCCGAATTAACAGGAACTACATGAAGAAAAAAACAAAAGCCACAAACAAAAGAAATTTAAACACAAGGGACAACCCAAGACCAACAATATTGTTGAAGAAAACTTAATGTCGAGAACACCAAGGGGATGCAAGATCCAATCGCTCCAGTAGGATCTTAGCCTCGGGCATCGATTTGAAATCCAAAAAAGAGAGCTTTTGAATTGTTGGGAAGATGTCATCATGTCGAGCCTCGATCGTATCATGAGGATGAGCATGAAGAATTCGGTTTCGCCAATAACCTATTGCCCAAACAATAACGAAGCATACGCATTGAAGCATGAACATCATTTATATTATCCCAAGTACTTTTCAATTTGTCCAAATAAAACCAAATTTTTTCTTCCTTAAAATCGATTCAACTTCAACTTTTACCCCTCTAAACGGTTAAGTAACCGGAAGATGAAATCGTTGTTGAATTAATAAACATAATAAGACATGTTTCATAATGATTCAGTTGATCCACCACCAAAAGTGTTAGGCATTCTGTTAGGTTTTCTAATGGATGCAAGAGGTTCAATTCCAATCCAAAGATTCAATACATAGGAAGTCAAATATAACTTTTATCACAATCCATACAATAGTTAATACTATAGTATTTAATTTCTTATGAAAAAAGGTTAAGTTGTATTGGAGGGAAAAACAGTAAAGGAAAAAGAAAAGCAGAGCAGAAGGTGAAGAAAAAATTAAAGTAAGTGATCACATCAAAGAAACAGTCCCATTTCCATATACAAACTGACCAACATTACATTTACCATCCACCCATACATTCATAGTACCACTTACCACAGCCTACTCTTTACTTTTTACACTACACCAATTCAATTCACATAAGATCTTCAAGATTTTATCCACTTTTAAAATCCTAACAAAACTACAAAATACAGATGACAATTCTACCCACACGTCTACTAACTTACTCCCTCCGTTCCAATTGTATTGTCTCCAGACAAAAAACACGCAGTTTAAAAAAATATAATCATCTCTTTTACTTTTCGGTAAGATGACAGTTTTACCCTCTACTTTTTGTCTACTTTTTTGTCTTACATATATACACTAGGGGTAAAAAAGAACTTTATCTCATTATTCTTATCTATTTATGGAAGTGGACAATTAATTTGGTACGGCCCAAAAAGGAATACCGGACAATAGATTAGGGACGGAGGGAGTATTTTTTTACCCCATTAAATACTATTTTCATGCCAAACTACAAGTGGTATTACAATGAGTAAGCTACCGCCCAGAAAAGTTCATTCTTTTATATCATTATATATGTAGTGTTTATTATTTTTAAGGCATGTTGTAGACGTGTTACTGAGCTGACAGTTCAGTTCTTCGGTCTTTGATGTCATGATATCGAGTGGGTCTTATATTTGTTACTACAAAATTATTTGTATAAATACTCCGTATATGTTAAGTAAAAAAAATAATACTATTAGAGTAATTAGGTAACTAGTGATCTAAAATAGAATGAGGTAGCTAAAGAGAAGTGAAAGATGAGTGTCACCGGGAAGTGAGTGCTTCCAAAAGATTTTTACAGTGAGTGCTTCAACAGTAAACAGGACAGTGAGGAGGCAGCAGATTCATATCAATCAAAAAGGGTGAAAATTGGTCAGACCATTTCACAGTTTACATCAAATTAAAATTGGACCACACAAAAAACACCAAAATTCATATACTCTCTTTTGTCTCTTCCAAATTATTACTACTAACATTTTCATCAACATTATCATTTTCCTTTTTTATTATTTAGAAAATTAAAAATTCTAAATAAATACATAGATCTAACTACATACTCGGACAGATCTAAAATTAGACATAATTTTCTTATTGGTCGAATATTATCTCTCCTTATCTTATGTTAGATTGAATTTTTCATATGTCATGATCGCTTTGTTTAATAGCTTTAGGTCTATATTATTACCGAGTTATCATTAGTCCATTGTTTACTATAAATTTTGTATTCGATCAATAGGAAATAATTAAGTTTAGCATGACTAACATATATAATTATGTCTATTTATCATCTTTTATGTTTCTTTCAATGGGATTACGTACCCTTGTATTTTGCCAAATATATTATCAAATGATAAAAATATTAATAATCAATTAATATCATATCATTTATGTCAATGATATTTCCACCAACAAAAATGATGATTCCACCAAAACTGTGCAGTAAGCAGCTGTACTATATGCATAAATAATTGTACTTAACGGTGGATCTATCATTTTTTATAGTGTAAATATCAATGCCCTTTATTTATATGTTTTTCATACTTGTATCTACTGATTTACGCAAGTAAAGAAATCTGGTTTGGAGCTTGAGTAGGGAGTAGACTTACTTCAAAAGCATATGAAGCTATAGCATGCGTATGGGGGTTAACTTTTTAGTTTCATGCTTTTTCCCTTAATTTTCTTTTTCTTTTTCTTTTTTAAAATTTTATCTTTCTTTCATTTCTCAATTTTAAAAAATAATAATTAAAGAGGCCTTATATATATGCTGCCTTTGGTAAAAGAAGGCAGAAAAAGAAATGTATTATCTATAATTGTTTTTTTATAAAGTCGCGTTGAAATACCCACAAAGCAAAATGAAATATTCCAAAATACCACCTTTAAAGGTATTTATACCAATTTTATCACCTAAAGTGGCAGTGGGATTTGGAAAATCAATATTAGTATTCACTCTATGCTATGCATGCTTAGAATTGCGGTTTTCTAAATGTGCATTTTTAAGTCACAAGATAAACATAGGTACAGTAATGTGTTTTGGTTTTTTATAGTGGATTCATTGGTTGATGATGATTTCGACATTTAACATAATCTATTTAGAGCTCACGGAGTGGAGCCAATTCTTTTGCAGTTTAAGATCGAGAACGCTGAGAGTCGGCGTTTTGTCATTCTCAGTCGGCGTCCGACCTTTAATGTTGATTGTTGAATTTACATGTTTTTTACTCAGAACACTAAGAAAACTCAATATTCTTCACTCCCGTGATTTTCAACTTAGGTGTTCTCTTTAGAACACTGAAATACTGGTATCACTACTTCTTGCACTCTTAAAGTATAGCAATATGAGCATTAAACTGGAATCAACTTATCAATAATAAAATATGAAAATGAATCAATCTATTAATAAATGAAAAAAGCGAAAAAAGTAACATTTCAAGAGTATTCTAGTAAGAGTGTGTTTGGTAAGGGCTTTTGACACGACAAGAAATATGCGGATTACACGCAAAATTTACCCTCAAATGGTGATTCGTGACTCTACACCAATAAATTACCCACAGATTAGTCATGGTTGGAGATTCAAAACGTTGATCAAAGGTACCCTTAAATTTCTCACGGATTTAGCCACGAAATTATCCATGAAATTATTTTCCGAGACTAAATTGTATGTAAACCACTTCGTTTGAAATATTTTACACTGATTTCCCACGAACTAAATCCTCATGAAGGCTTAAGCTCGTATAAGCTAGTATGTTTAATTACACGAAGGACCATTCTGGCAAGAAACCATTTCTAAGGACGATTTATGAAAACAGTTTCAAGAGAGAATATTGTCTGTTATTTTGAGCAAAACAAAAGGATCATTAATGTAATTTTCTACAAAATCTTTTAGTAAAACAAATGCAAGATACCTAGTGAATAAAAGCACAAACCTCTGGGCACTGCTCACTAGTCTCTTCTCCTTCCTTCTTTACTTTGTCCCTCCAAGGCTCCAACCCAACCCAACCCAAACAAAACAATTCACCTCCAAACATGGGTGAACCCCTCATGTTTTCACCTTCATCTCTAGATAACATATAATGAAATCCAAACCCTAATTAACTATATCTCTTTTATCCTTCTCCAAGAAGATGATGACCATTTTTGACTCACTTTATTGTGAAGAAAAACACCAATGGGAAGATGATGATGAACAACAACAAGAACAAGATGATAGCTACAGCTGTGTTGTTAATCATATTCTTAATCATAATGATAAAAATGATAATGATAATATAAACCTTGATCAAGAAAGTACAACCATTCAGCAAGATTTATTTTTGGAAGACCAAGAACTATCCTTTTTATTATCAAAAGAATCCCACCAGCATTTTCACAACAATGACTGCTCCGGCGCCACCGTGAACCACCGCCGTGAGGCGGTGGAGTGGATCTTGGAAGTGGTGTCACATTACTCATTTACAACTCTCACATCTGTGCTGGCAGTCAACTATTTTGATAGGTTTGTTGAAAGATTTGATGAGTGTGAAAAGAAACCATGGATGACACAGCTTGTTGCTGTTTCTTGTTTATCTCTTGCTGCTAAAGTTGATGAAACAGATGTCCCACTTCTTCTAGATCTTCAAGTATGTAACTTTTTTACTTTTTATGGTTTCTTGTTATGTTTTCATTTATAAAAACTTAATCTTTTTTCTGGGTGTTGCAGATGGAAGGAAGCAAATATGTATTTGAAGCAAAAACAATACAAAAAATGGAGATATTGGTATTATCAACACTTGAATGGAAGATGAACCCAGTAACACCATTATCATTTCTTGATTATATCACTTCAAGACTTGGATTAAAATCTTATCTTTCTTCTGAATTCCTCAAAAGATGCGAGTGTCTACTTCTATGCTTACTTCCCGGTACAATCATACTCTGTTCTCTACGTTAAATGAATATTAATTAATTAAATTTAATTTAATTATTTATTTAAAAAATGCAGATGGTAGATTTAGGTGTCATCTTCCATCAGTGATAGCAACAGCAACAATGCTGCATGTTATCAACAGTCTTGAACCATGTATCAGAATGCAGTACCAATCTCATCTACTAGGCATACTTGGTATCAATAAGGTAACAAAAAAATGTAATATAATTAATTTATTATCTGAGAAATATTTATTTATTATTTACCCTTAAAAAATGGGCCTTAAAGTCAAAAGTGAATTGGTTGACTCTTTTTATTTTTTTTCTCATAATGACATTTTTCTTCTTTTTAAACAGGAGGAAGTGGAGGAGTGTTGGAAGAAGATTCAGGAAATAACATGTGGTAATTCGGGTCGGGTTTTTAATAAACGGAAGTTTGGGTCAGTACCCGGGAGCCCAGATGCAGTAATGGATCTTTCATTTAGTTCTGATGAGTCATGTTCCGTGGTGAACCCATCTGTTACATCGTCACCTGAGCCACGAACCAAGAAGAGCCGCAAGGGTGCAACCTGAGCTAGCCAAATGCTCAAGAAGTATTAAATGTTTTAATTTTAAATGATGTTAAATTGCCAACCATCTTTGCAATTAGCCCCACCAAGATATGCGAAGTGACAATTTGGGACCTTGAAGTTGTGTGGTGAGTTTTGGAGGTAAAGATGGTTGGCATTTTATCCGGATAAAAAAAAGAGTCAAGAAAATTCGAAATGAAATTCTAGAGCAATGGGGGTTGGTATTAGTAATTTCTTTCATTCCCTTTGTAAAAGTAAGAAAAAAAAATGGACATATAATAACAAATTTCTCATGGTTAAATAATCTATGTTCATATTACTATTTGCATCAACGGTTGAATCATCGTATCATTATTTTTGTAACAATAATTAAATTGGTTAAACCTAACCAAATGCGGAAAATAACTTTAACTTAAATATAGATAGGAGATTCACAATTGAAATAAATAAGACATTTAACAGGTAACGGATCATTTATCGACCCATCGACTATATTTAAAAGTAATAGAGGTAAATCGCATAATTGATGCTATGAAAATTTTGGTTGTGAATGAGATATGGACGACATTGTCCTACACCATTAATTAGTTTATCATCACAGAGATGATAATGAGGTTTAACATCATATGAGGTAGAGAAAATTACTGACATAAACCGTCAACGCATAGGTTATTATATAATGTTCCTTGGAAGTTTTTTTATCAAATATAGACCAAAAAATCGCCAAAACTCAATTATCGGTTGGCGATTTTCTTATAGCCAATGGTTTCTCGCCGCGTGTAACAAAAAACTAACCGGTAAAGGCACGAATCCCCATTTTCAAAAAAAGTCGCCGAGTCGCCGTATGCTCTTTACATTTTGGCAATTTTTCCTTACACACGTGGCGAGTTGGTGACTGTTGTTTGACCGGCAAGTTTTTTGTTACATGTGGCGAGAAACCATTGGCTATAAAGAAAATCGCCAAATCGCCGACCGTTAATTGAGTTTTGGCGATTTTTAGGTCTATATTTGAAAAAAACTTCTGACATGGTACATTATATAATAACCTATGCGTTGACGTTTTATGTCAGTAATTTTCTCGTTGAAATAAATGGTACTAGTCTCTGTATTTTAAATCATCTAAAGGAAGAAAACTTGATGGGATTATGATCCTATTGATTCACTTAGTAGAAGCTCTACTTCTTAAGTATACTTAGTTAAATGAGAAGATTTCTCCAACTATATGAAGAGTTGAAGACTATATTAAAAGAGATCTCAGTTATAATAAAATTATGATTGTACAAAGATTCTTCTTTGTTGAATGTCTTGTTCTGACTAAATTTTTATTTATCACATTTATTATTGGGTAATCATTTTTAACCATCCACTAGTATATCAACACATTTAAAGTTGAAACATTAATTTTAACTGTATATAGTTTGTAGAAAAATAAAACAAGGAAGCATCATGGCATTGGTTTGACCATGGAGACAAGTGGCTCTATCTTTATAACCATGTGTTCGAATTTACTTTCAAAACGAGGCTAGTAATAATTATCGTATTGACCATTGAGTAACATCCGCCGAATTATTTTAAATTATTAGTTTATGACTTAATAATCTTTATTATAATGCGTGGAGTGAATTATTTTGTTAACTATTATTAATTGGATTCAGTTATTAGCTTTGAATAGATCTTATCAAAGATTTCTACTCCCTCCGTCCCAAAATGATTGTCACCAGACAAGAAACACACGGTTTAAGAAAAGTGCATTTATTACTGTTGACTACTAATAGAATTTTAACTTTACAATTTTCAAGCATTTTGATTGGTTGATTTTGGAAGTGGGCAATAATTTTGTGACAAACATAAATAGTAAGGTGGACAAACAATTTGGGACGGAGGGAGTAATTAAATACTTGTGTAATTTTCATATTTTAACGTGAAAATGTTTTCTGACCTTAAAATATTAGTATGACCGTTAGCGAATGAGATGGAAATATCATCCCCATATCGTTTGTGAATAATGAAATAAAATGTATTGTTAAAAACTAGCAAAATGATGACATCTTCTCTTTGTTTTTAGCAAAATGTATCGTTTGTGAATAATGAATGAATTTGTATGATGTTAATCAATCTCATTATTTATTATCAGGTGACATATGGTTTACTAATTACTAATGACGTGGTTATCATTATATCAAGTCAAAGTTATAAAGATGATCTGTACACCACTAAAAATTATCCATGCATCATCAATTGTGATTTATAGTGTTTTATAGTACAACTCCATATAGCATATTAGTGGTGTTTGGAGAATTATTAGTGGTGTAAAGATCACTTCCCTATACAGATACACTAATATATAATAGTTCGGATTTAACGATGTTTTTTGTTGATTTTCGAATTGGAATTTGGAAGTACATTAGTAATTTTTTTTCCCAATTAATCACATTATTAAACGTCATTTATGTATATAAATAAATTAACTTAAAATGACTTCGATTAAACAGCAATTTTTCATAACCGTATATACGCTTACATGTATAGTTACACTGCCGAATTACACATCTAATTAACACTTCAAAGTAGTTTAATTAACACTTAAAAGTGGTCGCTGACAAACCTTCAAGATACATCTTGTCAAGCGCTAGGAGAAACAACGACCAAGGCAAAAATATGTTCTACAACATAAGAATCGTTGACATCTGACAAATGTATCACTATTTATAACTTATCTGTTAAATTTTGGTTAGACTTTGTTAAAAGCAAAATTGCAACAAAACACTGTTTGCAACGAAGTACAAAAAAACATTTGCATAAACATGAAAGGTTGCTTTCGTTATTCTTGTCATTTGGTGTAAAGCTATGTATGTAGCATTTAAGAAGTCCTTTAACTTTAGTAAATTTTAAAATAAGATCCCTAACTTATTAAAAACAATTTGTTTTAATCAACTACTCACATATAAAAAGAAGTTTAATTAATTAATTAAACAGTATTCAAATCAATCTGTAATGTTTCTATTATTAATTCACCGAGTATGAAAGTAATATTATCATGAATCCAACTAAATGTTTAATATACATATTAACTTACACACTTTATTATTAGAAACAAGTAACTAAATACAAAATTTCATATTAAAATTTCAACGGCCCTTGTATATACACGGGTTTAAAGTCTAGTTTGAATACATACAAAATGTATAAAGTACAAAGATTATAGAAAGTTTATAATATAAAAAACGGAGAAAAAATACATACCGCTAGCGATACAACCGTACAAGTTTACAACTCACATAGGTATTGTAAAGGTAAAAGAAAGTTCCATCCTCTAATTTTAAATATGCACACATTTAATCGTCTATATTTAGAACTTTTGGACTTTGTTGTTTATAAGATATGTGCTGTTAAGTTAAGCTAGCTAAGGTAAGCTAACTTTAACAGAAACTATCATTTATCCATAGAAGGGCTATATTGAATTCGACTCAGCTTGATACGGTGGAAGGAGATATTGATTTGAAAGAGATTAAAGATGCGGTGTGGAACTGTGGTAGTGACAAAAGTCCTGGTCCGGATGGTTTTACTTTTGGTTTTATTAAGCGATACTGGAGCTTCTTGCAAGAGGATTTGGTTGCGGCTATCAGAGAATTCTTTTCTTCTGGTCAATTGCCCATTGGTTGTAACGCATCGTTTATTACTTTGATCCCGAAAACAGAGTCTCCATTGGTTGTTAATGATTTTCGTCCTATCAGTTTAATTGGGTTTTTCTATAAGGTCATTACGAAAATCTTGGCTACCCGTATTGCCTCAGTTATAGATTGTTTAGTGGATTCTGTGCAATCAGCTTTTGTTAAAGATAGACAAATTTTGGATGGCCCTATGATTCTCAATGAGATTATCCATGAATTCAAAAAGAAGAAGAAAAAAGCGATGCTATTCAAGATAGATATTGGTGGAAGGTCCGTTCTTATTTCCTCTGTTTTAGGTGCGCTTCCAACATATTATCTTTCTATATTCTCTATGCCGGTCAAAGTCTGTAAATTACTGGAAGCTACGCGGTCTAAATTCTTTTGGGGAGCTGAGTTGAATGATAAAAAAATGCATTGGGTTAAATGGGATTTGGTTTTGGCTAGCAAAGAAAATGGCGGCCTCGGTTTTGGTAGTCTATATGCGTTCAATATAGCCCTTCTATACAAATGGAGATGGAGGTACCATATGTTCCCTGATTCATTGTGGGTTCGAATCATTAAACAAATTCATAGACCATCTTGTTCCTTCACTCCGAGTGTGTAACAACCCCAAATTTAGGGTAAATTTAAAATTTTCCTAATTACGTGTTTATTACTTGTATATAATATGAAATAGGATTATATACATTACATACTTATATATATGTATATGGATGGAATATATGTATATATACGCGTATACGATTCGAACAAATATTGTATAAAACGACAACTGTACAAACTTGCGTACACTGATAAAACAATTATTAAATAATGTGAAATTATTTAATTACTTTGATTATTACTTTATATTATGTTTATAATATAACGAAAACGTACGATTTAACTAAAACGTCACCGAACTCTCCGAAAACTCGACCAACCGACAAAACAAAACTAAATTATGTTTTATAACTTGAAAACTAGTATTTTGGTAAAATACTACAACTTAATTATCGAGTAATATTGCGTATTTTAAAACTTATATTAAATCGCGTACAAAATGATTTTTACGTTTAAACGACCGGGGAAACGAACGCCGCACGGAGCGCAAACGCGAGGGAACGAAAAATTGGTGAGACCACACCTTGTGGCCCCACCATGGCCGGCCAAGGTCAAAGGGGGGGACAAGCCCCCATACCTCCTTTTTCTTGATCACTTACACACACCACACTCCCACACCTTCAATCATTCTCTCCCTCTCTCTCTCCCCAATCGGCTCTCTCTCTATCTCTCTCTAAAATCACTCTCAAAACACCTTAAAACTACCACTAAATCACCACAAAAGCATAGGCTCGTTTGGAGAAAAGCGATCACGAGAACGAGGGCTACAAACGCATCTTTTCGGATTTTCGTTTCAACAACTTTGTAAGTTTTCCGGCGACCCGAAACTTTTCCGATTACTTTTATTTTGCTAGATAAATGTTCCCCTAGCTAAATGATGTCCATATATGTAACTTAAACTCATTTTTGAACACTTTTACGAAAACGTCGGTTTTGGTCATTTTAAATAAAACGACACCTCGAACATTAAAAATGACATCCAACAATTTTTATGAACTCAACATAACGTAATATAACTTTTGTAAAAGTTTCAACTTGAACGGAACTCGTTAGACACGTTTTCGACACAAACTAAAATCTGACCAGAGGTAAGTGTCGCATGGCTCACGCCAGTTATGCGACACTTCGCTTAAGTGACGCATATGTCACAACCCGTCTATACGCGACACTTCGTTAGTGCCGCTAAACACGAATACCGTCACTTCATAAGTGACGCAGTCTTAACCCTTTCGGCAGAAACAACAAGACACTACATAAGTGTCGCTACCCTATAACTAACGGCAGAAACAAATACGTCACTTACATAGTGACGCTAGAACATGTATACCGACACTTCGTTAGTGTCGCTATTATCAGTATAACCTTATAACTTTCAGTAGAAACGAATGACGTCACTCATCCTCATACCGTCACTTCTTCAGTGACGCATAACTATGAATACCGACACTTGCCCAGTGCCGCCCTGATAACAAATTTGCTCACTTATACCGTCACTTTATTAGTGACGCACTGTTTGACCACGACACTGAATACCGTCACTATGCTAGTGACGCACTGATGAAAAACAATACGTAATAACGTCACTTACAAAGTGACGCACTGTCGGAATACCGACACTACTTAAGTGTCGCATACATTGTTGCACAGACACTGAATACACGACACTACTTAAGTGCCGCATACCACACATAAGTGACGCATACAAGTGACGCTATAACAAGCTGATTGAAACTCACATTTTATACAAGTATGGAATATACTTAAAACGTAAACGTACTTTACTCGGCGTTACTTATACATGAAAACACTATACTTTTGAGAGTATACAATGATACTTGAATACGTACAAGTCTATACGAAACTGAACGTGAGATTTCACTCACACACGCGTACGAAATTACACTCGAATTACTTAGGAGATTACATTCCAACGAGCTTACACTTGTACACTACACGGGATTGCACCCGATACGAACTTACTAGTTCACTTACTAGTTACGTGCTGGATTACACGTTAACTGATACGAACATACATACGCATACTTACGAGGTTTCACTCGTACCCTTTGGGGACTGAGCCCATTGGAACGTACACAAACGATACAAGTTGTAATACGAACAAACGAACCGTACAACTTTTATACAAACTACGATTTACAAACGATTACAAACTTACAAACAAACTAATGGACATTAACTAGTTTGGGAACAACTAGCATGGATACTTTACAAGTATTCCATTTACTTACTAAACCTTATGCGTATTAGGACGCTAAGGGTTGCTAGTTTGGGATTACTACTTGCTTACTTATTACATCGTCTGCCAGACTCAGGTGAGTCTTACAGCCCCTACTTTACTGTTTTATACTCAGGGGTGAGATGCATTACTGTTTTACATGAACACACAAAACTTACTTGCTGCCATGATTTACTTACTGTACGAGATTAACGATATGCCAATTGCATGGGTTTACGACTAATCCAATGAAATCCTCCTGAACCATAGTTGTTAGTTATGTGATAAGCGCGAGTTTTAGTATATGGATCCATATGGGACTGACAATCCCCGCCCGGGGTAGCACGCACTACCACGAACCGTTCCTGTAGAAACGGGCGTTTCTTACTCATTCCGTATGAATGTTTTGGATTACATTCATGAGGGGGTACCGATATTTACTGTACGTTAAGCATCAACTATGGGGGCTCATGGCGATTGTATCAAACGGTTTGCATGACTTGCGACCACCCACTTATTAAAACTTATGTGAACGATGTGCATGACTTGTGATCGTTACATACTGGCTAGCTGTGATTTACAAATACTACTTGTGTGTTCAAACTGTTTACTTATTTACAAACCTGTGAGATTCACCAACCTTTTTGGTTGACCGTTTTAGTAATGCTTCTCAGGTACACAGCATCAGTAGGGATGCCCAGCAGGATAAGCTTACTTAGCTCGAGTCGCATGCATTACAAGCTTGGAGATTTTATTGCATTACTTTTTGTACTTACTGTTATGTACTAGAATCTCTAGGAAATTACTGAACTCGAGCTTGTATTTTGAAACTACTTATGTATTAATGTATTAACTTTTCGAACGTCTCATTTAGAGTCGTTCACTGTATCCTTTGTGCTTGTGATTATTGATTAGTAACACCCAAAACGTCGCTTCCGCAAACTGTTAAATTTGGGGGTGTTACAGATTGGTATCAGAGCCTAAGGTTATAGTGAACTAGGTTGCATTTAGTGGGCCTAGACTATGACCGTTAGGCAGTATTCCTCATTAGGTATAACTGGTTCAGGAATTACAGCATACAAGTTTAGTTTAACATAGCCTGATCAACTATGTACAATTAAATGAAGATGATGTAAGTTCTGAAAGGGGTTATGTTGAACAGGAATGCAATAGCTGACTCTGACCTCGAGAGAACCGGGACTTCTACTTGACTGTGCTAGACACGAACTAGGCGGTTATGTGTTATATATATATATATATACATAGGCCTCTTTCCCGACACGATGCTCTCTCTCAACTGCTGCGAAATTTATTCTCAACTTACATTAACCAAACGACATCTCGATTCTCGTCATTCTATTTTTATTCAACTTTTACGAATTCATACGTCTGACGACTTCTACACCGTTATAACTGACAACCATAGCTAATCGAATATCCTTTGATATGAAGATCGGGATTCTGTTTTATTCACTAACTCTGCCCAATTCAACGTTTATAACATTTTACAACGTACCCACCGTACTGTTAGATGTATCCTAATAAAACCATTTTCAACTCAAGTCTCCTTCAGACTTCAAAACCTTTCAACCAATTCTTACTATCAAAATTATTACTCAATTTCTTACAAAATGTTTTATAAAATTCTCAAAATTTCAAAACTATATAACTTATTTATAATTCACAGCCTTGAACAAATTTCAACCTTTGACGAAATTCTTTTGAACTTACTAAATCATCACAATCATAATTCTTGTTCAAACCTTCACATGTTCTTTATTTATTGTTTCAAGGAACATGCCTCCTCGACGACAAATTATGCTTACCGAAGCCGAAGTCGCGGGCCTAATTGCCCGTAGCGTGGCTCAAGCACTAGCTACCCGGACTTCAGCACCCGGTAGTGAAGATACTGCCAACAATGGACCACAACCCAAAACCTGCACCTACAAAGACTTCCATAACTGCAAACCACTGAACTTTGCAGGAACTGAAGGAGCGATTGGTCTGATTCGTTGGACCGAGAAAATCGAGTCAGTGTTCCTCATCTGCAACTGCAAGGAAGAGGATAAAGTTAAGTTCGCCACCAGTACCTTTTCTGACATCGCCCTTACTTGGTGGAACACATATGCGCAGACGGTGAGCGTTGCTGAGGCTTACAAAATACAGTGGGATGAACTGAAACTTATGTTGAGGGGCGAGTACTGCCCAAGAGATGAGCTGAAGCAACTAGAGTTAGAATTTTGGAATCACAAGATGCAGGGTGACGACATAACCGGATACACCAACCGCTTTCACCAGCTGGCACTTCTGTGCCCATCCATGGTTGATCCTGAGTATAAAATGATCGAAAAGTACGTTGATGGACTTCCTGAGCGAATTCAAGACTTAGTAACTTCGTCCAAGCCGGGAACCATTCAAAGCGCCATTCGTATGGCTCATGAGTTAACGGCAAATTCTGTTCGCCGTGGCTCGACTTCGACCCCACCTGCGAATAACAAACGTAAATGGGAAGTGAGTCCTCACTCATCCAACTCTACCTCTGACAAAAAGCCTTCAACTGTCAATGCCAATGACTCAAAGGCTTACAAGGGGAGCAAGCCTTACTGCTCCAAATGTAGTCGTCATCATAACGGCTCCTGTCCCTGCACTAAGTGCAAGAAATTCGGGCACCTGGCCCAAGACTGTAAAACCAATCCTACTGGTACTGATGCTCCTGCACCCAAGACCTGCTATGAGTGCAATGGTACCGGGCACTTCAGGAAGGACTGCCCAAAACTGAAACTCCGAACCAACAATACGAGAAGCCGAGCTTATGTAATTAACGCTAGGGAAGAAGACCCGAACCCGAGACTTTGCGATTTACTCAACCCGGGTACGTTCATTCTTTGACTACCCGAATCTTTTTTCTCATAAATCTCTCGCTTAATGATTTATGTATAACTGTATTTTATTCTGTGTGTTTTCTTTGATCCTAAGTACCCAATAGGATTAGGAAACGACCGATTGCTTAAATCCCGACAACACGAATTGCTTTACACTCAAGATACTGTAACCAAACTCCCTTCCCAATTATCTCACACTGGTTGAGACCGGGGACTCACTTGCTATTCGTTACTTTAAACAGATAATTTAATATAACTTCACTTACTTGAGGCAAATTCTTAAATAGAACACTTATTTCGTAGGAAATGACAACTCACTCCGTCAACAACCCTACACTGCAAAATGAACTGCTCAGTGAGGAACCGAAGATGTTTCCTTACCTTCTCGAACTCGAGTGTGATACAGAACACTCTGCTGAATCAGAAATGGCACCTGCTGTTCCTGCTGCTCCAACTGCTGCAAAAGCACCAGTTGATGAAACCTTAACTACTGAATCAGTCAGTCACCTCAACCAAACTATGGATTCGCTGCTAAAACAACTGACTGAAGCACGGGAGGACATTGATGACCTGCGACAAATTGCTTTCCAAAACGACCTGCGTATGCGTGAGTACGAGCTACGTTTGACAGCCTTAGAAAACCCTACTCCACCACCAACTTCACAAAGTAATCCTACTGAAAAGGATACCGACGCTGATTTTACACCACCTCCAGCAAAAAGGGTGAAAGTTTACAGGGGAAATAGACCTTACTGTGCTCGATGCACTCGACATCATGACAACCCGTGTACCACACCCACCAGTCGAAGCAAGTCCGACCCAAAAAGTACGAACCCTCCTAAGGTGAAACTCTGCTTCAACTGTGGGAGTGCTGGCCATCTCAAGGCCCAATGCCCACTACCTCCAGGCAACAAAAAAAAATTTGGGTACGTTACCACCTGACAATTTCTTAATTTCAAACACTGTAGGATATACCCTACTACTGTAGGCTACTGGTACGTAATGTAGCTACCTAACGAATATCAAACTACCGATTACCACTTCGAACAAATTTCGGGACGAAATTTAATTAACAAGGGGAGAATGTAACAACCCCAAATTTAGGGTAAATTTAAAATTTTCCTAATTACGTGTTTATTACTTGTATATAATATGAAATAGGATTATATACATTACATACTTATATATATGTATATGGATGGAATATATGTATATATACGCGTATACGATTCGAACAAATATTGTATAAAACGACAACTGTACAAACTTGCGTACACTGATAAAACAATTATTAAATAATGTGAAATTATTTAATTACTTTGATTATTACTTTATATTATGTTTATAATATAACGAAAACGTACGATTTAACTAAAACGTCACCGAACTCTCCGAAAACTCGACCAACCGACAAAACAAAACTAAATTATGTTTTATAACTTGAAAACTAGTATTTTGGTAAAATACTACAACTTAATTATCGAGTAATATTGCGTATTTTAAAACTTATATTAAATCGCGTACAAAATGATTTTTACGTTTAAACGACCGGGGAAACGAACGCCGCACGGAGCGCAAACGCGAGGGAACGAAAAATTGGTGAGACCACACCTTGTGGCCCCACCATGGCCGGCCAAGGTCAAAGGGGGGGACAAGCCCCCATACCTCCTTTTTCTTGATCACTTACACACACCACACTCCCACACCTTCAATCATTCTCTCCCTCTCTCTCTCCCCAATCGGCTCTCTCTCTATCTCTCTCTAAAATCACTCTCAAAACACCTTAAAACTACCACTAAATCACCACAAAAGCATAGGCTCGTTTGGAGAAAAGCGATCACGAGAACGAGGGCTACAAACGCATCTTTTCGGATTTTCGTTTCAACAACTTTGTAAGTTTTCCGGCGACCCGAAACTTTTCCGATTACTTTTATTTTGCTAGATAAATGTTCCCCTAGCTAAATGATGTCCATATATGTAACTTAAACTCATTTTTGAACACTTTTACGAAAACGTCGGTTTTGGTCATTTTAAATAAAACGACACCTCGAACATTAAAAATGACATCCAACAATTTTTATGAACTCAACATAACGTAATATAACTTGTGTAAAAGTTTCAACTTGAACGGAACTCGTTAGACACGTTTTCGACACAAACTAAAATCTGACCAGAGGTAAGTGTCGCATGGCTCACGCCAGTTATGCGACACTTCGCTTAAGTGACGCATATGTCACAACCCGTCTATACGCGACACTTCGTTAGTGCCGCTAAACACGAATACCGTCACTTCATAAGTGACGCAGTCTTAACCCTTTCGGCAGAAACAACAAGACACTACATAAGTGTCGCTACCCTATAACTAACGGCAGAAACAAATACGTCACTTACATAGTGACGCTAGAACATGTATACCGACACTTCGTTAGTGTCGCTATTATCAGTATAACCTTATAACTTTCAGTAGAAACGAATGACGTCACTCATCCTCATACCGTCACTTCTTCAGTGACGCATAACTATGAATACCGACACTTGCCCAGTGCCGCCCTGATAACAAATTTGCTCACTTATACCGTCACTTTATTAGTGACGCACTGTTTGACCACGACACTGAATACCGTCACTATGCTAGTGACGCACTGATGAAAAACAATACGTAATAACGTCACTTACAAAGTGACGCACTGTCGGAATACCGACACTACTTAAGTGTCGCATACATTGTTGCACAGACACTGAATACACGACACTACTTAAGTGCCGCATACCACACATAAGTGACGCATACAAGTGACGCTATAACAAGCTGATTGAAACTCACATTTTATACAAGTATGGAATATACTTAAAACGTAAACGTACTTTACTCGGCGTTACTTATACATGAAAACACTATACTTTTGAGAGTATACAATGATACTTGAATACGTACAAGTCTATACGAAACTGAACGTGAGATTTCACTCACACACGCGTACGAAATTACACTCGAATTACTTAGGAGATTACATTCCAACGAGCTTACACTTGTACACTACACGGGATTGCACCCGATACGAACTTACTAGTTCACTTACTAGTTACGTGCTGGATTACACGTTAACTGATACGAACATACATACGCATACTTACGAGGTTTCACTCGTACCCTTTGGGGACTGAGCCCATTGGAACGTACACAAACGATACAAGTTGTAATACGAACAAACGAACCGTACAACTTTTATACAAACTACGATTTACAAACGATTACAAACTTACAAACAAACTAATGGACATTAACTAGTTTGGGAACAACTAGCATGGATACTTTACAAGTATTCCATTTACTTACTAAACCTTATGCGTATTAGGACGCTAAGGGTTGCTAGTTTGGGATTACTACTTGCTTACTTATTACATCGTCTGCCAGACTCAGGTGAGTCTTACAGCCCCTACTTTACTGTTTTATACTCAGGGGTGAGATGCATTACTGTTTTACATGAACACACAAAACTTACTTGCTGCCATGATTTACTTACTGTACGAGATTAACGATATGCCAATTGCATGGGTTTACGACTAATCCAATGAAATCCTCCTGAACCATAGTTGTTAGTTATGTGATAAGCGCGAGTTTTAGTATATGGATCCATATGGGACTGACAATCCCCGCCCGGGGTAGCACGCACTACCACGAACCGTTCCTGTAGAAACGGGCGTTTCTTACTCGTTCCGTATGAATGTTTTGGATTACATTCATGAGGGGGTACCGATATTTACTGTACGTTAAGCATCAACTATGGGGGCTCATGGCGATTGTATCAAACGGTTTGCATGACTTGCGACCACCCACTTATTAAAACTTATGTGAACGATGTGCATGACTTGTGATCGTTACATACTGGCTAGCTGTGATTTACAAATACTACTTGTGTGTTCAAACTGTTTACTTATTTACAAACCTGTGAGATTCACCAACCTTTTTGGTTGACCGTTTTAGTAATGCTTCTCAGGTACACAGCATCAGTAGGGATGCCCAGCAGGATAAGCTTACTTAGCTCGAGTCGCATGCATTACAAGCTTGGAGATTTTATTGCATTACTTTTTGTACTTACTGTTATGTACTAGAATCTCTAGGAAATTACTGAACTCGAGCTTGTATTTTGAAACTACTTATGTATTAATGTATTAACTTTTCGAACGTCTCATTTAGAGTCGTTCACTGTATCCTTTGTGCTTGTGATTATTGATTAGTAACACCCAAAACGTCGCTTCCGCAAACTGTTAAATTTGGGGGTGTTACAGATTGGTATCAGAGCCTAAGGTTATAGTGAACTAGGTTGCATTTAGTGGGCCTAGACTATGACCGTTAGGCAGTATTCCTCATTAGGTATAACTGGTTCAGGAATTACAGCATACAAGTTTAGTTTAACATAGCCTGATCAACTATGTACAATTAAATGAAGATGATGTAAGTTCTGAAAGGGGTTATGTTGAACAGGAATGCAATAGCTGACTCTGACCTCGAGAGAACCGGGACTTCTACTTGACTGTGCTAGACACGAACTAGGCGGTTATGTGTTATATATATATATATACATAGGCCTCTTTCCCGACACGATGCTCTCTCTCAACTGCTGCGAAATTTATTCTCAACTTACATTAACCAAACGACATCTCGATTCTCGTCATTCTATTTTTATTCAACTTTTACGAATTCATACGTCTGACGACTTCTACACCGTTATAACTGACAACCATAGCTAATCGAATATCCTTTGATATGAAGATCGGGATTCTGTTTTATTCACTAACTCTGCCCAATTCAACGTTTATAACATTTTACAACGTACCCACCGTACTGTTAGATGTATCCTAATAAAACCATTTTCAACTCAAGTCTCCTTCAGACTTCAAAACCTTTCAACCAATTCTTACTATCAAAATTATTACTCAATTTCTTACAAAATGTTTTATAAAATTCTCAAAATTTCAAAACTATATAACTTATTTATAATTCACAGCCTTGAACAAATTTCAACCTTTGACGAAATTCTTTTGAACTTACTAAATCATCACAATCATAATTCTTGTTCAAACCTTCACATGTTCTTTATTTATTGTTTCAAGGAACATGCCTCCTCGACGACAAATTATGCTTACCGAAGCCGAAGTCGCGGGCCTAATTGCCCGTAGCGTGGCTCAAGCACTAGCTACCCGGACTTCAGCACCCGGTAGTGAAGATACTGCCAACAATGGACCACAACCCAAAACCTGCACCTACAAAGACTTCCATAACTGCAAACCACTGAACTTTGCAGGAACTGAAGGAGCGATTGGTCTGATTCGTTGGACCGAGAAAATCGAGTCAGTGTTCCTCATCTGCAACTGCAAGGAAGAGGATAAAGTTAAGTTCGCCACCAGTACCTTTTCTGACATCGCCCTTACTTGGTGGAACACATATGCGCAGACGGTGAGCGTTGCTGAGGCTTACAAAATACAGTGGGATGAACTGAAACTTATGTTGAGGGGCGAGTACTGCCCAAGAGATGAGCTGAAGCAACTAGAGTTAGAATTTTGGAATCACAAGATGCAGGGTGACGACATAACCGGATACACCAACCGCTTTCACCAGCTGGCACTTCTGTGCCCATCCATGGTTGATCCTGAGTATAAAATGATCGAAAAGTACGTTGATGGACTTCCTGAGCGAATTCAAGACTTAGTAACTTCGTCCAAGCCGGGAACCATTCAAAGCGCCATTCGTATGGCTCATGAGTTAACGGCAAATTCTGTTCGCTGTGGCTCGACTTCGACCCCACCTGCGAATAACAAACGTAAATGGGAAGTGAGTCCTCACTCATCCAACTCTACCTCTGACAAAAAGCCTTCAACTGTCAATGCCAATGACTCAAAGGCTTACAAGGGGAGCAAGCCTTACTGCTCCAAATGTAGTCGTCATCATAACGGCTCCTGTCCCTGCACTAAGTGCAAGAAATTCGGGCACCTGGCCCAAGACTGTAAAACCAATCCTACTGGTACTGATGCTCCTGCACCCAAGACCTGCTATGAGTGCAATGGTACCGGGCACTTCAGGAAGGACTGCCCAAAACTGAAACTCCGAACCAACAATACGAGAAGCCGAGCTTATGTAATTAACGCTAGGGAAGAAGACCCGAACCCGAGACTTTGCGATTTACTCAACCCGGGTACGTTCATTCTTTGACTACCCGAATCTTTTTTCTCATAAATCTCTCGCTTAATGATTTATGTATAACTGTATTTTATTCTGTGTGTTTTCTTTGATCCTAAGTACCCAATAGGATTAGGAAACGACCGATTGCTTAAATCCCGACAACACGAATTGCTTTACACTCAAGATACTGTAACCAAACTCCCTTCCCAATTATCTCACACTGGTTGAGACCGGGGACTCACTTGCTATTCGTTACTTTAAACAGATAATTTAATATAACTTCACTTACTTGAGGCAAATTCTTAAATAGAACACTTATTTCGTAGGAAATGACAACTCACTCCGTCAACAACCCTACACTGCAAAATGAACTGCTCAGTGAGGAACCGAAGATGTTTCCTTACCTTCTCGAACTCGAGTGTGATACAGAACACTCTGCTGAATCAGAAATGGCACCTGCTGTTCCTGCTGCTCCAACTGCTGCAAAAGCACCAGTTGATGAAACCTTAACTACTGAATCAGTCAGTCACCTCAACCAAACTATGGATTCGCTGCTAAAACAACTGACTGAAGCACGGGAGGACATTGATGAGCTGCGACAAATTGCTTTCCAAAACGACCTGCGTATGCGTGAGTACGAGCTACGTTTGACAGCCTTAGAAAACCCTACTCCACCACCAACTTCACAAAGTAATCCTACTGAAAAGGATACCGACGCTGATTTTACACCACCTCCAGCAAAAAGGGTGAAAGTTTACAGGGGAAATAGACCTTACTGTGCTCGATGCACTCGACATCATGACAACCCGTGTACCACACCCACCAGTCGAAGCAAGTCCGACCCAAAAAGTACGAACCCTCCTAAGGTGAAACTCTGCTTCAACTGTGGGAGTGCTGGCCATCTCAAGGCCCAATGCCCACTACCTCCAGACAACAAAAAAAAATTTGGGTACGTTACCACCTGACAATTTCTTAATTTCAAACACTGTAGGATATACCCTACTACTGTAGGCTACTGGTACGTAATGTAGCTACCTAACGAATATCAAACTACCGATTACCACTTCGAACAAATTTCGGGACGAAATTTAATTAACAAGGGGAGAATGTAACAACCCCAAATTTAGGGTAAATTTAAAATTTTCCTAATTACGTGTTTATTACTTGTATATAATATGAAATAGGATTATATACATTACATACTTATATATATGTATATGGATGGAATATATGTATATATACGCGTATACGATTCGAACAAATATTGTATAAAACGACAACTGTACAAACTTGCGTACACTGATAAAACAATTATTAAATAATGTGAAATTATTTAATTACTTTGATTATTACTTTATATTATGTTTATAATATAACGAAAACGTACGATTTAACTAAAACGTCACCGAACTCTCCGAAAACTCGACCAACCGACAAAACAAAACTAAATTATGTTTTATAACTTGAAAACTAGTATTTTGGTAAAATACTACAACTTAATTATCGAGTAATATTGCGTATTTTAAAACTTATATTAAATCGCGTACAAAATGATTTTTACGTTTAAACGACCGGGGAAACGAACGCCGCACGGAGCGCAAACGCGAGGGAACGAAAAATTGGTGAGACCACACCTTGTGGCCCCACCATGGCCGGCCAAGGTCAAAGGGGGGGACAAGCCCCCATACCTCCTTTTTCTTGATCACTTACACACACCACACTCCCACACCTTCAATCATTCTCTCCCTCTCTCTCTCCCCAATCGGCTCTCTCTCTATCTCTCTCTAAAATCACTCTCAAAACACCTTAAAACTACCACTAAATCACCACAAAAGCATAGGCTCGTTTGGAGAAAAGCGATCACGAGAACGAGGGCTACAAACGCATCTTTTCGGATTTTCGTTTCAACAACTTTGTAAGTTTTCCGGCGACCCGAAACTTTTCCGATTACTTTTATTTTGCTAGATAAATGTTCCCCTAGCTAAATGATGTCCATATATGTAACTTAAACTCATTTTTGAACACTTTTACGAAAACGTCGGTTTTGGTCATTTTAAATAAAACGACACCTCGAACATTAAAAATGACATCCAACAATTTTTATGAACTCAACATAACGTAATATAACTTGTGTAAAAGTTTCAACTTGAACGGAACTCGTTAGACACGTTTTCGACACAAACTAAAATCTGACCAGAGGTAAGTGTCGCATGGCTCACGCCAGTTATGCGACACTTCGCTTAAGTGACGCATATGTCACAACCCGTCTATACGCGACACTTCGTTAGTGCCGCTAAACACGAATACCGTCACTTCATAAGTGACGCAGTCTTAACCCTTTCGGCAGAAACAACAAGACACTACATAAGTGTCGCTACCCTATAACTAACGGCAGAAACAAATACGTCACTTACATAGTGACGCTAGAACATGTATACCGACACTTCGTTAGTGTCGCTATTATCAGTATAACCTTATAACTTTCAGTAGAAACGAATGACGTCACTCATCCTCATACCGTCACTTCTTCAGTGACGCATAACTATGAATACCGACACTTGCCCAGTGCCGCCCTGATAACAAATTTGCTCACTTATACCGTCACTTTATTAGTGACGCACTGTTTGACCACGACACTGAATACCGTCACTATGCTAGTGACGCACTGATGAAAAACAATACGTAATAACGTCACTTACAAAGTGACGCACTGTCGGAATACCGACACTACTTAAGTGTCGCATACATTGTTGCACAGACACTGAATACACGACACTACTTAAGTGCCGCATACCACACATAAGTGACGCATACAAGTGACGCTATAACAAGCTGATTGAAACTCACATTTTATACAAGTATGGAATATACTTAAAACGTAAACGTACTTTACTCGGCGTTACTTATACATGAAAACACTATACTTTTGAGAGTATACAATGATACTTGAATACGTACAAGTCTATACGAAACTGAACGTGAGATTTCACTCACACACGCGTACGAAATTACACTCGAATTACTTAGGAGATTACATTCCAACGAGCTTACACTTGTACACTACACGGGATTGCACCCGATACGAACTTACTAGTTCACTTACTAGTTACGTGCTGGATTACACGTTAACTGATACGAACATACATACGCATACTTACGAGGTTTCACTCGTACCCTTTGGGGACTGAGCCCATTGGAACGTACACAAACGATACAAGTTGTAATACGAACAAACGAACCGTACAACTTTTATACAAACTACGATTTACAAACGATTACAAACTTACAAACAAACTAATGGACATTAACTAGTTTGGGAACAACTAGCATGGATACTTTACAAGTATTCCATTTACTTACTAAACCTTATGCGTATTAGGACGCTAAGGGTTGCTAGTTTGGGATTACTACTTGCTTACTTATTACATCGTCTGCCAGACTCAGGTGAGTCTTACAGCCCCTACTTTACTGTTTTATACTCAGGGGTGAGATGCATTACTGTTTTACATGAACACACAAAACTTACTTGCTGCCATGATTTACTTACTGTACGAGATTAACGATATGCCAATTGCATGGGTTTACGACTAATCCAATGAAATCCTCCTGAACCATAGTTGTTAGTTATGTGATAAGCGCGAGTTTTAGTATATGGATCCATATGGGACTGACAATCCCCGCCCGGGGTAGCACGCACTACCACGAACCGTTCCTGTAGAAACGGGCGTTTCTTACTCGTTCCGTATGAATGTTTTGGATTACATTCATGAGGGGGTACCGATATTTACTGTACGTTAAGCATCAACTATGGGGGCTCATGGCGATTGTATCAAACGGTTTGCATGACTTGCGACCACCCACTTATTAAAACTTATGTGAACGATGTGCATGACTTGTGATCGTTACATACTGGCTAGCTGTGATTTACAAATACTACTTGTGTGTTCAAACTGTTTACTTATTTACAAACCTGTGAGATTCACCAACCTTTTTGGTTGACCGTTTTAGTAATGCTTCTCAGGTACACAGCATCAGTAGGGATGCCCAGCAGGATAAGCTTACTTAGCTCGAGTCGCATGCATTACAAGCTTGGAGATTTTATTGCATTACTTTTTGTACTTACTGTTATGTACTAGAATCTCTAGGAAATTACTGAACTCGAGCTTGTATTTTGAAACTACTTATGTATTAATGTATTAACTTTTCGAACGTCTCATTTAGAGTCGTTCACTGTATCCTTTGTGCTTGTGATTATTGATTAGTAACACCCAAAACGTCGCTTCCGCAAACTGTTAAATTTGGGGGTGTTACAGAGTGATAGGAGAATTCCAAAATCTGGTCCGTGGAAATCTATTATGAATTTGGTCCAAAATCTTCATGTTGAAGGGAAAATCCCTATGTCTGTGATTAAAAGAAAGATAGGTGATGGTAGGTCTACGTCTTTCTGGCTTGATACGTGGTTTAATGAGACCCCGTTGGCGGTAAAATACCCTCGACTGTTTTCTTTGGAGTCTTGTAAAAATGCTAAGGTTGGGGACAGATGGAATGGAGTCGAGTTTTCTTGGGAATGGCGCAGAAATATTCGAGGAGGTGTTGAAGAGACACAATTGCAAAATATTATAAATGATATTAAAGATGTGACGATCGCCAACTCTGAAGATAAGTGGGTTTGGGAATGCAACCTTGTTAAAGAGTTCTCAGTTAAAGGAGTTCGAAAATATCTTGATAACATTATGTTGCCTAGACATTTTCTTGCTACGCGATGGAATAAAAAAGTTCCTCGAAAGGTTAATATCCATGGTTGGAGGGTAATGAAAGATCGATTGCCGACTCGAATTAATTTGTGGTTTAGAGGGATTCATACGAACTCTTTAATCTGTCCTATTTGTGGTGATGGTATCGAAACTTTACATCATATTATGGCCGAATGCATTGTTGCAAAAAAATGTTGGAATTCCATTTTAAAATGGATGGATATTCATGTTCCTTACACTCTTGATTGTAATGAGATTATTGATTATGTGGATTCAATGAATCGGAACTCTAAAGCTAAGGAAGTTATCAAGGTTATCATATTTACCTTATGGTGGGAACTGTGGCGATTTAGAAATGATGCGATTTTCAACTCTACTAAGAAGCGTGATCTGGTCCTCGTTGATGCTATTGTTAATTCCTCGTTCTTGTGGTTCAGTAACAGGGGCAAATGCTCAAGCATTCGGTGGGAAGAGTGGCTTAAGAATCCTCTCTTATGTTTTTAACCTGTATGGTGTCGTTTCAGAGAGGTATTGGAGCTGTTTTCTATCTGCAAGCTTTTGGTGTATATTTCATGGTTATCTTTCTCCTGGACTTGTATGAGATTGCATCAAAAACACCTCGAAGTGAAAACCGGTGGCTCGGCCTTCGATGGTGGGGGTTTTTCTCATGTCTTGGTGTATCTGTCATTGGCATGAGTTTTTTCACTCCTTTTGCAATCTTTGCAGTTAAAGTCTAGGTTAGAATCTAGATTTTGTTGTTCGTTGTATTTCTAGATGTTTTGTACTCTTTGATCTCTAGCTCCTTGCTAGTTTGATCGTTTTATGATATATTCATATTCTGCCGTTCAAAAAAAAAAAAAGTAAATACTTATTTGAGCTAATAAGAATGAAGAATGTTGATGTTCAAGAGAAACTAAGAAAATTCTTTTCCATGATTTAATAAAGTTTACATTGAAAGGACAAACTGATGGTATTTACTGTATTTATTTATTTATTATGATTAACGATTAACAATATAAAATATAGGGTTTTGCTAACGTATGACCCCGTGGCATACGTTAAGCAGCATTAAATGAACCCATAATTTCCTTAAAATATAATAATAATTGAATTAGATATGTAGATCGATTAATTAAATTGGTGATGCGGATGATGATTTCCAATAACAAGAGAGAGATGAGAAGCATTGATGAAGATGTTTGACTCAATTCTTGCTACTAGTGTTAGTTGTATGCTACATTGCTACTGATACTATGTTATATAACTTGCAACCCACTCAATTTAAGGGGTCCATTTTAGACCACTTTACTAATGTTGTTGACTAAATGACACGTCGACGTATACGTATATCTGTATGGAAATTGATAAATGAATCTAAATACTCCCTCCGTCCCATATTTATTGTCCAGTATTCCATTTTGGGATGTCCCAAATTAATTGTCCACTTCCATAAATAGAAAAGAATAATGAGATAAAGTTCATTTATGCCCCTAATTTATATATGTAAGACAAAAATGTAGGTAAAAAGTAAAGGGTAAAACTGTCTTCTTACCAAAAAGTAAGAGAGATAGTGATATTTTTCTTAAACTGCGTGTTTTTTGGTCTGGGGACAATAAAATTGGGACGGAGGGTGTATTAAATAAGGAATTTGTTAAACGTAACCTTTAGAAATGTTAAAACACACATTATTTTGTCGTAATATGACGATAACCATCTCACTAACTTGTTAATAACCAATGTACATACAATTATGCACAAAAAAATAAAAAATTTAGGGCTATGTTTAGCGAATTTTATGTGTGTATGCAATAAAGTATGAGAAGTAGTTTTAAACTTCAATTTTGGTGTTTCTTATCCAACGTTTCCTCACTACCTATTATTGCTTTTGCATGTGAGGGTGTGTATACATGCATTCATCAGATAATAATGATATTACTTAAGTAGGGATTTTGACTAGTACTTGTTTATTATACTTTAATATTATATCTTGGGATAATTAATGTACTACTCGTATGATAGAATTAATAAATAAGTAATCAACCCTTTATTTCCATTTTTGTCAATGATTAAAAAAGAAAACAATTGCAATAAAATAAGGTACATCATCTCTAGAAGTTAAAAGTATTGGGTAATGAAATTGCAATACTCCCTTGTCAACTAGTTAAACATTGAAATCTTCCCAATTTGGTGATGCCAACCAATTCCATAAACAAACAAGTTTCTTTCTTGACTAACACACTATGATGTTTGTTACTCAATTTAAGTTACTGGACATGGCCAAATGGGTGTTTATTTCCAAGAACTAGGGATGATAAATGTATATAGATCTCATTAGTTTATAATTCATTAAACTCCCATGATTTATATAAAATCTCAAATTGTTCACACTTTTAGAGAATTGCCATAGACTTAGTGCATCAAAAGAGACAAGGAGAAGAGAGCTATGCATGTGCTTTTTATCTCTTATTGTTATACAACTAAAAATACCACTTAAAAGTCAATTATGAATTTGGCTTTGTTTGGTTAGATCATGTTTACAGCTTCACCTCTTGATCTTTTTTACATGATGATGACTTTATGGTCGTAAACAATGATACTTCTTGAATACCTAAACTTATGGATATATACTATTCAGCCCTTTTGGTTTTATATGGGTGGCGTGATTGACGGAGATCTTTATATTCTAGTTTAGCCAAGTTTGTAGCTAGATTTCATGGCATATTCAATCATTATTTTCTTTACCTTCCCATTATTTTAAAAAGCCACATATTCATTTCCACCTATAATAATTATAAATAGTAATAGTAAATAAATAATAAAACACAATTATTCGATCATCTAATAAAGGTATCAATTTTAGTCAATTGATAAATGAGGAAAACATAGGTGTTGTAAACATAACAAAAGTTAAGTGTTGTTAACCGATCATAAGCATGGCATTTCATAGTTTTTACACTTCAACTTTTTTATAAATACACATTTTGTCCTTCATTTAAGTCTAACAACACCTAAGTTATGTGTTGTTAAGTACACCAAACAATTTAATGTGCATGTAATCGACAAAAACTAACTCATAAGGTCATAATTAAAACTTGTGTTTCTTGGTTGGATTAATGTGTCATGTACTCATGTATACTATTTTAATGGGTTAATTGTTTGGTTATGTATTTAACTTTGCACTTTTTATTATTGTATGTAACAAACTTTCAAAACATCTATTGTATGTAATAAACTTGTAAAAAATGCTATTGTATGTAACAAACTGTGACACCCCCAAAATTTAATGATTTGCGGAAGCTCGATTTGGGTATCACTAATCAATATACAAAGCACATAAGATATAACGAATGACCACTATATGCGTCGTTTTAAACTTGTATTAATAAAGTAAACGTTTACATCAAAATTACTGTTACATTAGCTCGGTTCCTGAAATTGAGAGATTACATAGCATAATTACTTTTACAAAATATAATAATGCAATCAAATCTCTAATTGTATGTATGCTGACTCGAATTAATAATCCCTGCCTGTGCAGCCAACCTACTGCTGGGTACCTGTGATACATGCTAAAATGGGTCAGCGAAAACGTTGGTGAGCTCACAGGTTTGTATGTCAATGTATAGTTGTAAGAACCGCAAGATTTATATTGAATTTAAAATGAAATTAAGCAAAATAAAAGTTATACAATCCATGAACACATAGTCTGAGCTTAACTTGAGCGCTAGGTCCAATTAAGGAAACCTAACTGATTTGCCTCCTACGAGTGTCTAATCCACACTCGTCTTCCCAAATGCTAATACATCCGTTTGACCGGTTAGTGCGTGCTAACCCGGATGAGGATTGTCAATCCCATATGATATCATATACTAACATTCACGCTAAAATATTAGAGACTATGCTACAGAGGACTTTAAATTGATTAGCTTGAAACTCATGTAGTATTTGAAAGTTGGTACTTGCGTTCTACTTGTAAAACAAAATAGAGCAGTAATATCACACCCCTAGTTGTAAAATAGTGAAAATGGGGCCATGAAACTCACCTGAGTCTTGAAGTGTTTAATTTAATAAACTTGAAGTAATTAGCTGTGAATTGATGTCCAAGGACTTGAAACCTGAATGTGTTCACGACACTTGATTGTTATTAATTGTACCGGTATCTCGAAAGACTACCCTTGTAGTTGTTATACAACTATATATGTCCAATTTACTACGATCTTTTTGATTGTATTGTTACAAGTTACTTGTGACACCCGTCAAATTAGGACTAGAAATTAGTGCCTAATCAAGTTTTAATACATGTAATTAGTTCCGTGTAGGCTAATTTGTGTATCAACTAATATATATTGTTGAATATATATATACAAATATTATGCGATTTGATTAAATCGTACAAGTTTCAAGTCGAATGTAATTCGGTTCCGGTAAATACGGACGTTGGTGAACAATTTTATTAAATAATACAATATTATTTACTAACACAATTGTATCCAAAATATTATTTTTATAATATTTCGTATTCATTTCGTGTCGTACAAACAACTTCTACACAATTAAAATGTTAAACGCGCAAACAAACGAAACGAGTTACATTTTATAACATAGTTATTAAGTATTTGGTAAAATACTTCAACGAAAATATTGAGTAAATATTCGTATTTTAAAACGCACATTTCGTGCACTAAAATAAATAATTAAACGTTTTAACGATCGGAAAAACGAACACCACACGGAGCGCGATTACACGAAGTTAAAATTTGGGACACACCCACGTTGGGTGGGCCCCACCAGCCGGCCAAGAGACAAAGGGGGGAAACCCTTTGTCTTTTCCACATTTCAACATCACCACCATCTTTTATTTCTCTCTCTTTTTCTCTCAAACCAAACCACCACCTAAATCCCTTAAAAACTACCACAAAACGCAACCAAATCGGCAAAGTAATTACGGAAAAGGAACCACCTCGACGCGATCTACATTCTCATCTTTCCGGAATTTCATTTCGGCACTTTGTAAGTTTCCGACAAAATCCCAAAAACTCTCGATTCTTTGTAATTTCACTTGTTAGTTGTTTATATAACTTATATATGTCCATTACAAAGTGTAGAACACGATTTTATAGCTTAAAAACGGGTTTGAATTGGGTTTTTGGCCGGAAAAATCTTGACAGCCGGACTTTCTGGGCTGGTGTTCTTCAATGCGACACAAGCCTTGTGTCGCATGTAGTGTCGTATTTTTGCCCGTTGTGTCGTATAAATCCTTTTGTGTCGTACCCTTTACGACACAGCGTTGTGTCGCATCTTATGTCGCAAACTTCATACGACACAATCACTATGTCGCTGTTGAATCAGCATCTCGCATCTATGCGACACAACCCTTGTGTCGTATAGATCTTGTGTCGCATTTCTATGCGACACAACCCTTGTGTCGCATAACTACCTTTGTGTCGCATTATTGTGTCGCATAAAACAGCAGGTTTTCAAACTAAATTTCACTAAGTGTCGAACCTATATAACCTCAAACACTTATCCGATACGACTTATAAAACACATTGGAACACATTTGTAAGTGCAAAACACCAATAACATGATAATAATACTTAAAGATTATTATTTCAAATCCATCACCAACGGGCCGTACGTGTTTTCAAAACATACTTCAAATTCAAACAAGTCGTTGTAACTTGTGTCAATTCAATCAAACAAGTCGTAGTAACTTGTAACAAAACAATCAGCCAAATTGTAGTAATTTGGACATATATATATATATATATATATATATATATATATATATATAGTTGTATAACAACTACAAAGGTAGTCTTTCGAGATACCGGTACAATTAATAACAATCAAGTGTCGTGAACACATTCAGGTTTTAAGTCTTTGGACATCGATTCACAGCTAATTACTTCAAATTTATTAAATTAAACACTTCAAGACTCAGGTGAGTTTCATGGCCCCATTTTCACTATTTTACAACTAGGGGTGTGATATAACTACTCTATTTTGTTTTACAAGTAGAACGCAAGTACCAACCTTCAAATACTACATGAGTTTCAAGCTAATCAATTTAAAGTCCTCTATAGCATAGTCTCTAATATTTTAGCGTGAATGTTAGTATATGATATCATATGGGATTGACAATCCTCATCCGGGTTAGCACGCACTAGCCGGTCAAACGGATGTATTAGCATTTGGGAAGACGAGTGTGGATTAGACACTCGTAGGAGGCAAAACTAGTTAGGTTTCCTTAATTGGACCTAGCGTTGAAGTTAAGCTCAGACTATGTGCTCATGGATTGTATAACTTTTATCTTGCTTAATTGCATCTTAAATTCAATATAAATCTTGCGGTTCTTACAACTATACATTGACATACAAACCTGTGAGCTCACCAGCGTTTTCGCTGACCCATTTTAGTATGTATCACAGGTATCCAGCAGTAGGTTGGCTGCACAGGCAGGAACTATTAGCTCGAGTCAGCATACATACAACTAGAGATTTGATCGCATTATTATATTTTGTAAAAGTAATTATGCCATGTAATCTCTCAAGTTTAGGAACCGAGCTAATGTAACATTATTTTGATGTAAACGTTTACTTTATTAATACAAGTTTAAAACGGCGCATATAGCGGTCGTTCATTATATATCTTTGTGTTGTGATTATTGATTCGTAACACCCAAAACGTGCTTCCGCTAAACAATAAATTTGGGGGTGTTACAGATTGGTATCAGAGCCTAAGGTTATAGTGAACTAGGTTGCATTTAGTGGGCCTAGACTATGACCGTTAGGCAGTATTTCCTCATTATGCATGACTGGTTCAGGAATTACAGCATACGACTTTAATTTAACATAGCCTGATCAACTATGTACAATTAAGGAAAGATGATGTAAGGTCTGAAACGATCATGTTGAACAGGAATACACTAGTTGACTCTGACCTCGAGAGAACCGAGACTCAAACAAGTCTGTGCTAGATACCCAATAGGCTATTATGTGATACTAAGTATACATAGATAGGCCTCGTTACAATCTTAGGCTATATTATATAAGTTATTATATGGATATAGGCCTCATTCTTCCTAACGCTTTGTCTCAGAATGGCAAACACACCACCAAGTTCATCACGCTCTTATCCACATGAATCACGAAACTCAAGGGTAGCTAGGAGGGACACCAGGTTGCCTCGAGCTAGCCCATATCCAACTCACCCCACTCTACCGGGCTTAACCGCTAGAGTACATCACCACGAACAACGACTTAAAGCTATGGATATCGAACTCCAAGAAACTCGTGAAATCTGGAGACTCACAGCTATGGAACGAATCGAACAAGTCTCCGAAGATCACGAGCACACTGTCAACACCATGAACACTCTTCAAAATCAAGTGGAAGAAACAATCGAAACCATGGAGGTTGTCCACAACCAAGTGATTGGCAACCGAAATGAAATCTCTATTTTACAATCAAGGCTGCATCAGTGCGAGACACGTCTAAGGGAAACCGAAGACGCCCTCCGAACTGCCAACAGACTTACAGAGTCTGTGAATCATCTCACTGCACTGCTGCCACAACTCAACTTACGTCAGAATTAGCCTAGGCTGAATCTGTACCCTAATATGCTTTTGTAGGACCTATGTAATTCAACCGGATGTAACAATTCCCGGTACTTTTGTAAAACATCTAATCCTGTAACTTTTGGAACTCGTAATTTGGAATTGTTTATCACCTTTTGAACTCGTAATATCAATTGACAATTCCCCTCGATTATTCTATATTAGTGATTTTACATTGTGATGTCGTATGTTACCGCTTTTACATATATACATCTATTGTAATTTTCATTCTGGTACAATTTCTTATGTACCTTTTTTTCTTTCTTTCTTGAAGAATCATGCCGCCCAAGAAGAAAAGTTACAGTGATGCGGAAATCAATGCTATCGTTTCTCGGGCTGTGGCCGATGCCTTGGCTGCTCGGGACTCGCCTAGAAACTCCCGAAATACGGGTGAAGCTCCCAGTAATACCCCTGTCATCAAGCCTTGTTCTTACAAGGATTTTCTGAGCTGCAAACCACTATACTTCAAGGGCACGGAAGGTGCCATTGGGCTGATCCGTTGGATAGAACGGATGGAATCTGTTTTCAACCTCTGCAACTGTGCGGAGGATAACAAAGTCAAGTTCGCTGCATACACCTTTCAAGAAGGTGCACTCACGTGGTGGAATACCCACGCCAACTCCGTAGGTCTTGAGATAGCTAATCAGCTACCTTGGGCCGAGCTGAAGAAGAAGCTAACAGAGAAATACTGTCCTGAAGAGGAACTGCACCGGTTAGAAGAAGAGTTCTGGCACCTGAATGTGCAGGGAACTGATATTGCTGGATACACTGTCAAATTTCAGCAGTTTGCGTTGCTATGTCCGGGTTTGGTAGAACCGGAATCAAAAGGGATCAAAAAGTACATTCGCGGCCTTCCTGAGAATATTCAGGGGAACGTCGCATCCTCCAAACCAACCACCACTGAAAGTGCTATTCGGCTAGCACACGAACTCATGGCGCTAGTGGTCAGCCGTGAGACATCAACCACTTCTTCCAACAACAAGCGTAAATCCATCGAACACCACAGCAACCACCAGCCAAAGAAACCCAACACCATCCAAGTCTACAATACCAACTCCGAACCCAAGCGAACCTACACTGGGGACAGACCCTACTGTTCCAAGTGTAACTACCACCACCACGGCTCATGCAAGTCTCCCTGCAACAACTGCAGGAAGTACGGGCATTTAGTTAAGGATTGCCGAGCTCCAAAAACCAACAACAACACCTCACAACCCAAAACCTATTACGAATGTGGGGAAAAAGGACATTTCAGGGATGCATGTCCCAAACTGAAGAACCAGAGCAACAACAACAACAATAACCGCAACAACAACAACAACACCCGAAGTAGGGCCTTCGTCATCAACTCCGGGGACGCCCGCCAAGACCCGAATGTGGTCACGGGTATGTTCCTCCTCAACAACTCAACCGCTTCAATTCTGTTTGATACTGGTGCTGATAGGAGTTTTATATCTGATGAGTTTTGCCCACTACTTGACATCACTCCCGTTGCCTTAGATGTTAAGTACACCGTAGAACTTGCAAATGGTAAACTCATACAAACCGATAGTGTGATACCTAATTGCACTTTAAACCTATCCAACGAAACCTTCTCAATCGATCTTATGCCTATTGAAATAGGAAGTTTCGACGTCATCATTGGTATGGACTGGTTGTCCAAACATCGTGCTGAAATCATTTGCTACGACAAGGTCGTTCGAATCCCTCTCGCCTCCGGTAGAACTTTGGTCATACAGGGGGAGACCGGTGGGACGAGACTAAACATCATCTCTTGTTTGAAAACTCGAAAATTTCTGAGAAAGGGTTATCCAGCAATCCTCGTTCACATCATGGAGAAAAAGTCGGAGGAGAAGCGACTTGAGGATGTGCCAATTGTTCGAGACTTTCCAGAAGTCTTTCCCGAAGAACTACCTGGTCTGCCACCACTAAGACAGGTTGAGTTCTCAATCGATCTCGTGCCAGGTGCTGCACCTGTGGCACGAGCACCATACCGTTTAGCACCATCTGAACTTCAGGAGTTGTCCACCCAATTACAGGAACTCCTGGAAAGGGGATTCATTAGGCCGAGTTCCTCACCTTGGGGTGCTCCGGTCCTATTCGTCAAAAAGAAAGATGTTTCTTTCAGAATGTGCATCGACTATCGAGAGTTAAACAAATTGACCGTCAAGAACCGATATCCACTTCCTCGAATCGATGACCTGTTCGACCAACTTCAAGGATCGAGTTGTTATTCAAAGATTGATCTTCGGTCAGGTTATCATCAACTGCGTGTTCGCGACACTGATATTCCAAAAACCGCTTTCAGAACCCGTTACGGGCACTACGAATTCCAAGTGATGCCCTTTGGATTAACCAACGCACCGGCTGTATTCATGGACCTTATGAATCGGGTGTGCAAGTCTTATCTCGACAAGTTCGTCATTGTCTTCATTGACGACATCCTCATATACTCGCGTAACGAACAGGAACACGCGCAACATCTTCAAACCATCCTTGAACTACTTAAGCACGAGGAGCTGTACGCCAAATTCTCTAAGTGTGAGTTCTGGATGCAAACCGTTCAATTCCTTGGGCACGTTATCGATAATCAAGGAATTCATGTTGATCCATCGAAAATCGAGGCTATCAAAGACTGGCAATCGCCAACTACTCCAACCGAGATACGTCAATTCTTGGGATTGGCGGGGTATTATCGTCGGTTCATCGAAAATTTCTCGAAAATAGCCTTGCCACTCACGACACTGACTCAGGAAGACAAAAAGTTCGACTGGACTGAAAAACAAGAGTCAGCATTTCAACTCCTGAAACAAAAGCTTTGCAGTGCTCCAATCTTATCATTACCCGAAGGCACCGATGACTTCGTGGTATACTGCGATGCTTCACATCAAGGTCTCGGTTGTGTGTTGATGCAACGAGACAAGGTCATTACTTACGCCTCACGACAACTCAAGATTCACGAAAAGAACTACACTACGCATGACCTGGAACTTGGAGCAGTCGTTTTTGCTCTCAAAATCTGGAGACATTATCTTTACGGCACTAAGTGCACAATCTTCACCGACCACAAAAGTCTCCAACACATATTCGATCAAAAGGATCTCAACATGAGACAACGTCGATGGGTCGAGTTGCTTACCGACTACGACTATGAAATCAAATACCATCCAGGGAAGGCAAATGTTGTTGCCGATGCCCTCAGTCGAAAGGAACGATCGAAACCACTTCGTGTTCGAGCCCTCAGTATGACTATTCACAATGATCTAAACCTTCAGATCCTCGCTGCTCAACTCGAAGCCTTGACAACCGATAACATCAAAAACGAAGCCTTGCGAGGCATGGAGAAACAATTCGAAATCAAGCCTAATGGAATTAGGTATTTCTCAAATCGAATCTGGTTGCCTAGTTTTGGGAACCTGCGAGACTTGGTGATGGATGAAGCTCACAAGTCAAAATACTCTATTCATCTGCGATCCGATAAAATGTATCACGGCATCAAGGATTTCTATTGGTGGCCGAACATGAAAGCTGAGATCGCTATCTATGTTAGCAAGTGCCTTACTTGCTCAAAAGTCAAAGCCGAGTATCAAAAACCTTCTGGTTTGCTTCAATAACCCGACATTCCTGAATGGAAATGGGAACAAATCGCCATGGATTTCATAACCAAGCTACCAAAGTCATCGAGCGGTTGCGATACCATTTGGGTGATCGTCGACCGTCTCACCAAGTCTGCTCACTTCCTGGCGATCAAAGAAACCGACAAAATGGAACGCCTTACCTGAATTTATCTGAAAGAAATTGTAACCCGACACGGTGTTCCAATCTCGATTATTTCCGACAGGGATAGTCGTTTCACATCTCAATTTTGGCAGTCACTTCAAAAATCATTGGGTACCCGTCTCGATATGAGTACCGCATACCATCCTCAAACCGACGGCCCAAGTGAACGAACAATTCAAACACTTGAAGACATGCTACGTGCCTGCGTAGTTGACTTCGGTATAAAATGGGAACAACATCTACCATTGTGCGAGTTTTTGTACAACAATAGTTATCATACCAGCATCAAGGCTGCACCATTCGAGGCACTGTACGGTCGTAAGTGCCGCTCACCTATCTGTTGGACCGAAGTTGGGGATAGCCAACTCACGGGTCCGGAGATCATTCACGAAACAACCGAGAAAATCTTCAAGATTCAAAACAAACTCAAGGCCGCACGTGATCGTCAGAAAAGTTATGCTGACGTGAGACGCAAACCACTCGAGTTCCAAGTTGGGGATCGAGTACTACTCAAAGTATCGCCTTGGAAAGGCGTAATTCAATTTGGCAAACGAGGGAAGTTAAATCCCAGGTACATTGGACCATTCGAGATCCTCGAGAGGATAGGCCCAGTGGCATATCGATTGCAACTGCCAGCCGAGCTTAGCAGTGTGCATCCCACTTTTCACATTTCAAATTTGAAGAAGTGTCTGACTGATTAGACACTTATCATTCCACTCGATGAGATTCGAGTTGACGACAAGCTTCACTTCATTGAAAAACCCGCCGAAATTATGGACCGTGAGGTCAAACAACTCAAACAAAGTCGTATTCCCATTGTCAAAGTCAGGTGGAATTCGCGGCGTGGTCCGGAATTCACCTGGGAACGGGAGGACCAAATGCGACTCAAGTATCCTCAACTCTTCACTGATTCAACAACAAACACGACTTCGACTTAAATTTCGGGACGAAATTCTTCTAACAGGGGGAGAATGTGACACCCGTCAAATTAGGACTAGAAATTAGTGCCTAATCAAGTTTTAATACATGTAATTAGTTCTGTGTAGGCTAATTTGTGTATCAACTAATATATATTGTTGAATATATATATACAAATATTATGCGATTTGATTAAATCGTACAAGTTTCAAGTCGAATGTAATTCGGTTCCGGTAAATACGGACGTTGGTGAACAATTTTATTAAATAATACAATATTATTTACTAACACAATTGTATCCAAAATATTATTTTTATAATATTTCGTATTCATTTCGTGTCGTACAAACAACTTCTACACAATTAAAATGTTAAACGCGCAAACAAACGAAACGAGTTACATTTTATAACATAGTTATTAAGTATTTGGTAAAATACTTCAACGAAAATATTGAGTAAATATTCGTATTTTAAAACGCACATTTCGTGCACTAAAATAAATAATTAAACGTTTTAACGATCGGGAAAACGAACACCACACGGAGCGCGATTACACGAAGTTAAAATTTGGGACACACCCACCTTGGGTGGGCCCCACCAGCCGGCCAAGAGACAAAGGGGGGAAACCCGTTGTCTTTTCCCCATTTCAACATCACCACCATCTTTTATTTCTCTCTCTTTTTCTCTCAAACCACAACACCAAACCACCACCTAAATCCCTTAAAAACTACCACAAAACTCAACCAAATTGGCAAAGTAATTACGGAAAAGGAACCACCTTGACGCGATCTACATTCTCATCTTTCCGGAATTTCATTTCGGCACTTTGTAAGTTTCCGACAAAATCCCAAAAACTCTCGATTCTTTGTATTTTCACTTGTTAGTTGTTTATATAACTTATATATGTCCATTACAAAGTGTAGAACACGATTTTATAGCTTAAAAACGGGTTTGAATTGGGTTTTTGGCCGGAAAAATCTTGACAGCCGGACTTTCTGGGCTGGTGTTCTTCAATGCGACACAAGCCTTGTGTCGCATGTAGTGTCGTATTTTGCCCGTTGTGTCGTATAAATCCTTTTGTGTCGTACCCTTTACGACACAACGTTGTGTCGCATCTTATGTCGCAAACTTCATACGACACAATCACTATGTCGCTGTTGAATCAGCATCTCGCATCTATGCGACACAACCCTTGTGTCGTATAGATCTTGTGTCGCATTTCTATGCGACACAACCCTTGTGTCGCATAACTACTTTTGTGTCGCATTATTGTGTCGCATAAAACAGCAGGTTTTCAAACTAAATTTCACTAAGTGTCGAACCTATATAACCTCAAACACTTATCCGATACGACTTATAAAACACATTGGAACACATTTGTAAGTGCAAAACACCAATAACATGATAATAATACTTAAAGATTATTATTTCAAATCCATCACCAACGGGCCGTACGTGTTTTCAAAACATACTTCAAATTCAAACAAGTCGTTGTAACTTGTGTCAATTCAATCAAACAAGTCGTAGTAACTTGTAACAAAACAATCAACCAAATTGTAGTAATTTGGACATATATATATATATATATATATATATATATATATATATATATATATAATATATATATATATAGTTGTATAACAACTACAAAGGTAGTCTTTCGAGATACCGGTACAATTAATAACAATCAAGTGTCGTGAACACATTCAGGTTTTAAGTCTTTGGACATCGATTCACAGCTAATTACTTCAAGTTTATTAAATTAAACACTTCAAGACTCAGGTGAGTTTCATGGCCCCATTTTCACTATTTTACAACTAGGGGTGTGATATAACTACTCTATTTTGTTTTACAAGTAGAACGCAAGTACCAACCTTCAAATACTACATGAGTTTCAAGCTAATCAATTTAAAGTCCTCTATAGCATAGTCTCTAATATTTTAGCGTGAATGTTAGTATATGATATCATATGGGATTGACAATCCTCATCCGGGTTAGCACGCACTAGCCGGTCAAACGGATGTATTAGCATTTGGGAAGACGAGTGTGGATTAGACACTCGTAGGAGGCAAAACTAGTTAGGTTTCCTTAATTAGACCTAGCGTTCAAGTTAAGCTCAGACTATGTGCTCATGGATTGTATAACTTTTATCTTGCTTAATTGCATCTTAAATTCAATATAAATCTTGCGGTTCTTACAACTATACATTGACATACAAACCTGTGAGCTCACCAGCGTTTTCGCTGACCCATTTTAGTATGTATCACAGGTACCCAGCAGTAGGTTGGCTGCACAGGCAGGAACTATTAGCTCGAGTCAGCATACATACAACTAGAGATTTGATCGCATTATTATATTTTGTAAAAGTAATTATGCCATGTAATCTCTCAAGTTTAGGAACCGAGCTAATGTAACATTATTTTGATGTAAACATTTACTTTATTAATACAAGTTTAAAACGACGCATATAGCGGTCGTTCATTATATATCTTTGTGCTGTGATTGTTAATTCGTAACACCCAAAACGTGCTTCCGCTAAACAATAAATTTGGGGGTGTTACATTACTACGACTTGTTTGACTGAATTAATACAAGTTACAACGACTTGTTTGATTTTGAAGTATGTTTTGAAAACGCGTACGGCACGTTGGTGGTTTAGTTGAAATAATAATCTCGACATATCTATATTTGTTTGAAGTGTTATGCTTGAAAAACATATTTCAATGTCCCTTAGAAGTTATATTGTTTAATCGTTTGAAGTCCCGAATGTCTAACACTTAGTATGGAATTAAATGGTAAATCTGCTGTGTTTTGCGACACTATATGCGACACAAGGACACGTCATGCGACACAAAGGTTGTGTCGCATAAAAGTGCGACACAATATCTATACGACACAAGGGTTGTGTCGCATAGATTCGAGATGCTGATTCAACAGCGACATAGTGCTTGTGTCGTATAGAAATACGACATAGTATGCGACATAGAGTACGACACAATATTGTGTCGCACGAGTTACGACACTAAAGGTTTGGTACGACACAAGATGCGACATAACGGGTTTTATGCGACATAACAGGCAAAATACGACACTACATGCGACACAAGGCTTGTGTCGCATTGAAGAACACCAGCCCTGAAAACAGCGGCTGTCGAGATTTTTCCGGCCAAAACTCAAATCAAACTCATTTTTAGGCTATAAAACCTTGTTATCTTCCTAGTATTGGACATATGTAAGTTGTGCAAACATCAAAACATCAAAATATTACATCAAAATGAACAAATCTAAGTTTTTAGAGATTTCCTTACAAATGCAAATCGAAGTAGATGGAGTCCGAAAATGATGTTGATGCTTTTGTTAATCTTGTTCCCCTTGTAGTGGTGATTCCGAAAATGTGATTTTTGTTGTCGGTTTTGCAAGATCCGAAAATTGACGATTTTTGGTTGAGAGGTTTTGGTGTATGTGTGTGTTTTGTTGAAATGGAAATGAAAGAAAGAGGGGAGGAGAGGTGGGGTGTAGGTGAAAGCCTCACCTCGCAGTCTCCGTCCCGTGCTCCGCGTGGTGTTCGTTTTCTCCGTCATTTAACGTTTTAATAAATATTTTGCGCGTTAATTAACCATTTTAAAATACGAATTTTTGTTTAATAATCTAATTAAATTGTTTTACCAACTATCTATTAATTTAAAGATTTAAAATGTTATTTAAATAATTTGTGTACTTCGTTTTATTTGTTTGCGCGTTTGTATTTTTATTGTACGCATGTTATTTATACAATACGAATTGACTATGAAATATCACAATAAATAATATTCTGAATAAAATTGAGTTATTAGATAATATTTGTATTACTTAATAAAATTGTTCACCAACGTCCGTATTTATTGTATCGAAATTCATTCGATTTGAAACTCGTACGATTTAAACAAACCGCATAATTGTGTAGATATATATTCAACAATATATATAATAATTGATACATTAATTAGCCTAACACAGAACTAATTACATGTATTAAAACTTGATCAGGCACTAAATTCTAGTCCTAAATTGACGGGTGTCACATTCTCCCCCTGTTAGAAGAATTTCTTCCCGAAATTTATGTTGAAGTCGTGTTTGATGTTGAGTCAGTGAAGAGTTGAGGATACTTGAGTCGCATTTGGTCTTCCCGTTCCCAGGTGAATTTCGGACCGCGCCGTGAATTCCACCTAACTTTGATGATGGAAATACGACTTTGTTTAAGTTGTTTGACCTCACGTTCCATGATTTCAGCGGGTTCCTCAACAAAGTGAAGTTTCTCGTCAACTCGAATTTCATCGAGTGGAATGATAAGTGTCTCATCAGACAGACACTTCTTCAGATTTGAAACATGAAATGTGGGATGCACGCTGCTGAGTTCGGATGGCAGCTGCAATCGATATGCCACTGGACCAATCCTTTCGAGGATCTCGAATGGTCCAATGTATCTTGGATTTAACTTCCCTCGTTTGCCAAATCGGATTACGCCTTTCCAAGGCGATACTTTGAGTAGTACTCGATCCCCAACTTGGAACTCGAGTGGTTTGCGTCTCACGTCAGCATAACTTTTCTGACGATCACGCGCGGCCTTGAGCTTGTTTTGAATTTCGACGATTCTCTCGGTCGTCTCGTGAATGATTTCTGGACCTGTGAGTTGGCTATCCCCAACTTCGGTCCAACAGATAGGTGACCGGCACTTACGACCGTACAGTGCCTCGAAAGGTGCAGCCTTAATGCTGGTATGATAACTGTTGTTGTACGAGAACTCGCACAATGGTAGGTGTTTTTCCCAGTTTACACCGAAGTCTACTACGCAGGCCCGTAGCATGTCTTCTAGTGTTTGAATGGTTCGTTCACTTTGGCCGTCGGTTTGAGGATGATATGCGGTACTCATATCAAGTCGAGTACCCCAGGGATTTTTGAAGTGATTGCCAAAATTGTGAAGTGAAACGACTATCCCTATCGGAGATGATTGAGATTGGAACACCGTGTTTGGTCACGATTTCCTTCAGATATATTCTGGTGAGGCGTTCCATTTTGTCGGATTCCTTAATTGCCAGGAAGTGAGCAGACTTTGTGAGACGATCCACGATCACCCAAATGGTATCGCAACCGCTCGAGGACTTGGGTAGTTTGGTTATGAAGTCCATGGCAATTTGTTCCCATTTCCATTCAGGAAGACTGGGTTGTTGAAGTAAACCAGAAGGTTTTTGATATTCGATTTTGACCTTGGAGCAAGTAAGGCACTTGCTGACATAGGTGGCGATTTCAGCTTTCATGTTCGGCCACCAGTAGAAGTCCTTGATACCGTGGTACATTTTATCGGATCCCGGATGGATAGAATATTTGGACTTGTGAGCTTCATCCATCACCAAGTCTCGTAGGTTCCCAAATTTAGGCAACCAGATTCGGTTTGAGAAATACCTAATCCCGTTAGGTTTGACTTCGAATTGTTTATCCATGCCTCGCAAGGCTTCATCTTTGACATTCTTGGGTTTTAAGGCTTCGAGTTGAGCAGTGAGAATTTGAATGTTTAAATTGTTGTGAATGGTCATACTGAGGGCTCGAACCCGAAGTGGTTTCACTCGTTTTTTCCAACTGAGGGCATCGGCAACAACATTTGCTTTGCCTGGATGATATTTGAGTTCGCAGTCGTAATCAGTAAGCAACTCGACCCATCGACGTTGTCTCATGTTGAGATCCTTCTGATCGAATATGTGTTGGAGACTTTTGTGGTCTGTAAAGATTGTGCACCTAGTGCCATAGAGGTAATGTCTCCAAATTTTGAGGGCAAAAACGACGGCTCCTAACTCGAGGTCGTGGGTGGTGTAATTCTTTTCATGAATCTTGAGCTGTCGTGAAGCATAAGCTATGACTTTGTCTCGTTGCATAAGCACACAACCGAGACCTTGATGAGAAGCATCGCAGTATACCACGAAGTCATCGGTGCCTTCGGGTAATGATAGAATGGGAGCACTGCAAAGCTTTTGCTTTAAGAGTTGGAATGCCGACTCTTGTTTATCAGTCCAGTCAAACTTTTTGTCTTTCTGGGTCAGAGTCGTGAGTGGTAAGGCTATCTTGGAGAAATTTTCAATGAATCGTCGGTAGTACCCGGCCAGTCCCAAAAACTGTCGTACTTCGGTCGGAGTGCTTGGCGATTGCCAGTCCTTGATAGCCTCGATTTTCGATGGATCAATATGAATTCCCTGACTGTCGATCACGTGACCAAGGAATTGAACTGTTTTTATCCAGAACTCACACTTAGAGAATTTGGCGTAAAGCTCTTCGTGTCTAAATAGCTCTAGGATGGTTTTGAGGTGTTGCGCGTGTTCTTCTTCGCTTCGTGAATATATGAGGATGTCATCGATGAAGACAATGACAAACTTGTCAAGGTAAGGTTTACACACCCGATTCATAAGGTCCATGAATACAGCCGGTGCGTTGGTTAGGCCGAATGGCATCACTTGGAATTCGTAATGCCCATAGCGGGTTCGGAAAGCGGTTTTTGGAATGTCGGCATCGCGAACACGCAATTGGTGATATCGGGATCGGAGATCAATCTTTGAATAACAACTCGATCCTTGAAGTTGGTCGAACAAATCATCGATTCGAGGTAATGGGTATCGGTTCTTGACGGTCAACTTGTTCAACTCTCGATAGTCGATACACATTCGAAAAGTGCCGTCTTTCTTTTTGACAAATAGGACCGGAGCTCCCCAAGGTGAAGAACTCGGCCTAATGAATCCTCTTTCCAGAAGTTCCTGTAGTTGGGCAGACAACTCCTGAAGTTCGGATGGAGCCTGTAACAACCGGCAAACTAGGACTAGAATTAGTGCCTAATTCTTTGTTAATACATGTAATTAGTTCTGTGTTAGGCTAATTTATGTATCGGATTATATATTGGTAAATATATACAACTTTGCGATTTGATTTAAATCGTACGCGACTTAAATAGAACGAAATTCTATTCAATTTAATACGGACGTTGGTGACCAATTTTATTAAATAACATTGTTATGTCAAAAATATTATTATTAATATTTCGTATTCATTCGTATTGTACAATCCGAAAGTTACACAATTTAAAATGTTAAAACGCGCAACTAAATAAATTAACGTACATTTTATAACTCAAATATAAATTGTAAAATATTTAAATAAAATCTCGCGTAATAATTTGTATTTTTAAAACGTACATTTAATATTTAAAATAATTATTTACGATTAAACGACGGAGCAAACGAACACCGCACGGGGAGCGGGGACTGGAAAATGGGAGGATAACCTCCCATTCCCCACCTTTTCTTTTCATTTTCATTTTCTATTCTCTCTCTCTCTCTTTCTTTTACTCTCAATCACCAAACCACATTCATCACACAAAATCGCAAAATAACACCACGAAACATCGCCGAATCATACCACTCGTTTGGAGAAAAGTGACCACGGCAACACGATCTATATTCCTATCTTTTCGGATTTCTCATCCGACACTTTGTAAGTTTCCGACAAATCCCGACATCTCTCGTTTTTGATCATTTTTACTAGTTTGTAGTTTAAATAGGCTTATTATGTTCATATAAGGGTTGGGTAAAAGATTTGGACCGAACGGAAACCGGAAAACTCATTTTCGGCACATTTTCCGGCCAACAGACCGCTACGTCGCACCTGGCCAGGGGCCTCTGCGACGTCGCGACCTACGTCGCATTAACTTGCGGACGTCGCACATAGCGACGTAGACTTTAACGTCGCAAACCGAACCAACGTCGCATTAGCGACGTCGCCCCCTACGTCGCATTGATTTGCGAAGGTCGCATCATGCGACGTACCTGCCTACGTCGCACCTTACGTCGCTTGCAACGTCGCATGCTACGTCGCACAAACCAGAACCTTGAAAACTTACATTTTCACTAAGTGTAGAACTTTTACATCCTCAAATCCTTATACGATACGACTTATAAAACACTTTGGGACACTTTTGTAAGTGCAAAACATCAATAATTTGATAATAATACTTAAAGTTTATTATTCCAAACTCGTCAACAACGGGTCGTACATTTTTATACAAACGATAACAAACCAGCATTCGGACACATTGGGTTGTATGAACAACTAGCCTAGATGATCTTGCGAGACATCTACTTACTTGACATTACGTGTTTAGGCATTTGGAAGTTACGGGTTCGGAGAACCAACTGTTGATATTACTTACTCGTTTATTGATATAAACGCACTTGCAAAGACTCAGGTGAGTCTTACGGCCCCACTTTTACTGTTTTATCTTATTGGGGGAGATACATGCTACTGATTTTTCTTGAATACAAGTACTAAACTGTTTACTATACCAAACGGAATTGCATGAGTTACTTACTATTTACTGAAGTCTCTCCATCATATATCGTTAGTTATGTACTTAAGCGCGAACAGTAGTTAATGGATCCATTAGGGAAATGACCCTCCCCGCCCGGGGTAGTAGCGCTACCACGAACCGTTACGTATAAACGGGCGACTATTATTTCGTTTACTTATGCTTGCTCAATTATGAGCATGTCACGGGAGTAACTGATTATTTACGGGTTAAGCTTCGATTATGAGCCTCATGGCAACGGTATAACTTGATTACTTTACTTTTGCGAGATTTGCAAATACTTGATATACGCCTACGGGCACTACTGATGAAATCTTGTGTTCAAACTGATTATTTACTGATAAACCTGTGAGATTCACCAACCTTTTGGTTGACCCTTTTTAGCATGTATTCTCAGGTACACTTACGGAGTAGGATCACTCCAGGATTACTAGCTAGAGTCGCATGATTTCCAAACTGCATTTAACGGAGATTCTTTGGCATTATCTTTTGTAATTATGGTTATGTAATAGAATCTCCCGCCACATACGCGGACTCTAGGCTTACATATTTTTTGTAAGAAAACTATATGTTTTCAAACGATTTAATTATGAAATGTAATTATTTTACAAAACGTCTCATTTAGAGGTCGTTTGCTGTATATCTTGTGCTTTGTATATTGATTAGTAACACCCAAGTATGCTTCCGCAAATCATTAAATTTGGGGGTGTTACAGATTGGTATCAGAGCCTAAGGTTATAGTGAACTAGGTTGCATTTAGTGGGCGTAGACTATGACCATTAGGCAGTATTCCCTTACTAGGCATGATTGGTTCAGGAATTACATCATACGACTTTAATTTAACATAGCCTGATCAACTATGTACAATAAAGGAAAGATGATGTGAGGTCTGAAATGGCTGTGTCGAACAGGAATGCGTTAGTTGACTCTGACCACGAGAGAACCGGACCATTACTTGATACGTGCTAGACACTAGGCTGGATATGATATATATATATATATATATATATATATATATATATATATATATATATATATATATATATATATTAGCCTCGTCTTACTTACATTCTGCCACAGGAATGGCAAACACACCACCTAATCCGACACACTCTCACTCACGTGGGTCACGGAACCCACGAGTAGCCAGGAGGAACACAAGGTCACCTCGAACCAGCCCTTATCCTGTACATAACCCTCAGAACTCGGCACATCTCACGGTGCCGATGTTGGCTACTCAATTCCGCCGTCAGGAGCAGAGACTCGAAAACCTGGAACTGGAACAACACCGAATGACTTACCTGCTTCGTCAAGCTCTAGACCGCATATCACAACTACAGCGAGAACAAGAGGATAAAAACCTCTCTGTAAGCATAATTCAGGATTCCATGACCGCCGAATTAGGTGCGGATGAACTTGTAAGAAACCGACTAGAAGAATGTGAACAGCGTTCACAGGAGACTGCGGATCACTCTCGAACACTAGCACAACGACTGGCCTTGGTTGAAGACAACGCCAGGCAAACCGACCGACTGGCAGAAACCGTGGACCGCCTTGTCGCGCTGATGGAACAAATTAATCTACATTAAGATTAGTGTAGTTTTTGTCTTGTAATCTATCTCGTAATCTAGGGACTATCTAGCACTACTCTATAAACCAGTCGGATGTAACCATTCCCGACACCTTTTGTAATATTCCTGTAGGATGTAACTTTTGAACTCACATTATCTATCAAATATCCTTTGTTATCTCAACTCACATTAATTGTCATTTTCCATGTTGATGTTATGTATTACTGCTTTTATACATGTACATCTGTGACAATTACAATTTCATACAAAATCTCATGTATCTTCATTTCTTTTATTGAAGAATCATGCCGCCAAAGACACGACCATACACCGATGCCCAGATTACCTCCCTTATAACCCAGGCTGTTACTGAAGCCTTGGCTCGGAATACTCCACCAAATTCCTCGAGAAATAGCGATGCCGCTGAAACCTCTGCTGCTAAACCTTGTTCTTACAAGGACTTCCAGAACTGCAAACCTCTAAACTTTGCAGGTACCGAGGGAGCTATCGGTCTAATACGCTGGATCGAGAAAGTTGAATCGGTATTTCTTATCTGCAACTGTGCGGAGGGGGACAAAGTTAAGTTCTCTGTTAGTACTTTTACTGACACCGCACTCACGTGGTGGAACACCTATGCCCAAACTGTGGGCGTTGCCAATGCTTACAAACTCCCGTGGGAGGAGTTGAAGGAGATGTTAAGGGGTGAGTATTGCCCCAGGGATGAACTGAAACAACTGGAACTGGAATTCTGGAACCATAAGATGCAAGGTAATGATATCACCGGTTACACCAACCGTTTCCACCAGCTGGCACTTCTGTGCCCAACCATGGTCGATCCTGAGTACAAGAGGATCGAGAAATATATTGATGGATTGCCCGAAAAACTCCAGGATCTGGTGACTTCATCGAAACCAGGTACTATCCAGAACGCCATCCGTATGGCCCATGAACTTACGGCAAACGCTGTCCGCCGTAACACAACCTCAGCCCCACCTACAAACAACAAACGAAAGTGGGAAGGAAACCCCAACTCATCCAACCAAATCACCAACCGAAAGCCTGAGCCCCTTAGGGCTTATTCATCTGGCACTTCTGAAAGGAAAGGGTACGTTGGAAGCAGGCCCTACTGTCCCAAATGCAATCGTCACCACGACGGTTCCTGCCCTTGCACAAACTGCAAGCGTTTTGGGCATCTGGCCAAGGATTGTCGAAACACCAGTGCCCCGAGGACTTGTTATGGGTGCGGAAGTCCCGGGCATTTTCAGAATAATTGCCCTAAGCAGAGAAACAACAACAACAACAACAACAGCAACAAACGGAACAACAACCCAGCTCGTAGCAGAGCATTTGTCATCAAAGCTGGGGAAGCTAGGGAAGACCCGAATGTTGTAACGGGTACGTTTCTTCTCAACGATCTTACTGCTTCAGTATTATTTGATACCGGTGCTGATAAAAGTTTCATATCTGATGAGTTTTGCCCACTACTTAATATCACCCCTTCGGCCTTAGATGTTAAGTACACTGTAGAGCTCGCAAATGGTAAACTCATAGAAACCAGTAGTGTGATACCTAATTGCACTTTAAACCTCGCAAACGAAACCTTCTCAATCGATCTAATGCCTGTTGAACTAGGAAGTTTTGATGTCATCGTGGGTATGGACTGGTTGTCCAAGTACCGGGCCGAAATTGTTTGTCACGATAAAATCGTCCGAATCCCTCTCGCCGCCGGTAGTACCTTAATCATACAGGGGGAGACCGGTGGGTCGAGACTAAACTTAATCTCCTGTTTAAAAACCCGAAAATTTCTGAGAAAGGGTTACCCCGCAATACTCGCGCACATCACGGAGAAAAAGTCGGAGGAGAAGCGACTTGAAGATATGCCAATCGTTAGAGACTTCCCCGAAGTCTTTCCAGAAGAACTACCTGGTTTACCTCCACCTAGACAGGTTGAGTTCTCGATTGATCTCGTGCCGGGTGCCGCACCGGTGGCCCGAGCACCGTACCGCCTAGCTCCATCTGAACTTCAGGAGTTGTCCACTCAGTTACAGGAACTCCTGGATAGAGGATTCATTAGACCGAGTTCTTCACCTTGGGGAGCTCCGGTCTTATTTGTCAAAAAGAAAGACGGTTCATTCAGAATGTGCATTGACTACCGAGAGTTGAACAAACTAACCGTCAAGAACCGATACCCACTCCCTCGAATCGATGACCTGTTCGATCAACTCCAAGGATCAAGCTGTTATTCAAAGATTGATCTTCGATCCGGTTATCATCAATTGCGTGTTCGCGATGCCGACATCCCAAAAACCGCATTCAGAACCCGTTACGGGCACTACGAATTCCAAGTAATGCCCTTTGGCCTAACCAACGCACCGGCTGTATTCATGGACCTTATGAATCGGGTGTGCAAACCATACCTCGACAAGTTTGTCATTGTTTTTATCGATGACATCCTTATCTATTCGCGAAACGAACATGAACACGCACAACACCTCAGAACCATCTTAGAACTACTTAGACACGAGGAACTTTACGCCAAATTTTCTAAGTGTGAGTTCTGGATACACACCGTTCAGTTCCTTGGACACGTTATCGACAGTCAGGGAATTCATGTAGACCCGTCGATAATCGAAGCAATCAAGAACTGGAAAGCGCCAACTACTCCCACCGAGGTACGCCAATTCTTGGGATTGGCCGGTTACTACCGCCGCTTCATCGAAAACTTTTCAACAATTGCCAAACCCCTCACCGTGCTGACTCAGAAGGAAAAGAAATTCGATTGGACCGAGAAACAAGAGTCGGCATTTCAACTGTTGAAATCCAAGCTTTGCAGTGCACCCATTCTATCTCTACCCGAAGGCACCGATGACTTCGTGGTATACTGTGATGCTTCTCACCAAGGTCTCGGTTGCGTGCTGATGCAACGAGACAAGGTCATGGCTTACGCCTCCCGACAACCTAAAGTTCACGAGAAAAACTACACAACTCACGACCTCGAGCTAGGGGCCGTGGTATTCGCTTTAAAAATCTGGAGACATTATCTTTATGGTACCCGCAGCACTGTATTCACCGACCACAAAAGTCTCCAACACATTTTCAACCAGAAAGATCTTAACATGAGGCAACGTAGATGGGTTGAATTACTCACCGATTACGACTGTGAGATCAAATATCATCCGGGCAAAGCAAACGTGGTTGCTGATGCTCTCAGCCGTAAGGAACGAACAAAACCACTCCGAGTCCGGGCACTCAGTATTACCATTCATAACGACCTCACCACCCAAATACACCTTGCCCAACTCGAAGCCCTGAAACCCGATAACTTCAAGAACGAGGCCTTGCGAGGCATGGATAAACAATTCGAGATCAGACCCAACGGAGTTAGGTATTTCTCTAACCGAATCTGGTTGCCTAATTTCGGGAACCTTCGGGACTTGGTGATGGATGAAGCTCACAAGTCCAAATATTCTATCCACCCGGGATCCGACAAAATGTATCACGGCATCAAAGAGTTTTACTGGTGGCCGAATATGAAAGCTGACATTGCTTTGTACGCCAGCAAATGCTTAACTTGTTCCAAGGTCAAGGCCGAGCACCAAAGACCTTCCGGACTGCTCCAACAACCTGAAATTCCTCAATGGAAATGGGAGCAAATTACCATGGATTTCATAACCAAACTACCTAAATCGGCGAGCGGTTGCGATACCATTTGGGTGATCGTCGATCGTCTCACCAAATCGGCTCATTTCTTGGCAATCAGAGAAACTGACAAAATGGAACGCCTTACACAAATTTACATCAAAGAAGTCGTTTGCCAACATGGTGTCCCTCTCTCGATTATCTCTGACAGGGATGCCCGTTTCACATCTCGCTTCTGGCAATCACTCCAAAAATCACTGGGTACCCATCTCGATATGAGTACCGCGTACCATCCTCAGACCGATGGCCAGAGCGAACGAACTATTCAGACACTGGAAGACATGCTACGAGCCTGCGTAGTTGATTCTGGTACAAATTGGGAAAGACATCTACCGTTGTGCGAGTTCTCGTACAACAACAGCTATCACGCCAGCATTAAAGCTGCACCTTTTGAGGCACTGTACGGTCGTAAGTGCCGATCACCGATCTGTTGGACTGAAGTGGGAGAGAGTCAACTCACTGGTCCTGAACTCATACATGAAACCACAGAGAAAATCGTTGAAATCCAAAACCGACTCAAAGCCGCGCGTGATCGTCAGAAAAGCTATGCTGACGTGAGACGCAAGCCACTCGAGTTCCAAGTTGGGGATCGAGTACTCTTAAAAGTATCGCCTTGGAAAGGCGTAATCCGATTCGGCAAACGCGGAAAATTAAACCCCAGGTACATTGGACCTTTTGAGATCCTCGAGAAAATAGGTCCAGTGGCATATCGATTGCAGCTGCCCTCTGAACTCAGCAGCGTGCACCCTACCTTTCACATTTCTAACTTAAAGAAATGTCTATCTGACGAGACACTTATTATCCCCCTTGACGAGATTCGCATAGATGACAAACTACATTTCGTTGAGGAACCTGTCGAAATTATGGACCGTGAGGTCAAACAACTGAAACAAAGTCGTATTCCAATCGTCAAAGTCAGGTGGAATTCGCGGCGCGGTCTGGAATTCACTTGGGAACGGGAAGACCAAATACGACTCAAGTATCCCCACTTATTCACCGATTCTGCCCCTAACGCGACTTCGACTTAAATTTCGGGACGAAATTCTTTTAACAGGGGGAGAATGTAACAACCGGCAAACTAGGACAAGAATTAGTGCCTAATTCTTTGTTAATACATGTAATTAGTTCTGTGTTAGGCTAATTTATGTATCGGATTATATATTGGTAAATATATACAACTTTGCGATTTGATTTAAATCGTACGCGACTTAAATAGAACGAAATTCTATTCAATTTAATACGGACGTTGGTGACCAATTTTATTAAATAACATTGTTATGTCAAAAATATTATTATTAATATTTCGTATTCATTCGTATTGTACAATCCGAAAGTTACACAATTTAAAATGTTAAAACGCGCAACTAAATAAATTAACGTACATTTTATAACTCAAATATAAATTGTAAAATATTTAAATAAAATCTCGCGTAATAATTTGTATTTTTAAAACGTACATTTAATATTTAAAATAATTATTTACGATTAAACGACGGAGCAAACGAACACCGCACGGGGAGCGGAGACTGGAAAATGGGAGGATAACCTCCCATTCCCCACCTTTTCTTTTCATTTTCATTTTCTATTCTCTCTCTCTCTCTTTCTTTTACTCTCAATCACCAAACCACATTCATCACACAAAATCGCAAAATAACACCACGAAACATCGCCGAATCATACCACTCGTTTGGAGAAAAGTGACCACGGCAACACGATCTATATTCCTATCTTTTCGGATTTCTCATCCGACACTTTGTAAGTTTCCGACAAATCCCGACATCTCTCGTTTTTGATCATTTTTACTAGTTTGTAGTTTAAATAGGCTTATTATGTTCATATAAGGGTTGGGTAAAAGATTTGGACCGAACGGAAACCGGAAAACTCATTTTCGGCACATTTTCCGGCCAACAGACCGCTACGTCGCACCTGGCCAGGGGCCTCTGCGACGTCGCGACCTACGTCGCATTAACTTGCGGACGTCGCACATAGCGACGTAGACTTTAACGTCGCAAACCGAACCAACGTCGCATTAGCGACGTCGCCCCCTACGTCGCATTGATTTGCGAAGGTCGCATCATGCGACGTACCTGCCTACGTCGCACCTTACGTCGCTTGCAACGTCGCATGCTACGTCGCACAAACCAGAACCTTGAAAACTTACATTTTCACTAAGTGTCGAACTTTTACAACCTCAAATCCTTATACGATACGACTTATAAAACACTTTGGGACACTTTTGTAAGTGCAAAACATCAATAATTTGATAATAATACTTAAAGTTTATTATTCCAAACTCGTCACCAACGGGTCGTACATTTTTATACAAACGATAACAAACCAGCATTCGGACACATTGGGTTGTATGAACAACTAGCCTAGATGATCTTGCGAGACATCTACTTACTTGACATTACGTGTTTAGGCATTTGGAAGTTACGGGTTCGGAGAACCAACTGTTGATATTACTTACTCGTTTATTGATATAAACGCACTTGCAAAGACTCAGGTGAGTCTTACGGCCCCACTTTTACTGTTTTATCTTATTGGGGGAGATACATGCTACTGATTTTTCTTGAATACAAGTACTAAACTGTTTACTATACCAAACGGAATTGCATGAGTTACTTACTATTTACTGAAGTCTCTCCATCATATATCGTTAGTTATGTACTTAAGCGCGAACAGTAGTTAATGGATCCATTAGGGAAATGACCCTCCCCGCCCGGGGTAGTAGCGCTACCACGTACCGTTACGTATAAACGGGCGACTATTATTTCGTTTACTTATGCTTGCTCAATTATGAGCATGTCACGGGAGCAACTGATTATTTACGGGTTAATCTTCGATTATGAGCCTCATGGCAATGGTATAACTTGATTACTTTACTTTTGCGAGATTTGCAAATACTTGATATATGCCTACGGGCACTACTGATGAAATCTTGTGTTCAAACTGATTATTTACTGATAAACCTGTGAGATTCACCAACCTTTTGGTTGACCCTTTTTAGCATGTATTCTCAGGTACACTTACGGAGTAGGATCACTCCAGGATTACTAGCTAGAGTCGCATGATTTCCAAACTGCATTTAACGGAGATTCTTTGGCATTATCTTTTGTAATTATGGTTATGTAATAGAATCTCCCGCCACATACGCGGACTCTAGGCTTACATATTTTTGTAAAGAAAACTATATGTTTTCAAACGATTTAATTATGAAATGTAATTATTTTACAAAACGTCTCATTTAGAGGTCGTTTGCTGTATATCTTGTGCTTTGTATATTGATTAGTAACACCCAAGTATGCTTCCGCAAATCATTAAATTTGGGGGTGTTACAGAGCCAAACGATATGGTGCTCGTGCCACCGGCGCAGCACCCGGTACGAGATCAATTGAGAACTCAACCTGTCTTGGTGGTAGTAGACCAGGCAGTTTTTTCGGGAAAGACTTCAGGAAAGTCTCGGACAATTGGTACATCATCAAGTCGCTTCTCCTCCGACTTTTTCTCCATGATGTGCGCGAGGATTGCGAGATAGCCCTTTTTCAGAAATTTGTGGGTTTTCAAGCAAGACATGATATTGAGTCTCGTCCCACCGGTCTCCCCCTGTATGATTAAAGTTCCACCGGTGGCGAGAGGTATACGAATAACTTTGTCGCCACAGATAATTTCAGCCCGATGCTTGGACAACCAGTCCATTCCAACAATGACATCGAAACTTCCTATCTTAACAGGCATGAGATCTATTGAGAAAATTTCGTCGGCTAGATTTAAAGTGCAATTAGGGATCACACTCTTGGTTTCCATAAGTTTACCGTTTGCAAGCTCTACCATGTACTTAACATCTAAGGCAACCGGGGTGATGTCAAGTAGTGGGCAAAACTCATCAGAAATAAAACTCCTATCAGCACCGGTATCAAACAGAATTGAAGCAGTTAAGTTGTTGAGGAGGAACATACCCGTGACCACATTTGGGTCTTTGCGGGCGTCCCCGGAGTTGATGACGAAGGCTCTACTTCGGGTGTTGTTGTTGTTGTTGCTCTTGTTCTTCAGTTTGGGACATGCATCCCTGAAATGTCCTCTTTCCCCACATTCGTAACAGGTTTTGGGTTGTTGGTTGTTGTTTTGTGATTTAGGGGCTTGGCAGTCTTTGGATGAATGCCCGTACTTCCTGCAGTTGTTGCAAGGAGATCTGCAGGGGCCATGGTGGTGGTAGTTACACTTGGAAGAATATGGTCTGTCCCCAGTGTAGGTGCGTTTGGGTTCGGTGTTGGTGTTGTAAGCTTGGATGGCGTTGGACTTTTTGTTTTGGTGGCTGCTGTGTGGTTCGGTGGATTTACGTTTGTTGTTGTTGGATTTCTCTCGGCTGACCACCAGTGCCATGAGCTCGTGTGCTAGCCTGATAGCACTTTCAGTGGTGGCTGGTTGTGATGAGGCGACACTTCCTTGAATGTTCTCGGGAAGGCCGCGGATGTATTTCTTAACTCCCTTTTTCTCTGGTTCCACCAGACTAGGGCACAGGGACGCGTATTGCTGGAACTTGATGGTGTATCCCTCAATATCGGTCCCCTGCACAGCTAGTTGCCAGAACTCCTCTTCTAATCGGTGTATCTCTTCCTCGGGACAATACTTCTCCCTCAGTTTGTTCTTCAACTCGGCCCAAGGTAGTTGATTAGCTATCTCAAGACCCACAGAGTTGGCATGGGCGTTCCACCATGTGAGGGCTCCTTCCTGAAAAGTGTAGGCGGAAAACTTTACCTTGTTTTCCTCGGTGCAGTTGCGTAGGCTGAAAACAGATTCTATGCGTTCTATCCATCGGCTCAAACCAATAGCACCTTCCTTGCCCTTGAAGTATAGTGGTTTGCAGTTCAGAAAGTCCTTATAGGAGCAGGGTCTGGGTGGTGGAGCATTGTTAGCTGTGTCCTCGCTACTGGGTGGTGGTGTTCGGGCAGCCAAGGCTTGGGTCACACTTTGGGCAATCAGCCCCGCGATCTCAGCTTCACTAAGGGTGATTTGTCGGCGGGGAGGCATGAGGCTGAGTAAGAAAGAACAAGGAAAGGAAGTAAGATACTAGTCCGAAATTCATGATATATCACCACAGATGTACATATATAAGATGGTAATATACAACATCTCAAGGTAAAAATCAATAACGTGAGATAATTAATAGAAATCGTCAATTGATATTTCGAAGCCAAATGATTACAGACGATTTTGAGTCACAAGTTTCAAAAGTTACAGACTTAGATGTTTTACAAAAATGCCGGGAATTGTTACATCGGTTGAATTACATAGGCCCTAATAAAGTAGTTAACTGGTTACAAGTTACAGACTGATCTAATCTTGATGCAGATTAATCCGCTCCATCAGCGCGACAAGGCGGTCCACGGTTTCTGCAAGTTTGTTGGTTTGCCTGGCGTTGTCTTCAACCAAGGCCAGTCGTTGTACTAGTGCTCGAGAATGATCCTCAGTCTCCTGTGAACGCAGTTCACATTCCTCTAGTCGGTTTCTTATGAGTTCATCCGCACCTAATTCAGCGGTCATTGAATCCTGAATTATGCTTCTAGAGAGGCTGGTATCTTCTTGTTCTCGCTGGAGTTGTGATATGCGGTCAAGAGCTTGGCGAAGCAGGTAGGTCATTCGGTGTTGTTCCCGTTCGAGATTTTCGAGCCTTTGCTCCTGACGGCGGAGTTGGGTAGTCAACACTGGCACCGAGAGATGTGCCGAGTTCTGAGAGTTATGAGCAGGATAGGGGTTGCTTCGAGGTGTCCTAGTGGTCCTCCTTGCTATTCGCGGGTTTCGAGATTCTTGCGGATGAGAGCGTGACGAATTGGGTGATGGGTTTGCCATTCTGAGACAAGGTGTGAAAAGAGTGAGGTCTACTTATGTATATATATAAGTATGTAACACATAATAGCCTAGGGTGTCTAGCACAGACTTGTTTCGAGTCCCGGTTCTCTCGAGGTCAGAGTCAACTAGTGTATCCTGTTCAGCCATAACTTCCTTCAGATCTTACATCATCTTTATTTAATTGTACATAGTTGATCAGGCTATGTTAAATTAAATTCGTATGCTGTAATCTCTGAACTGGTTATACCTAATAGGGAATACTGCCTAACGGTCATAGTCTGGGCCCACTAAATGCAACCTAGTTCACTATAACCTTTGTCTCTGATACCAATCTGTGACACCCCCAAAATTTAATGATTTGCGGAAGCTCGATTTGGGTGTCACTAATCAATATACAAAGCACATAAGATATAACGAATGACCACTATATGCGTCGTTTTAAACTTGTATTAATAAAGTAAACGTTTACATCAAAATTACTGTTACATTAGCTCGGTTCCTGAAATTGAGAGATTACATAGCATAATTACTTTTACAAAATATAATAATGCAATCAAATCTCTAATTGTATGTATGCTGACTCGAACTAATAATCCCTGCCTGTGCAGCCAACCTACTGCTGGGTACCTGTGATACATGCTAAAATGGGTCAGCGAAAACGCTGGTGAGCTCACAGGTTTGTATGTCAATGTATAGTTGTAAGAACCGCAAGATTTATATTGAATTTAAAATGAAATTAAGCAAAATAAAAGTTATACAATCCATGAGCACATAGTCTGAGCTTAACTTGAGCGCTAGGTCCAATTAAGGAAACCTAACTGATTTGCCTCCTACGAGTGTCTAATCCACACTCGTCTTCCCAAATGCTAATACATCCGTTTGACCGGTTAGTACGTGCTAACCCGGATGAGGATTGTCAATCTCATATGATATCATATACTAACATTCACGCTAAAATATTAGAGACTATGCTATAGAGGACTTTAAATTGATTAGCTTGAAACTCATGTAGTATTTGAAGGTTGGTACTTGCGTTCTACTTGTAAAACAAAATAGAGCAGTAATATCACACCCCTAGTTGTAAAATAGTGAAAATGGGGCCATGAAACTCACCTGAGTCTTGAAATGTTTAATTTAATAAACTTGAAGTAATTAGCTGTGAATTGATGTCCAAGGACTTGAAACCTAAATGTGTTCACGACACTTGATTGTTATTAATTGTACCGGTATCTCGAAAGACTACCCTTGTAGTTGTTATACAACTATATATGTCCAATTTACTACTATCTTTTTGATTGTATTGTTACAAGTTACTACGACTTGTTTGATTGAATTAATACAAGTTACAACGACTTGTTTGATTTTGAAGTATGTTTTGAAAACGCGTACGGCACGTTGGTGGTTTAGTTGAAATAATAATCTCGACATATCTATATTTGTTTGAAGTGTTATGCTTGAAAAACATATTTCAATGTCCCTTAGAAGTTATATTGTTTAATCGTTTGAAGTCCCGAATGTCTAACACTTAGTATGGAATTAAATGGTAAATCTGCTGTGTTTTGCGACACTATATGCGACACAAGGACACGTCATGCGACACAAAGGTTGTGTCGCATAAAAGTGCGACACAATATCTATACGACACAAGGGTTTTGTCGCATAGATTCGAGATGCTGATTCAACAGCGACATAGTGCTTGTGTCGTATAGAAATACAACATAGTATGCGACATAGAGTACGACACAATATTGTGTCGCACGAGTTACGACACTAAAGGTTTGGTACGACACAAGATGTGACATAACGGGTTTTATGCGACATAACAGGCAAAATACGACACTACATGCGACACAAGGCTTGTGTCGCATTGAAGAACACCAGCCCAGAAAACAGCGGCTGTCGAGATTTTTTCGGCCAAAACTCAAATCAAACTCATTTTTAAGCTATAAAACCTTGTTATCTTCCTAGTATTGGACATATATAAGTTGTGCAAACATCAAAACATCAAAATATTACATCAAAATGAACAAATCTAAGTTTTTAGAGATTTCCTTACAAATGCAAATCGAAGGAGATGGAGTCCGAAAATGATGTTGATGCTTTTGTTAATCTTGTTCCCCTTGTAGTGGTGATTCTGAAAATGTGATTTTTGTTGTCGGTTTTGCAAGATCCGAAAATTGACGATTTTTGGTTGAGAGGTTTTGGTGTATGTGTGTGTTTTGTTGAAATGGAAATGAAAGAAAGAGGGGAGGAGAGGTGGGGTGTAGGTGAAAGCCTCACCTCGCAGTCTCCGTCCCGTGCTCCCCGTGGTGTTCGTTTTCTCCGTCATTTAACGTTTTAATAAATATTTTGCGCGTTAATTAACCATTTTAAAATACGAATTTTTGTTTAATAATCTAATTAAATTGTTTTACCAACTATCTATTAATTTAAAGATTTAAAATGTGATTTAAATAATTTGTGTACTTCGTTTTATTTGTTTGCGCGTTTGTATTTTTATTGTACGCATGTTATTTATACAATACGAATTGACTATGAAATATCACAATAGATAATATTCTGAATAAAATTGAGTTATTAGATAATATTTGTATTACTTAATAAAATTGTTCACCAACGTCCGTATTTATTGTATCGAAATTCATTCGATTTGAAACTCGTACGAGTTAAACAAACCGCATAATTGTGTAGATATATATTCAACAATATATATAATAATTGATACATTAATTAGCCTAACACAGAACTAATTACATGTATTAAAACTTGATTAGGCACTAAATTCTAGTCCTAAATTGACGGGTGTCACACAAACTTTCAAAACATCTATTGTATGCAATAAACTTGTAAAAAATCGCTATCGTATGGTGTGGTAGTCAATGATCTGCTCAAGTTTGCTCGTGCCACCACAAACCAATGTTAAAGAGCCATTTTGAGTTTGGCATGTACACATGGTAACCCGCTACATACAATAGAGATTTTTTACAAGTTAATTGCATACAATAGATGTTTTGAAAGTTTGTTACATACAATAGCGTTTTTTACAAGTTTATTACATACAATAGATGTTTTGAAAGTTTGTTACATACAATAGTAAAAAAGACAAAGTTAGATACATAACCAAATAATTAACCCTATTTTAATTCCTTGCATACTTTGATAGTTGATACAATATCGTCTTTAAACTTTTAGAGGTTCCGGGTAAGATTTACGTATTACATAAGGGTGGGGTTCAAATGAGAATAGGAATTTGTGTGAGGATGAGGGAACCAATGATATTGTGTCATGTGTACAAAGAGAATGTTCCAAATATACAAAACTCATTTACCCCCAACATCAATTATCTCACAAACGACAAATCAAAAAATTATGAAAATTGCACCATTAAATTTAGCGTTTTCTCCTCTTTGATTTGCCGTCCCTCAAGGCATACTTTCGACGAGTTTTTTTTTTTCCATCCTTTTTGTTGGATTTCACATTTACTAACACATGTGTTAAAGTGTTGCGTTTAGGGTTTAGGGTTTAGGGGTTAGGGTTTAGGGTTGGGGTTTGGGCGAAACCCCCAACCCTAAACCCTAACCCCTCAACCTCAAACCCTAAACTCTAAATGTTTTACAAAACTCTAAACCCTAAATCATACTAAACCCTAAACCCTGCTAAACCCTAACCCTAAATCCTAAACCTAAACCCTAGCCCTAACCCTAACCCTAACCACAAATCAAATGTACAGCCAATCACTAACACATGTGTTACTAATTTGTAAAACCCAACAAAAAATGAAAAAAACAAAAATTTGTCAAAAGTATGCCTTGAGTGACGGCAAATCGAAGAGGAAAAAGCGCTGAATTTTATGGTGCAATTTTCATGATTTTTTGACTTACCGTTTGTGAGATGTTTGAGTTTCAAAAATGTAGGAGAAATGAGTATTTGATGAAAATGAGTGGTTGAAATTGATTCCCCTATTTTCACTCAAAATTGATGTACTCATTTGAACTCTACTCTATTACATAAATCAGGTTCTAAAAATAGATGTGAAATAAATTGATTTATAGGGTTCAATGTGTAACAACCGCCAAATTAGGGCTAGTATTAGCGCCTAATTCTTTGTTAATACATGTAATTAGTTCTGTGATAGGCTAATTTATGTATCGGATTATATGTTGGTAAATATATACAACTTGGCGATTTGATTAAATCGTATGTAACTTAAATAGAATAAAATTCTATTCGATTAACACGGACGTTGGTGAACAAATGTTTATAAACTAAAATAACGCAATTATGACCGAAATACTATTTTATAATAGTTTGTAACTACCTTGTACTACTCGATAAAAACGTACACGATTTAAAAACAAAAGTAATTAAATTTAAGTTAAACTATTAAAGAGTTAAGGAAATAATTTAAATAAATATTTAACGCTTAAACGACGGAGAAAACGAACACCGCACGGAGCGCGGCGCGTGGACTGAAAAGTGGGGGCTTTCATCAAAAACCCCCAACTTTTCTTTTTCTTCTTCTCATTTCCATCCAATCTCTCTCTCTCCTCTCATCTTTTTCTTTCAACTAACAACCCACATTCATCACAAAAATCATCAAATAACACCATCAAACCTCGCCGAAACACATCGCTCGTTTGGAGAAAAGTGACCACGACAACACGATCTACATTCCTATCTTTTCGGATTTCTCATCCGACACTTTGTAAGTTTCCGACAAATCCCGAAATCTCTCGTTTTTGATCATTTTTACAAGTTTATGGCTTAAATAGGCTTAATATGTTCATATAAGGGTTGGGTAAAAGATTTGGACCCAACGGAAACCGGGAAACTCATTTTCGACAAAAATTCCGGCCATCAGACCGCTACGTCGCATTTGGCCAGGGGCCTCTGCGACGTTGCGGCCTACGTCGCACAAAAACCTCCACGTCGCACTAGCGACGCAGCCCCTTACGTCGCATTAAATTGCGGACGTCGCACATGGCGACGTAAACTTTAACGTCGCAAACCTCCACGTCGCATTAGCGACGCCAGCCCCTACGTAGCATTGATTTGCGAAGGTCGCATCATGCGACGTACATGTCTACGTCGCACCCGACGTCGCACCCGACGTAGCACCCTACGTCGCACCCTACGTCGCACATGACAGAACCTTGAAAACTCGGATTTTACTAAGTGTCGATCTTACACAACTTCCAATACTTATACTATACGACTTAACAAACATCATAGAACATACTTTTCTATTACAATCACTCTAAATTGCGTTATTAACGATAAAACTTTAATTATAACAAACCACCAACGGGCCGTATATACTTTGACACGAACGTGAACGAACCAACATTTAACACAACGGGGTATGAACAACTAGCCTAGATGGTCTTGCGAGACATCTACTTACTTAACCTTATGTGTTTAGGCACTAGAAGGTTACGGGTTCGGAGAACCTACTTGCTTTACTACTACTTGCTAATTACTACTGCTCGACTCAAGTGAGTCTTACAGCCCCACTTTTACTGTTTTATACTTTGGGGTGAGATACTTAGCAACTGTTTTACGTATGAACACAATGTACTGAACTGAAAACATTACTGATTACAAACAAACGCATGAGTTACTTTTATCCACTGAAAGCCTCCTAATCGTAAGTTGTTAGTTATGGACTTAAGCGCGATTACTAATAGATGGATCCATTTGGGACTGACAATCCCTGTCTGGGGTGGTAGCGCCACCACATACTGATTTACACGTAGAAACAGACATATTAGTATTTGTTACATATGAGTGTGCGGATAGCACTCACGGGGGTACGTGATTTATTTCACACTACACTGTTAAGCTTCAACTTATGAGCTCATGGCACTGTACTGATTTACTTACTTTGCTGGATAGCAATACGGGTACATACTTGTGGTTCATGACACTTACTTATTACTAAACCTGTGAGATTCACCAACCTTTTTGGTTGACACTTTTTAGCTTTGTATCTCAGGTACACATACGGAGTAGGATCACTCCAGGATTACTAGCTAGAGTCGCATGATTTCCAAACTGCATTTAACGGAGATTCTTTGGCATTATCTTTTGTAACTTTGATTATGTAATAGAATCTCCCGCCACATACGCGGACTCTAGGCTTACGTATTTTTGTAAAGAAAACTATATGTTTTCAAACGATACAAATTATGAAATGTAACTATTTTACAAACGTCTCATTTAGAGGTCGTTTACTATTAATCTTGTGCTTTGTATATTGATTAGTAACACCCAATGTATGCTTCCGTAAACCGTTAAATTTGGGGGTGTTACAGATTGGTATCAGAGCCTAAGGTTGTAGTGAACTAGGTTGCATTTAGTGAGCCTAGACTATGACCATTAGGCGGTATCCCTTATTAGGTATAACCGGTTCAGTGATTACATCATACGAGTTTAATTTAACATAGCCTGATCAACTATGTACAATTAAGCAAAGACGATGTAAGATCTGAAAGGGGTTATGGCTGAACAGGGTACAATAGAAGACTCTGACTTCGAGAGAACCGAGACTTAAACATGTTTATGCTAGACACTCAATAGGCTATATTATATAGGGACTATATGAATATAGGCCTCAATCTTACTAACGCTTTGTCTCAGAAATGGCAAACATCCCATCCGATTCATCTCGTTCTCAATCCGGGTCGCAGAACCCAAGGGTAGCAAGGAGGAACAACAGGTTGCCTCGAGCTGGCCCGTACTCTACTCACTTCACCGTGCCAGCCTTAGCTGCTAGGGTGAACCAACACGAGCAACGACTTCGCACCATGGATGTCGTGTTGCAAGAAACCAACGAAAACTGGCGACTTACATCTCTTGAACGCATCGAACAAGTCTCTGAGAATCACGAAACCACCGTTACTAATGTGGACATTCTTCTCAACAGAGTGGTGGAGATAAGCGTGGAAACCACTCTTTTGAAACGCAGACTTGAGGAGTGTGAACAACGCTCACGGGAAACGGAAGAATATACCCGCGGATTGGTACAGCGACTAGCATTAGCTGAAGACAATGCTCGACAAGCCAGTAGACTTGCAAATACTGTGGATCGTCTCATCGAAATGATGGAGCAGATTAACCTACGTTAAGACTAGCGTAGTCTTTGTTTTGTAAACTATCCTGTAATCTAGTAACTATCTAAGTACTACTCTATGTTTCAGTCGGATGTAACAATTCCCGACATCTTTTGTAATACATCTGTAGGATGTAACCTTTGAACTCGTATCATCTATCAAATATTTCTTACTGATTCAACTCATATTAATTGCCATAATTCTTTTTCATGTTGATGTTATGTATTACCACATTTATACATGTACATCTGAAATAAATACAACTTTCTTGCAAAATCTCATTATCTTCATTTCTTTTATTGAAGAGTCATGCCGCCAAAGTCAAGACCTTACACTGACGCTCAGATCACTTCACTCATAACCCAGGCTGTTACTGAAGCCTTGGCTCGAAATACTCCACCAAACTCCACAAGAAACAGCGATGCCGCTGAAACCTCTGCTGCTAAACCTTGTTCATACAAGGATTTTCAAAACTGCAAACCCTTGAGCTTCAAGGGAACTGAAGGAGCCATCGGACTTATCAGATGGTTCGAAAAGATGGAATCCGTTTTCCGCATCAGCAAATGTGCGGAAGACGACAAGGTCAAATTCTCCACCTGCACCCTCGAAGATTGTGCCCTCTCGTGGTGGAATTCCTATACCCAGTCTGTGGGTATTGACACCGCTTATCTACTCCCTTGGGAGGATCTGAAGAAAATGCTCACTGATGAGTATTGCCCGTCCGAACAACTCCACAAGCTGGACGAAGAGTTCTGGAACTTAAAAGTGCAAGGAACTGATATCGTTGGATACACCACCAGATTCCAACAACTAACCGTTCTTCGCCCAGCTATGGCAGGTACTGGGCCCGACAAGATTAAGAAATACATCCGCGGCCTCCCTGAACCCGTCCGGGGAAACGTCGCCTCATCAAACCAAACCACTCTTCATGGTGCCATTCGGTTGGCCCATGAACTTCTGGCTATGAATGAGGACCCAGAACCACCCACTCCATCCTCCAACAGCAATAAACGAAAATGGTCCGACAACCACAACAACCACCAAAACAAGAAACCTGAAACCATTAAAGCCTACACCTCCAGTTCTGATGACAAGGGGGCGTACAAGGGAACCAAGCCCTATTGCTCGAAGTGCCAACGACACCACTTTGGTTCGTGTCCCTGTAGCAAGTGTAAGAGATTTGGACACTTGGCTAAGGACTGCAGATCAAACACCACTGACACCAACACCTCTGCACCAAAGACTTGTTATGGGTGCAACGGTACGGGGCATTTCAAGAAAGACTGCCCGAAACTGAACAACAACAACAACAAGAACAACAACAATGCTCGAGGAAGAGCTTTTGTGCTGAAATCTGGGGAAGCCCGTCAAGACCCGAATGTGGTCACGGGTACGTTTCTTCTCAACAACTTGACTGCATCTGTGTTATTTGATACTGGTGCTGATAAGAGCTTTATTTCTGATGAATTTTATCCACTACTTGACACCACACCCATTGCCCTAGATTCTAAGTACACGGTAGAATTGGCAAACGGAAAACTTATTGAGGCCGATAGTGTGATACCTGATTGCACTTTGAACCTAGCTAACGAGCTCTTTTCCATTGACTTGATACCTGTCGAAATCGGCAGCTTTGACATCATCGTCGGTATGGATTGGTTGTCCAAGCACCGAGCCGAAATCGTTTGTTTCGAGAAAATTGTACGCATTCCTCTCGTCACCGGTGGAACTTTGAGCATACAAGGGGAGACCGGTGGGACGAGAATAAATATCATTTCTTGCATGAAAACCCGAAAATACTTGAGAAAAGGGTATCAGGCAATCCTCGCACACGTTATGGAGAAAAAGTCGGTGGAGAAGCGACTTGAGGATGTGCCTATTGTTCGAGACTTCCCAGAAGTCTTTCCTGAAGACTTGCCTGGCCTACCGCCAACTAGACAAGTCGAGTTCTCTATTGATCTTGTGCCCGGCGCAGCACCCGTGGCACGAGCCCCTTACCGACTAGCCCCGTCCGAACTTCAGGAGTTGTCTACTCAGTTACAGGAACTCCTGGACAAGGGATTTATTCGACCAAGTTCCTCGCCTTGGGGAGCTCCGGTCCTGTTTGTGAAAAAGAAAGACGGTTCTTTCCGCATGTGCATCGACTACCGTGAACTCAACAAATTAACCGTCAAGAACCGTTACCCACTTCCTCGCATTGATGACCTGTTTGACCAACTTCAGGGATCGAGTTTTTACTCAAAGATCGATCTACGGTCTGGTTACCACCAACTCCGAGTTCGTGATGAAGATATTCCTAAAACCGCTTTCCGAACTCGCTACGGGCATTATGAATTCCAAGTGATGCCATTCGGCTTAACCAACGCACCGGCTGTATTCATGGACCTTATGAATCGGGTGTGCAAACCTTACCTTGACAAGTTTGTTATCGTCTTTATCGATGACATCTTGATTTACTCGCGCACTGAACAAGAACACGCGCAACACCTGAAAACCATCCTAGAGCTGCTCAAACACGAAGAGTTATACGCCAAATTCTCTAAGTGTGAGTTCTGGATGCAAACCGTTCAATTCCTTGGACACGTCATTGATAATCAAGGAATTCATGTCGATCCTTCGAAAATCGAGGCTATCAAATGTTGGCAAGCACCTACAACACCGACCGAGGTACGCCAATTCTTAGGACTCGCCGGATACTACAGGCGATTCATTGAGAATTTTTCGAAAATAGCCCTACCTCTCACTGCCCTGACTCAAAAAGAAAAGAAGTTCGATTGGACTGACAAACAGGAGTCGGCTTTTCAACTACTAAAACAAAAACTCTGCAGTGCACCTATCTTATCTTTACCCGAAGGCAACGATGACTTCGTGGTATACTGTGATGCTTCACACCAAGGTCTTGGTTGCGTGCTGATGCAACGAGACAAAGTCATCGCTTACGCCTCTCGACAACTCAAGGTCCACGAAAAGAATTACACAACTCATGACCTAGAGTTGGGGGCTGTTGTATTCGCTCTGAAAATCTGGAGACACTACTTATACGGTACCAAGTGTACAATCTTTACTGACCATAAAAGTCTCCAACATATCTTCGATCAAAAGGATCTCAACATGAGGCAACGTCGATGGGTCGAGTTGCTCACTGATTACGATTGCGAAATTCGCTATCATCCAGGCAAGGCGAATGTCGTCGCCGATGCCTTAAGCCGAAAAGAACGAGTGAAACTACTTCGAGTTCGAGCTCTCAGCATGACCATTCACAACGACCTCATCAATCAAACACTCGCCGCTCAACTCGAAGCACTCAAACCAGAAAACTTGATAAACGAGGCCTTGCGGGGCATGGACAAACAATTCGAAACCAAACCTAACGGGGCCAAATATTTCTCGAATCGAATCTGGTTGCCAAGTTTTGGGAACCTGCGAGACTTGGTGATGGATGAAGCTCACAAGTCTAAATACTCTATACACCCCGGGGCCGACAAAATGTATCACGGCATCAAGGAAATGTACTGGTGGCCCAACATGAAATCTGACATTGCAACCTATGTTGGCAAGTGTCTTACTTGTTCCAAAGTTAAAGCTGAACACCAGAAACCTTCCGGTTTGCTACAACAACCCGAAATACCACAATGGAAATGGGAGCAGATCACCATGGATTTCATTACTAAACTCCCGAAAACTTCGAACGGTTGCGATGCCATTTGGGTGATCGTCGACCGACTCACTAAATCTGCTCATTTCCTAGCCATCAAGGAAACTGATAAGATGGAACGTTTGACACGGATCTACCTGAAAGAGATCGTGTCAAGACACGGCGTGCCCATCTCAATCATCTCCGACCGAGACGCTCGGTTTACTTCTCGCTTCTGGCAATCATTACAGAAATCTCTTGGTACTCGTCTGGATATGAGTACGGCTTACCATCCTCAAACCGATGGCCAGAGCGAACGAACCATACAAACACTGGAAGACATGCTACGAGCCTGCGTAGTTGACTTCGGTAAAAACTGGGAAAACCACTTGCCGTTGTGCGAGTTCTCGTACAACAACAGTTATCACACCAGCATAAAGGCTGCACCCTTCGAGGCACTGTACGGTCGTAAGTGCCGATCACCTATCTGTTGGACTGAGGTGGGGGATGCACAACTCACCGGTCCAGAAATCATACATGAAACAACTGAAAAGATCATCGGCATACAAAACCGACTAAAAGCCGCACGTGATCGTCAGAAAAGCTATGCTGACGTGAGACGCAAACACCTCGAATTCCAGGTTGGAGATCGAGTACTTCTGAAAGTCTCACCCTGGAAAGGTGTCATTCGATTCGGAAAGCGAGGCAAACTGAATCCCAGGTACATCGGACCATTCGAAATCCTTGAAAAGATTGGTCCAGTGGCATACCGCCTGCAACTTCCTGCTGAACTTAGCAGCGTTCACAACACATTCCACATTTCTAATCTGAAGAAATGTCTGTTTGACGAGACACTGATTATACCGCTCGACGAAATTCAGATCGATGATAAACTTCATTTTGTCGAGGAACCTATGGAAATAATGGACCGCGAGGTCAAACAACTAAAACAGAGTCGTATTCCCATCGTAAAAGTCAGGTGGAATTCTATACGTGGTCCTGAATTCACCTGGGAACGGGAGGACCAAATGCGACAGAAATACCCACATCTCTTCCCAGACAACGCACCGACCGTGCAATCAAGCTAATTTCGGGACGAAATTCTTTTAACAAGGGGAGAATGTAACAACCGCCAAATTAGGGCTAGTATTAGCGCCTAATTCTTTGTTAATACATGTAATTAGTTCTGTGATAGGCTAATTTATGAATCGGATTATATGTTGGTAAATATATACAACTTGGCGATTTGATTAAATCGTATGTAACTTAAATAGAATGAAATTCTATTCGATTAACACGGACGTTGGTGAACAAATGTTTATAAACTAAAATAACGCAATTATGACCGAAATACTATTTTATAATAGTTTGTAACTACCTTGTACTACTCGATAAAAACGTACACGATTTAAAAACAAAAGTAATTAAATTTAAGTTAAACTATTAAAGAGTTAAGGAAATAATTTAAATAAATATTTAACGCTTAAACGACGGAGAAAACGAACACCGCACGGAGCGCGGCGCGTGGACTGAAAAGTGGGGGCTTTCATCAAAAACCCCCAACTTTTCTTTTTCTTCTTCTCATTTCCATCCAATCTCTCTCTCTCCTCTCATCTTTTTCTTTCAACTAACAACCCACATTCATCACAAAAATCATCAAATAACACCATCAAACCTCGCCGAAACACATCGCTCGTTTGGAGAAAAGTGACCACGACAACACGATCTACATTCCTATCTTTTCGGATTTCTCATCCGACACTTTGTAAGTTTCCGACAAATCCCGAAATCTCTCGTTTTTGATCATTTTTACAAGTTTATGGCTTAAATAGGCTTAATATGTTCATATAAGGGTTGGGTAAAAGATTTGGACCCAACGGAAACCGGGAAACTCATTTTCGACAAAAATTCCGGCCATCAGACCGCTACGTCGCATTTGGCCAGGGGCCTCTGCGACGTTGCGGCCTACGTCGCACAAAAACCTCCACGTCGCACTAGCGACGCAGCCCCTTACGTCGCATTAAATTGCGGACGTCGCACATGGCGACGTAAACTTTAACGTCGCAAACCTCCACGTCGCATTAGCGACGCCAGCCCCTACGTCGCATTGATTTGCGAAGGTCGCATCATGCGACGTACATGTCTACGTCGCACCCGACGTCGCACCCGACGTCGCACCCGACGTAGCACCCTACGTCGCACCCTACGTCGCACATGACAGAACCTTGAAAACTCGGATTTTACTAAGTGTCGATCTTACACAACTTCCAATACTTATACTATACGACTTAACAAACATCATAGAACATACTTTTCTATTACAATCACTCTAAATTGCGTTATTAACGATAAAACTTTAATTATAACAAACCACCAACGGGCCGTATATACTTTGACACGAACGTGAACGAACCAACATTTAACACAACGGGGTATGAACAACTAGCCTAGATGGTCTTGCGAGACATCTACTTACTTAACCTTATGTGTTTAGGCACTAGAAGGTTACGGGTTCGGAGAACCTACTTGCTTTACTACTACTTGCTAATTACTACTGCTCGACTCAGGTGAGTCTTACAGCCCCACTTTTACTGTTTTATACTTTGGGGTGAGATACTTAGCAACTGTTTTACGTATGAACACAATGTACTGAACTGAAAACATTACTGATTACAAACAAACGCATGAGTTACTTTTATCCACTGAAAGCCTCCTAATCGTAAGTTGTTAGTTATGGACTTAAGCGCGATTACTAATAGATGGATCCATTTGGGACTGACAATCCCTGTCTGGGGTGGTAGCGCCACCACGTACTGATTTACACGTAGAAACAGACATATTAGTATTTGTTACATATGAGTGTGCGGATAGCACTCACGGGGGTACGTGATTTATTTCACACTACACTGTTAAGCTTCAACTTATGAGCTCATGGCACTGTACTGATTAACTGATTTACTTACTTTGCTGGATAGCAATACGGGTACATACTTGTGGTTCATGACACTTACTTATTACTAAACCTGTGAGATTCACCAACCTTTTTGGTTGACACTTTTTAGCTTTGTATCTCAGGTACACATACGGAGTAGGATCACTCCAGGATTACTAGCTAGAGTCGCATGATTTCCAAACTGCATTTAACGGAGATTCTTTGGCATTATCTTTTGTAACTTTGATTATGTAATAGAATCTCCCGCCACATACGCGGACTCTAGGCTTACGTATTTTTGTAAAGAAAACTATATGTTTTCAAACGATACAAATTATGAAATGTAACTATTTTACAAACGTCTCATTTAGAGGTCGTTTACTATTAATCTTGTGCTTTGTATATTGATTAGTAACACCCAATGTATGCTTCCGCAAACCGTTAAATTTGGGGGTGTTACACAATGAAAGTAATTCTTAATGATACGAATTTCAAATAATTTAATTTTTTCTCTAATAGTTATTGTTCAAATTTCAGTTGTTAATTCTTAACTCTTTTAGTCAAACTCTAATATGGCAATTCAATTGTCAATTTTAAGCCCTTTAATCGACATATATATTTCGTTAAAATATATATTTAGTCTAAGTTTAGTTATTAACAAAAACTTAATTACTTCAAAATAAAAAGAGATTTCGATTTATTACGTCATCATCGTGTATTCATGTATATTACACGTATAACACTATCTGACAAATATTCGAAGGTCTCCGAAATTTAAAGGCCCTGAGTGGTCGATCACCTCGCCCACCCTTAAAGACGGCCGTATTGATATACTTGTAAAGTTGTAGTATGATAAATTAACAAATAAATCCAACCATATTGTATCATTCTATCATATACGGGGGACGTTATAACATTTGACAACTGCTGACACAAGAAACATGAAGTTCGCCGCACATCGTAGTTAATCGAGACAATTTGAAAAATTGAATTAAAACTCGATAAATTGATAGAATGACTGATGTTTAATGTTTTAAATGAAAACCTTATAAAGATTGATGTTGTAAAGTTTTTAATCGAACAAGAAAAGCTAGGAAGTGGAATAATAACGGAAAGCTAATTTAATTTAAGTCATAAAGGACAAAATACTAAAAAATGTAACACCTAAAAAATGTTAATCTAGCAAATAATGAACTTGTACGAGCCTGAAGACAAGTGTTCGATCAGTTGAGCCTATATGTAAGTCTATGTCACAGTAAGGTGCACCGTTTAAAAATCAATGATAACACTGTTAACACACCAATAAGTTTTTAAATTAATCTATACTAGCTCGTCTTAAGTGATTGATCGATAATCCGTACTACCGCTGTTTACAACATATACAACCGAAATAAAATTTACAAACTATACATTGATTTTGTTTAGTTAGAACTTGCATATGCTAAATTGAGTCCAACTCTAAAAAAATAGCATATGTGTATTCGTTTAGATCGCGAACTAACTATATATCCATTTCGTAGCATATATCGTATTTGTAATCAAGTCATAACGACATGAAAATTCTTGGTGACAGAGACTTCAAATTAAAACAGGACATATATATTAGATGTAATGTACAGTAATATTTATTCCATAACAAAAGTGTAACCAATTACTTTTACAGCCTGCAGATGTGTATGCAGGATTGCAGGGACATATATCCAGCTTGTATAGGTCCAACCCTATCCATACAATAAATAAAAAACGTCGTCAACGTTGAGTCGTTTGGATCGAAGGGAAACTACGTAACGGTTAGAAACCTGCAGGAATTGATGAGAATGGGTCCATATATCTGTGTAGCATATATATGTTGATTGAAACTAGACATGAAGAACGCATATATGCAGGATAATAATATGCATATGCAGTCATCAATAATACATGTCAAGAAACAAAATTGCGCACCACATTTCTTGCGTGATTTGTATAACTGTGAGATTCCAAACAGCACCCTTTAATATGAAATATATTTTATTTTATTTCATGGAAGCTCTGCTATTAATAAGTGACATATCTTTCATAACGGACTCTTTTCTACGGATTCATTTATAACATTTGGGACCATTGTTTAAGTTAAAATGATCTATATAATTGTTAGTCCACGTCATTTTTGATGAAATCTCATTCGATAAGAAATGTTTGTGGGATACTGGGATCAATATATATACAAAGATGGGAAAATTTCATATATATCCCTAAAAACTATGAACATATATATCCAACCAAACTTCATATATATCCCTACAAACTATTTAAACTCTCATATATATCCATTCCTCCAATTAAATAAATAAATAAAAATATAACCGGCAGTTTAAGTATCATTTTCGTTTGGAATTATATAACTGCATGAAAAAGCTCACCAAAATCAAACGTCTTTGATCAACAACAAAAAGGACAAACTATTGTGAACATCTGTTAACAATCAAATGCCAATCGGTGGATACAAACAGGACACGAGAGACATGAAATTCTAGACAATAGGCCTTCCTAATTTTTCAACCCCAACAACATATTATAGTAGTATAGTAATGGAGTATTATGTATGGAGAATGAAAATTAATTCAAAGCCACTGGTAAAAATGAAAAGCAAAGCTTTGTATAGCAACTTTGACTATTACTTTGACATTTTGTTCCTTCAACTCTTCAAGGGACGTTTTGAAGAAGTGTTTCTCCATTGCAGACCCACAACTACTAAAGCTCACCGGAATCAGTTTATTGTATGCAAATGACGAAACACAAAGCAGGGAAGTTTGTATTTGGCGGGCAATTTTTGTGATTGGCGCCGTGGTTGAGATAAGAAAGAAGGTTAAAATTTTGATCAGTTACAACGATGATTCAGTTGTGTGGTTTTATGGATTTATTTGTATTTATTTATTTATTTAATTGGGGGAAATGGATATATATGAGAGTTTAAATAGTTTGTAGGGATATATATGATATTATGAAGTTTGGTTGGATATATATGTAATTTTCATAGTTTTTAGGGATATATATGAAATTTTCCCTACAAAGATAAGCAAGTATAGCGTGTGGGTGCTTTCCTTTATGAACAAGGGTCTCTCGGTGGTCTTCGTGCAAGCAGTCTCTATACTTTTAGGTAGATATATGACTGTTTAGTGTTTACATCTTACCACCTCATTCCCCGCACTTGGCTGGCGGGATTGTGTAGTATTGTTGTTGTTGATAATCAAGTATGTCATGTATATCATCCAATAAAACATGACACCAGGTTATACTATATATGTTGTTAATTGATTATTCTTTTTAGATAGGTATGTTCAATTCCCCTTTTTGATCTAAGAAACTTACATTAGAGCATTTATTCCTTCTTATTTCCATCAATCATTTATAACTCTTGCATATAGTTTAAGATGATGGTAAAATGGGGATCAAATGAGTTGGGAGTAATAAATTGTTAGGATTTTTTTTAGAGGATAAACGATACGACAAAAAAAAAATGGCTTTTTACAAAATGAGGTGTACCAATTATATTAAGAGAGAGAACAATGATAGCGAAAAAGAAAAGCATGTGATTGGTTCACATCTTACTACGCATCATTTTGTAAAAATGTATTTGTAAAATTTTTGTGATTCTAGTATGACACGTCATCACTCGGTTCAATAACCTACCCTACACGTGGTCCAATCTGATTCTTCTCAAATTTACTTGATACAACTTGTGATTCATGGATCTCCGGTCGGGAAATCCAAGCTCCGTACTTGACTGCTATTAATTACGGAGTATCTCATATCAACACGAAATCTTTATTTTATTTTTATTTTTTATATAAGTGATGGTTTATCATTTTCATCCTAATCATTATTACTATTATCTATTAATCAAAGATGTGACAAAATCAACAAATAAGAAGTGACATTAAATCTACTCTATTGTTATAGTTTTATGGGATAATTCAATGTTTCTCAATAGATATATGCTTGAATTATGACATTATTGTAAAATAATATATATTACTATAAAAGATTAAATAAATAAAATAATGAAGTCACGTACCTATATATTTAGGTTATGTCGATTATGGTTCTCTACGAACTTTAACACAATACTTTTGGACCTTTGAAAAATTAGAGAAAATTCGAACATTAATCCATTATTGATAAGCGTTCTTCGTAAATTTGAATGTCAGTCAAGGAATAGAATGAAGTAAATTGATTCAGTTATATGATAGATGTGATTCGGTGCTTATACCTTGTTGTGTGTAAACTCAAATTTTACATTAAAACTTAACAAATCTTAGTACGTGTATATAAATTTGATGGACCTTCTACTTAAATGTTATCGGTTGATTTTAAGATGGAATTCCATTTAATCTTCTATGATATAAATAAGCTTGACCCAAGAGCAGGGGCGGAGTTAAGATTGTTTTTTAAGGGAGGGTAATTTTTTTTTTTTTTTCTTATCATTTTTGGTGGCAAAACTCATAAACTATCGCTAATGACATTGAAAAAAGATAACTTTTTTGTAATTTTAAATTTTTTTAGGGCAACGGCCCCTATCTTAGTATTGTTTGCCCCTGCCCAAGATTCAAAATTTGTAACTACATGGTTGATAAATTTTTACCAAATGCAGATAGAAGTTATTGTAAATGGTACTAAAAGATTGAATGGGTCAATTATTTGTTGGGGGGGAAATTGAAAGAAGTATGATTTGAAAGGCAGAAAAGGTGGTCCATTGAAGAAGGGGGTATCTTTGTATTGTTTTACAATCCAGCTTTGTAGATGAACCACATTGTTGATACTAGTAGTACAATGGTACAACTGGTAAAGCACGAAGGGGCCCTTTGGGTTTGGGTGTGGGCAGATGAATTGAAAATGACAAGTCTAAATAATAAAATTATTAAAAAAATGTTGCATATTATAAATTATAAAGGAAAATGATTGAGAGACGTAAGTATATAAGCCTAAATCTAGGCCTAAAGATATGATTGGAGGATGTGAAAAATTGATTGGATGAGATTAGGAGAGAGAAAAAAAGGAACCAATGAAAATGTTAGGTCTGTTTTTAGGCTTATGTAATTAGTCACATATAGCATTACTCAACTATAAATGGTAAATAAAGGTGTAGGGGAGTAGGCCTAGTGTAGGGTGGGGTTAGGGGGGAGCAAATAAGTATAAGAGTAATGAAAAAATAAAATCCTTGAGGTATCGATCTTGTTGTTGGAACAATCTGATTGGTCTTATATGATGTTACACGTTTTATATAGAAGAAACTCTGAATATGATTTTTGGTGTTTTGTTTGATTTATTGGCCGTATATACTTATCTTTTTTTGTTCAATGTTCCCCAACATGAGGAGAAGACAAAGGGAGTATTAATGGAATGTCATATGATGTTGGATTTTACTGAAAATACATATGGTTAAAAACAAATTTAACCATGTTGTCAACAGGTGTTATTTATATCTATTCGTATATGTTTACTATGAGTGCCAAAATGAATTGGTCGGGTCGGGTCACGGATCTAGATGGTTTATTTAGGAGGATGGGTCTCAACGGATCCGAATCAAATAGGTCTAGAGTCGAGTTGACTCATTGGGTTTCCACCAAATTTTTTTTAATTTGAGTGAAAAATGAAAAAAATGAAATGAGGTGGGAAAAAAAAATTACCCGCTAGACCTATCTAGACCCGTTGGTTAATTGTTATTCAATTGGAGGTTATATTAAATACTCATTTAGACCCATTCAAAGAAATGTGGAGACCCAACTAACCCATCACCTCATAAATATTAAAAAAGTTGACCCATAAATAATCAATAGGTCTAAAATTGACACCTCTAATGTTTACCAAGAGACCGTTGTGAATAAAGTGAGAGGATGTTGTTCATATCATGGTTGAATGTTGATATCGCTCGTTTTGTACATGTTTATCTCTCGCGATATCATTGTTTTTGTACTTGTTTCAAGTCGATTTCATGAACTTTTGGTACTTATTTAGTTGGAAATTGATTTCATGTGTTTAGGTTGAAGATTGAGAAAGAATGGATGAAAAGATGAGGATTTTGCTGATTTTGCTATGCTGCACCGTTTTGGCCATATCTCCCTCATACGAACTCGGATTGAGGTGATTCAGGCGGCCAAACGAAGCTAACTCAGAGCTCTACAATTTTCCAGAAGATGGTCAGCTGAAAAGAAAAGGTTCATAGCCGATCTGCTAAGTTTAGCCGATCGGCTTCTCTAGTGCAAAATCAAATCAGAAATTCGACCTTGTGCGTTGCCCAACATCATAGCCGATCTGCTTTGATAAAGCCGATCTGCTTTCCTAAAGCAGATCTGCTATGCCTTAGCCGATCTGCTTTCATGCGCGGGGAAGTCTATTTATGACCTGTTTTAGGGTTCCGCATCACACACACTCCACCCCCAATTTGGGGCAGCCTCCATGGCGATTTTTTTGGGTTTTCAAGCCATTTTCATCACCTTGAAGATATCTCATCATATTATATCATTCGGACACGAAGAATCATCATCCGAACATTGTAATCACTCGGTTTGCATCTTTATTCAATTATAATTATGTTTACTTTGCTTTCTCTTATTTCATGTGTTTATCTTGTTGTTATGATGATTAGTGGCTAGATTATTGTGCTTGTTTGGATGAACTAACTAGTTGATTAGGGGTGTATCTTTTGGTGTTAATTTATGCTTGAGTTTGTGAATCATCCATGGATTTGAATGCATTTAGTTGTTTGTTGTTATGAACTCTCGGCATTTTAGCTAAACAATTATAGCGAATGTTCTTTGTTTAATAAAAATACCTAAATGAGTTGTTTGTCATTTGTGGAACAAAGCATTTGATGATTGTAACAACACTAGTTAAATTCATACAAGTTAGCGATTATAGCGAATGTTTGTCGTGTGGATGATTTGCAAACTCTTAAAATCTTAATTTATGTTTAATCGGAGAACCTTGTGTGATTGAGCTTAATCTCGAGAATTTGACCATTTGGTGATTTACTAATTGATATAGCGAACGTTTTCAACCTAGTAAATTGCTATCGATTATTTATCTATAAATGATTGAACAAAATTGCGAATGTGGTTTTGGAATGTGTCAAATGATTTAGCTAAATGGTGCAAGTTTGTAACCATGACGAACGTCCGTTACTTGATTAAATCATAGGTTTGTTGATTGAAATTGAACGATAGGTCTTAGCGAACGTTGAGCTTACGTTTGATGAATATTACCTTAGCATATGTCTTAACCGGTTATACTTCTACACCCCGAAATCACTAGTGAAATAATCCAAGCAAGCATTGTTTTTAATATTTGAAGGTTTCCAATCAATCACTTTGACTCTTCAGAGTCCACCTGCCTAGATTAATTAAAGTTTGTAGTTTTTAAGCATCGTGACAATTCGGTCACACCAAACCCACATTTCCTTTTTATTTGTACAAATTAGTTACACTTGAATTGAATTCTTAAAACAACATTCCCTGTGTTCGAACCTAGACTTACCACTACTATACTACTACTCGACAGGGTCCACTGCCCGGTTGTGTTTTGGTCTAGCTCGGTACTTTCTTGTTCACTATTCAACGATAAATTTTATAACTAGATTTAGCACATCAAGTTTTTGGCGCCGCTGCCGGGGAATGTGATATTTTAAGATTTGAATTTAAGTGTAATTGATTGATTTTTTTTCCTGGGATTTATTCTTGGAAAGTTGCATTCTGTTTTTAGTAGTATAGAATCGGTGCATTTTACTGTTTTGTTGTTTTTGTTTTAGTAGATTTTATTGCTTTTGATTGTTGAAAGCGGATGAGACGACATGCCAATGGATTTATACAATGTTAGATTACGGCTTTTGGCAAAATATGGAAATTGCAATAGGGAGGACATTCCAATAATAGTGTTGCTGTTTTTGGAAGAATATCAAAATTGTGATTGTGATGACATTCCAATTATGATCTCTGATTACTTGAGGCTAGAAGTTTGCAACCTTCCATATGTCGGATATAATGATGAAACGGATGAGGATGAAGAAGAGAATGAAGAAAATTTTTACTCTCATGATGTTTCACAACTTGTTTTGCAGGATTCCAGCATGAGTGAGCTTAATTGGGTTGAAAACTCAGATTTGGAGGATGATGGAAGCATTGAATATGATGATGATTATTCTAACGATTATATTCCACGTTCTTCTAAATGTGTTTTTATAGATAGTGAGGATGAGGATGATTATTATGAATATGATAATCCCCCTCAACCCATCACACAAGCTGTTTTGCAGGAATCTAATTCATTTGAGCATGAACTAATGGAAAACTCAGCAGAATTAGAGTGTTCATATTCTGATTTTGTAGACAGCATGGAGGAGGAAGAATATGAAAGTTGTGTCATTCCTGATTTGGAAGCTGAAAATTCAGCAGCAACAACCTTTAGTTTGGAGGAAGAAGAACCAAATGTTTCATGTCAAGGTTCTAATGACATGGTTGATCATGATGACATTATAAAGGAGTTGCAAGAAATGCTTGAAATTGATGATGAAAAGCTGGAAGAACTTGTTCAAAGAGGATTTAAAGAGGAACAAATCCTAAATGCTGAATTTGACAAGTTGTATCAAGCTAATGGAGAGCAAGCACTAGCTGAAAATTTTGGTGGATATGATTCTACAATCATGGAATCTCAGTCAGGTTTGATATCACATTGTTTACTATGCAAATGTGAGTTTACAATGTTAGATGATCCAAAACCACCACATAAATTTTTAAACGAAATGACTTTTGGTGGTGGAATGGTAAAACTTAACATTGGTCATGAGCTTATGAATGAAATGCTTAGGTGTGATAATCTTGCTAGTTTGGACAAAACTAGTGAAAGTGTATTTATACACTACTTTGAGGAACCACCCGATTGCTTTTCAAGTGTTAAAAATCATTTATACTTAAGGGTGGTACTCACTAGATTCCTAGTTGAGTCATTGGAGGTTTGGAAAGTTCATACTCTTGTCACTAGTATTTCTTTAAGAATGTGGTGTAAAAATGATAAATCAAAAGAAAACGTTCTCAAAAACGAGTATGAAGTAAAATGTGAGAAAATGACAAGTTCACACATAGGACTGATTGTGTGGGAACTTGAACCCGATTGAAAACGATCACATTTTTTGGTTGAGTCAAGCTTTGAGACTCGTAAATAAACCAAGCACCTTGCGGGAGGTGAACCCGTATCTTGAAGTGATGATTGAAGATGGAAACCTTGTGCTATAATGAGAATGTACCTGAAAGGAATGGAAAGTTTGAAGGTTAATCAAGAATAAGAACATGCAAAAACCCCCGGGAAGTACTCGCTCCCTTTTACCTTTCACACTTATGCCTATTTCATATATTATATTTTGTTGCATTGAGGACAATGCAAATGTTAAGTGTGGGGAGGTTATTATTCACTTGAATTAGTTTGTCCTTTTAAGATTAATTGCTTTAGTAATGTAATTGATAATTTTGTTGAAAGTAATTAAATCTTACCTCTTGCATGATAAATTTGTCATAGAGCAACCTCATTGGGTGAATTGCATAACTAGCACATTTATAGCCCTACTAAAATTTGTGAGAAATCTTGAGCTTAAATTGAAAACACTTATCTTTAGTGTTTATATATTTCAATTGCTATGAGTGTGCCGGTGTTTGTAGTTTATTCTAGAACTTGCCTTAATGATGCATTTCAAGACCGCTGTGGGATCATATTCATGTGATATATCTTGAAGTAGACGATGAATTGGTATTCATTAGGTTTTAGATTTTCAGTTTTTATTTTAAAACCATTTATAACTAGTCCACCCAGGTCGTTAGCACTCATTTTTAGTGCTAAGAAACCCCTAGATACTTTTCACTTACATTTTCATCACAATTAATACCCTAGCCTTATTTTTGTGTAGTCAAAAGTTTAAAAGTTGCCTTGTAACATTTCAAATCGATTTATAAAATGTGATTTCAAATCAACCTTTTGAAGATTATTATATGAAGATTATTGATTCAAGGAAGCAAAACCAAGGTGAAATTCAAGAAACTTTTTGAGCAAACTAGAAGCACAAATGAAGTCATAGACAAAAGTTGATGAAATTTAACTAAGGAGGCAAGAATTGAAGAAATATTGTTAGATGATCAAAGTTGAAGCCTAAGGTTAATTGAGATCACATTTTCATTTTAGCTTCAAGGTAACACAACATACAAATTTTTGACTACCATTTTCAACAATTTATAAAAGTGTCTACCATATCACAATTTCACCATCACACTTATAATTATAACACATTGTTAGAATACCTCTTTTGATGCTTCACTTGGTGCTCACGCCTAGTCGGTGGAGATTTGATCTTTTGGCAAGCCTATGGTAATAACGTATCACGACTTGGTTATTTGAGTGTTTATCTATTCCATTCCCAATCTTGATCAAATTGAGAGTTGAGTGATTGAAACACATTTCCTATTGAGAGGTGCTAAGTTGTGCATTCAAGCTTGACAAATTTATTCAAGGATTTCTATGTTTATATTCATGCTACTAACATGATTACTTATGCAATTGTGGTTAGTTATATTTTGTAAAAACTTGTTCTTAAATTCTAAATGCAAGAGGTATATGTTTTGGAATGTAAATCAAAGTTTGCTTGAGGACAAGCAAAGTTCAAGTGTGGGGATATTTGATATCGCTCGTTTTGTACATGTTTATCACTCGCGATATCATTGTTTTTGTACTTGTTTCAAGTCGATTTCATGAACTTTTGGTACTTATTTAGTTGGAAATTGATTTCATGTGTTTAGGTTGAAGATTGAGAAAGAATGGATGAAAAGATGAGGATTTTGCTGATTTTGCTATGCTGCACCGTTTTGGCCATATCTCCCTCATACGAACTCGGATTGAGGTGATTCAGGCGGCCAAACGAAGCTAACTCAGAGCTCTACAATTTTCCAGAAGATGGTCAGCTGAAAAGAAAAGGTTCATAGCCGATCTGCTAAGTTTAGCCGATCGGCTTCTCTAGTGCAAAATCAAATCAGAAATTCGACCTTGTGCGTTGCCCAACATCATAGCCGATCTGCTTTGATAAAGCCGATCTGCTTTCCTAAAGCAGATCTGCTATGCCTTAGCCGATCTGCTTTCATGCGCGGGGAAGTCTATTTATGACCTGTTTTAGGGTTCCGCATCACACACACTCCACCCCCAATTTGGGGCAGCCTCCATGGCGATTTTTTTGGGTTTTCAAGCCATTTTCATCACCTTGAAGATATCTCATCATATTATATCATTCGGACACGAAGAATCATCATCCGAACATTGTAATCACTCGGTTTGCATCTTTATTCAATTATAATTATGTTTACTTTGCTTTCTCTTATTTCATGTGTTTATCTTGTTGTTATGATGATTAGTGGCTAGATTATTGTGCTTGTTTGGATGAACTAACTAGTTGATTAGGGGTGTATCTTTTGGTGTTAATTTATGCTTGAGTTTGTGAATCATCCATGGATTTGAATGCATTTAGTTGTTTGTTGTTATGAACTCTCGGCATTTTAGCTAAACAATTATAGCGAATGTTCTTTGTTTAATAAAAATACCTAAATGAGTTGTTTGTCATTTGTGGAACAAAGCATTTGATGATTGTAACAACACTAGTTAAATTCATACAAGTTAGCGATTATAGCGAATGTTTGTCGTGTGGATGATTTGCAAACTCTTAAAATCTTAATTTATGTTTAATCGGAGAACCTTGTGTGATTGAGCTTAATCTCGAGAATTTGACCATTTGGTGATTTACTAATTGATATAGCGAACGTTTTCAACCTAGTAAATTGCTATCGATTATTTATCTATAAATGATTGAACAAAATTGCGAATGTGGTTTTGGAATGTGTCAAATGATTTAGCTAAATGGTGCAAGTTTGTAACCATGACGAACGTCCGTTACTTGATTAAATCATAGGTTTGTTGATTGAAATTGAACGATAGGTCTTAGCGAACGTTGAGCTTACGTTTGATGAATATTACCTTAGCATATGTCTTAACCGGTTATACTTCTACACCCCGAAATCACTAGTGAAATAATCCAAGCAAGCATTGTTTTTAATATTTGAAGGTTTCCAATCAATCACTTTGACTCTTCAGAGTCCACCTGCCTAGATTAATTAAAGTTTGTAGTTTTTAAGCATCGTGACAATTCGGTCACACCAAACCCACATTTCCTTTTTATTTGTACAAATTAGTTACACTTGAATTGAATTCTTAAAACAACATTCCCTGTGTTCGAACCTAGACTTACCACTACTATACTACTACTCGACAGGGTCCACTGCCCGGTTGTGTTTTGGTCTAGCTCGGTACTTTCTTGTTCACTATTCAACGATAAATTTTATAACTAGATTTAGCACATCAAGTTTTTGGCGCCGCTGCCGGGGAATGTGATATTTTAAGATTTGAATTTAAGTGTAATTGATTGATTTTTTTTCCTGGGATTTATTCTTGGAAAGTTGCATTCTGTTTTTAGTAGTATAGAATCGGTGCATTTTACTGTTTTGTTGTTTTTGTTTTAGTAGATTTTATTGCTTTTGATTGTTGAAAGCGGATGAGACGACATGCCAATGGATTTATACAATGTTAGATTACGGCTTTTGGCAAAATATGGAAATTGCAATAGGGAGGACATTCCAATAATAGCGTTGCTGTTTTTGGAAGAATATCAAAATTGTGATTGTGATGACATTCCAATTATGATCTCTGATTACTTGAGGCTAGAAGTTTGCAACCTTCCATATGTCGGATATAATGATGAAACGGATGAGGATGAAGAAGAGAATGAAGAAAATTTTTACTCTCATGATGTTTCACAACTTGTTTTGCAGGATTCCAGCATGAGTGAGCTTAATTGGGTTGAAAACTCAGATTTGGAGGATGATGGAAGCATTGAATATGATGATGATTATTCTAACGATTATATTCCACGTTCTTCTAAATGTGTTTTTATAGATAGTGAGGATGAGGATGATTATTATGAATATGATAATCCCCCTCAACCCATCACACAAGCTGTTTTGCAGGAATCTAATTCATTTGAGCATGAACTAATGGAAAACTCAGCAGAATTAGAGTGTTCATATTCTGATTTTGTAGACAGCATGGAGGAGGAAGAATATGAAAGTTGTGCCATTCCTGATTTGGAAGCTGAAAATTCAGCAGCAACAACCTTTAGTTTGGAGGAAGAAGAACCAAATGTTTCATGTCAAGGTTCTAATGACATGGTTGATCATGATGACATTATAAAGGAGTTGCAAGAAATGCTTGAAATTGATGATGAAAAGCTGGAAGAACTTGTTCAAAGAGGATTTAAAGAGGAACAAATCCTAAATGCTGAATTTGACAAGTTGTATCAAGCTAATGGAGAGCAAGCACTAGCTGAAAATTTTGGTGGATATGATTCTACAATCATGGAATCTCAGTCAGGTTTGATATCACATTGTTTACTATGCAAATGTGAGTTTACAATGTTAGATGATCCAAAACCACCACATAAATTTTTAAACGAAATGACTTTTGGTGGTGGAATGGTAAAACTTAACATTGGTCATGAGCTTATGAATGAAATGCTTAGGTGTGATAATCTTGCTAGTTTGGACAAAACTAGTGAAAGTGTATTTATACACTACTTTGAGGAACCACCCGATTGCTTTTCAAGTGTTAAAAATCATTTATACTTAAGGGTGGTACTCACTAGATTCCTAGTTGAGTCATTGGAGGTTTGGAAAGTTCATACTCTTGTCACTAGTATTTCTTTAAGAATGTGGTGTAAAAATGATAAATCAAAAGAAAACGTTCTCAAAAACGAGTATGAAGTAAAATGTGAGAAAATGACAAGTTCACACATAGGACTGATTGTGTGGGAACTTGAACCCGATTGAAAACGATCACATTTTTTGGTTGAGTCAAGCTTTGAGACTCGTAAATAAACCAAGCACCTTGCGGGAGGTGAACCCGTATCTTGAAGTGATGATTGAAGATGGAAACCTTGTGCTATAATGAGAATGTACCTGAAAGGAATGGAAAGTTTGAAGGTTAATCAAGAATAAGAACATGCAAAAACCCCCGGGAAGTACTCGCTCCCTTTTACCTTTCACACTTATGCCTATTTCATATATTATATTTTGTTGCATTGAGGACAATGCAAATGTTAAGTGTGGGGAGGTTATTATTCACTTGAATTAGTTTGTCCTTTTAAGATTAATTGTTTTAGTAATGTAATTGATAATTTTGTTGAAAGTAATTAAATCTTACCTCTTGCATGATAAATTTGTCATAGAGCAACCTCATTGGGTGAATTGTATAACTAGCACATTTATAGCCCTACTAAAAATTGTGAGAAATCTTGAGCTTAAATTGAAAACACTTATCTTTAGTGTTTATATATTTCAATTGCTATGAGTGTGCCGGTGTTTGTAGTTTATTCTAGAACTTGCCTTAATGATGCATTTCAAGACCGCTGTGGGATCATATTCATGTGATATATCTTGAAGTAGACGATGAATTGGTATTCATTAGGTTTTAGATTTTCAGTTTTTATTTTAAAACCATTTATAACTAGTCCACCCAGGTCGTTAGCACTCATTTTTAGTGCTAAGAAACCCCTAGATACTTTTCACTTACATTTTCATCACAATTAATACCCTAGCCTTATTTTTGTGTAGTCAAAAGTTTAAAAGTTGCCTTGTAACATTTCAAATCGATTTATAAAATGTGATTTCAAATCAACCTTTTGAAGATTATTATATGAAGATTATTGATTCAAGGAAGCAAAACCAAGGTGAAATTCAAGAAACTTTTTGAGCAAACTAGAAGCACAAATGAAGTCATAGACAAAAGTTGATGAAATTTAACTAAGGAGGCAAGAATTGAAGAAATATTGTTAGATGATCAAAGTTGAAGCCTAAGGTTAATTGAGATCACATTTTCATTTTAGCTTCAAGGTAACACAACATACAAATTTTTGACTACCATTTTCAACAATTTATAAAAGTGTCTACCATATCACAATTTCACCATCACACTTATAATTATAACACATTGTTAGAATACCTCTTTTGATGCTTCACTTGGTGCTCACGCCTAGTCGGTGGAAATTTGATCTTTTGGCAAGCCTATGGTAATAACGCATCACGACTTGGCTATTTGAGTGTTTATCTATTCCATTCCCAATCTTGATCAAATTGAGAGTTGAGTGATTGAAACACATTTCCTATTGAGAGGTGCTAAGTTGTGCATTCAAGCTTGACAAATTTATTCAAGGTTTTCTATGTTTATATTCATGCTACTAACATGATTACTTATGCAATTGTGGTTAGTTATATTTTGTAAAACCTTGTTCTTAAATTCTAAATGCAAGAGGTATATGTTTTGGAATGTAAATCATAGTTTGCTTGAGGACAAGCAAAGTTCAAGTGTGGGGATATTTGATATCGCTCGTTTTGTACATGTTTATCTCTCGCGATATCATTGTTTTTGTACTTGTTTCAAGTCGATTTCATGAACTTTTGGTACTTATTTAGTTGGAAATTGATTTCATGTGTTTAGGTTGAAGATTGAGAAAGAATGGATGAAAAGATGAGGATTTTGCTGATTTTGCTATGCTGCACCGTTTTGGCCATATCTCCCTCATACGAACTCGGATTGAGGTGATTCAGGCGGCCAAACGAAGCTAACTCAGAGCTCTACAATTTTCCAGAAGATGGTCAGCTGAAAAGAAAAGGTTCATAGCCGATCTGCTAAGTTTAGCCGATCGGCTTCTCTAGTGCAAAATCAAATCAGAAATTCGACCTTGTGCGTTGCCCAACATCATAGCCGATCTGCTTTGATAAAGCCGATCTGCTTTCCTAAAGCAGATCTGCTATGTCTTAGCCGATCTGCTTTCATGCGCGGGGAAGTCTATTTATGACCTGTTTTAGGGTTCCGCATCACACACACTCCACCCCCAATTTGGGGCAGCCTCCATGGCGATTTTTTTGGGTTTTCAAGCCATTTTCATCACCTTGAAGATATCTCATCATATTATATCATTCGGACACGAAGAATCATCATCCGAACATTTTAATCACTCGGTTTGCATCTTTATTCAATTATAATTATGTTTACTTTGCTTTCTCTTATTTCATGTGTTTATCTTGTTGTTATGATGATTAGTGGCTAGATTATTGTGCTTGTTTGGATGAACTAACTAGTTGATTAGGGGTGTATCTTTTGGTGTTAATTTATGCTTGAGTTTGTGAATCATCCATGGATTTGAATGCATTTAGTTGTTTGTTGTTATGAACTCTCGGCATTTTAGCTAAACAATTATAGCGAATGTTCTTTGTTTAATAAAAATACCTAAATGAGTTGTTTGTCATTTGTGGAACAAAGCATTTGATGATTGTAACAACACTAGTTAAATTCATACAAGTTAGCGATTATAGCGAATGTTTGTCGTGTGGATGATTTGCAAACTCTTAAAATCTTAATTTATGTTTAATCGGAGAACCTTGTGTGATTGAGCTTAATCTCGAGAATTTGACCATTTGGTGATTTACTAATTGATATAGCGAACGTTTTCAACCTAGTAAATTGCTATCGATTATTTGTCTATAAATGATTGAACAAAATTGCGAATGTGGTTTTGGAATGTGTCAAATGATTTAGCTAAATGGTGCAAGTTTGTAACCATGGCGAACGTCCGTTACTTGATTAAATCATAGGTTTGTTGATTGAAATTGAACGATAGGTCTTAGCGAACGTTGAGCTTACGTTTGATGAATATTACCTTAGCATATGTCTTAACCGGTTATACTTCTACACCCCGAAATCACTAGTGAAATAATCCAAGCAAGCATTGTTTTTAATATTTGAAGGTTTCCAATCAATCACTTTGACTCTTCAGAGTCCACCTGCCTAGATTAATTAAAGTTTGTAGTTTTTAAGCATCGTGACAATTCGGTCACACCAAACCCACATTTCCTTTTTATTTGTACAAATTAGTTACACTTGAATTGAATTCTTAAAACAACATTCCCTGTGTTCGAACCTAGACTTACCACTACTATACTACTACTCGACAGGGTCCACTGCCCGGTTGTGTTTTGGTCTAGCTCGGTACTTTCTTGTTCACTATTCAACGATAAATTTTATAACTAGATTTAGCACATCAAGTGTTATTTATATCTATTCGTATATGTTTACTATGAGTGCCAAAATGAATTGGTCGGGTCGGGTCACGGATCTAGATGGTTCATTTAGGAGGATGGGTCTCAACGGATCCGAATCAAATAGGTCTAGAGTCGAGTTGACTCATTGGGTTTCCACCAAATTTTTTTTAATTTGAGTGAAAAATGAAAAAAATGAAATGAGGTGGAAAAAAAAAATTACCCGCTAGACCTATCTAGACCCGTTGGTTAATTGTTATTCAATTGGAGGTTATATTAAATACTCATTTAGACCCATTCAAAGAAATGTGGAGACCCAACTAACCCATCACCTCATAAATATTAAAAAAGTTGACCCATAAATAATCAATAGGTCTAAAATTGACACCTCTAATGTTTACCAAGAGACCGTTGTGAATAAAGTGAGAGGATGTTGTTCATATCATGGTTGAATGTTTTCACAAATTGGAATTGATTCATTTTAAATTTAACTTGAGTTTTACCTTTATTAATATTTTACGGCATAATTCTTAGGATTTCAAGATTCACGAGTCGACTCTTACAACTCGAGTAAGAAATTCAAAAAAAGTGACGATTTGGAACCCGACTCATAAATAATTTTGACTCTTATAAGTAGTTTGTTGACTCTTCTGAGTCGTGTGTGACTCTTCTGATTCTTGGTGCGACTCTTACGAGTCAGAAAATAAGACAATCTTTTATTGTAATGTACACAAATAATAATATCACAAAAAATGACTATAATCTATTTTTAATTAAACATTTGTGTTGATTGTCGATCAACGACCTAGCTATCGACTCTCATCATATTTTACTTATCTTATGAACAAAATCTTAAATAATATAAATGTACATATATATATATATATATATATATATATATATATATATATATATATATGATTGGGATCAAGGGAGAAAGAAAATTTGGTGGAGAAAAGAGAGAAGAGTTTACAACCACTAGATTTGTAAATCAATGGACCAAATTATTCATGGCAAAATTGTAATATTTATTATCTTATTTTAGACTTTTAGGGGCAAAAATGTACATTTAGTTGGTTAATAAAAATCAGGTTTAATTTGAAATTAATAACAGACGCATAAAAGTAGGAAATCCAAATCATTTTGGCATGCATTAAATTGTGGTAGTTTTTTCGTAATTATCTTTAATTTAATTATTAAATTTTGTATTTGTAAGTAATATAAATTGATTAACGTTTCCAAGGAAGAAACAACGGTAGGAAAATCACGTGTAACCAAACTCCAAAAATTATCATTATCATTTGCAGTGGGTCAAATGAATTTCAATTTTTTTACATGTACTAAATTAAATATTTTTTATTAGCTTAAATTAAGAAAATAAATGTTACGATCACAAACCTATGTCCACTAGAGAAATGTATTTGTGAATCAATTGTCTACTTTTGTGAATCTTGATAGTAATTATATGAATCATAGTAACATGCTTGTGAATCAATTTGTATAAACTTCTGAATCACATTTTCTATAGAAAGGTAATCCTAAAGTATTGAATAACTATTGTACATACTACTGCATCACAATTTAAAATAGTGATTATTGTAAAAAATAGTGAGTATGAGTCATGTTCATAATTGGCTATTTTAAGAGGGTTTTCTGTTTTATTTATTTATATTTTTAGCAACAATAAAAATGAAATATTTAGATCAACGTAGTGACGTACTAACAGTGAGGATGTTGAAATAGTGAAAACACAATGATAATCGAATGTATTTAGTTAAATATTAAGGATAATTCATTTCCACTAAATTAACTTGGTATTGTTATACTATTACAAATTTGTGAATCAATGCCAAAAACTTTATGAATCGCTTTTTCTAATTTGTGAATCGGCATTATTGAATTTATGAATTGACGTTATATAATATGTGAATCAATTTTATACATAGGAATCAATTTTCGTTGATTCATTATAAGTATATGCTACAAATCAAATATATTACTAAATAAATCAGTATACCTTTTCGACTTTACTCAATCTTTTCAGAATCATTTCAGCACAATAATCAACATCGAATGACATCACTTTGCAAATGATCCCGCGAATAAGTAGGTCGATTTCCGTTCTTTATAGTAAAATAAATTGATTCGTAAGAAATTAATGCATATTGAGACATACGAAACATACGGATGTTGAATGAATATAACCATCAAAATATTTTGTCGCAGCGATGATTAAATTAATTGAATGAATTGAACCATCAAAGTAACGAAAGATTTACAACTATGACATCTTCGTTTGTGTGAATTAAAATAATTTTGTTTTGGAAATTAAATGAATGCTTCTTCATGCATGATTTCAAAGAATGCAAAAACAAAACTTGAATTGATTACTGAAAAAAATGATGGACGTGAGTTTCAAAGGAGTTCATTTCAAATAAATGCTCCTAATTTCTCGTACTCGATATTGAATTTTCATTTACTAATAATATTAACATTAATTAATTTGAAAAGTAAATTGACAATCCTACCCTTTGACTCACAATTTAAATGATTGGCTAAGATTGTTTCTCCCTTTTCTCCCTCTAAATTTACTTCTTTTTTGATCCCCCTATATATATATATATATATATATATACATATATATATATACATATATATATATATATATATATGTACATATATTGTTTAATAGTGACCCTTATGAGTCAAATCATGTCACAAGTCGCGAATTGAAAATCGAGATTTCAAGTAACAATTTAACAAATTTGTTTTACATTTCACACAATGAATAAACAAATAATCTTTATATCAATATTAAATGCATTTGAAATGTTGAACGAAATTCTATTGAATTATTACATAAATTTTTGCGAACCATATGCACCATTTTTTTTTTTTGAACAACCAAGCAAAGGAACGGGAAAGGAGCTTCGGCACCGCCATCACCCCTAAACCCGAACCCAAGAAATAAATATATATAACTAGCAAGATGCTAGAAAATTTTAACTGGGAAACATATATAGGTGATATACTTTCAAATACTACTTGCTAAAACCACTTATTTAAAGACTGTATACGAAAAACACTTCACTAATTTTGAGATTAAAAAATATTTTAGTTTCTTATGTAAATATATCAACAACCACCATATTGCCATATCACGCACTTTGAGCTAAAATTAGAGGTCTCCAAATTTGGGTGGTCCTATGCGTTTGCAACTTGGTCCTTATTTTCGAACATATGGTAGCTTTGGACTCTGGTTGTGGTTTTGACCCATACCAAACTTTTGTACAAATGAAGTTATTGTGATCTGTGACCAAGTTGCGATTAAATAGATTGAGCATTATCGTGCGTTGGATTATTGAAAAGTGCGTAGTAAAGTGTAGTTCACATAAACTCAGGTGTGGGATTGGCATTAAAGTTCAACTCCTCAATGCTCGAATCAGATAGTCTGACAAGTTAATTGACTCATAATTCATTATATATGCTACAATAAGTCCTAGCATCACATATTAACATAATTTGTTTTGTACGAACAATCAGCTCACTTATTGCATGAAACTATTTTGATTATAAGTTGCAAGTTCAAAAAAAACAAGAAAAAAAAAGGGGGGGGGGGGGGGGGGGGGGGGGGGGGGGGGGGGGGGGGGGAAATCAAAATGAAAAACTAATGGGCTAGAGTGCTAGAAGATAGCATAAAGCCCATATTTGACTAAAGCAATAAAGTGTAGTCCATTAGAGGTTAACCCCAACTGTTATACTGAAGGCCTGAAGCTAGTAGTACTCTGGTAGTCATCAACTCATCATCTATCATCTAATCTAATCTAATTCTAATAAACCAAATATTTTTTAATCCAAAGGGGGGCTGACTTTTGTTGAATTGTGAATACTAATAATACACTTCAACACTAGATTGGTATGATTGATTTATGATATATAACAAATAATAAACTAGTTCATAACCCATAAAATTTGCAGGCTATAACATATAAAAATATTTAGGATGATTACTTAAATCAAGTAAAAAAGTAATGAAGACGCTTACCAAAATGCAAACACAGAAATAAATAAATGTATAGTCAGCAAAGCAAAATAATCGTTAATTAAATGGTCCTTAAAGACATTTAAAAAAAAAACACAAAAAAAATAAAATATTAATCATATTGGTTATTGTTTGCACTTTCATCTTTTACAAAAATTGAAAGAACGTAAGTTTTGATTTTAGTATTGTCAACCTTTTAAATATTCAAAACGCAATCACGATCAAATATGGAAACCAAACTCTTGAAGATGTACATATAATTTGCTAAAATGTATGTTGGACGTAAACTATCTTAGATGGGCCCAATTCAAGCCCATATCAATTTTTTTATAGAATAAATTGGAAGCCCAAAATGTTAACTAAAATTATTTTGTTGGCTACTAGTGGTGCACAAAAACCGGTTTCAGCAAAAACCGACCCGACCCGAAACCGGTTTTGGTCAAACTTGGTCAAAGCCGGTTTTTCCAAAACCGGTTCAAGTTCAACCCGATTTGGACACCCTCAATACCCAACCTGACCCAAACCGGTTTGGGTAGGGTTCAAACCGGTTCGGGTTCAAAACCGGTTTCAAACCGGTTTTTTTTATAAAATTCCGTTTTCGTTCGATCGTTAAGCGTTTTAAGGAAAATGAATGTTTTGGCCAAATTTTTTTCATTCAATTCGTAAAACATTAATAATGGAAACACAATTGATCGATAACTAAACCAAAAGGCTTCTAAATGTTCTTTTAAAAAAGTATTTAATCGTAAAACTCTATATAATTCAATTTTCGTTGAAGTGTTAAGCGTTTTAAGGTAAATCAACGTTTAGGTAAAAAAAAATTCATTAACTTCGTAGAACATTAGTAATGGAAACATAATTGATCAATAACATAACCAAAAGGCTTGTAAATCTTCCTAAAATATATTATTGAATCTAAAAAGTCTATATAATTCAAACACGTTCGAGCGTTAACCGTTTTAAGGAAAATCAACGTTTGGGTCAAAAAATTTTCATTAACTTCGTAGAACATTAGTAATGGAAACATAATTGATCAATAACATAACCAAAAGACTTGTAAATCTTCCTAAAAATATTATTGAATCTAAAAAGTCTATATAATTCAAACACGTTCGAGCGTTAAGCGTTTTAAGGAAAATCAACGTTTGGGTCAAAAAAATTTCATTAACTTCGTAGAACATTAGTGATGGAAACATAATTGATCAATAACATAACCAAAAGGCTTGTAAATCTTCCTAAAAATATTATGGAATCTAAAAAGTCTATAATTCAAACACGTTCGAGCGTTAAGCGTTTTAAGGAAAATCAACATTTGGGTCAAATTTTTTTCATTAACTTCGTAGAACATTAGTAATGGAAACATAATTGATCAATAACATAACCAAAAATCTTGTAAACCTTCCTAAAAATATTATTGAATATAAAAAGTCTATATAATTCAAAGTGAGCTGATACATTCAAGGAGTTTTGTTACTAAATGCAAGGAAACATGTGCACAAAAAGTGGTACTGTAAGCATAAAGAGTTGTACTTTTCCGTGAATTTAGTAAAAACTTCCTTGCATTTATCAACTTCCAAATCAAAGTGGTTCGAGCGTTAGGCTTTTTAAGGAAAAACAATGTTTGGAGCAAATTTTTTTATTGAATTCGTAGAACACTAGTAATACAAACATAATTGAACAATAACTTAAACAAAAGTCTTTTAAGTCTTCTTGAAAATATTATCGAATAGAAAAAAGTCTTCATAATCTTTGTAATTTTCATAATCTTCAACTTGTATTAAACATCTTCAAAGTCTTCAAAAGTCGAAATCTTCTTCAGAGGTAGTCTCGCGCGAAGCTTGATCAAGAGTAATTTCTTCGTCGGAAAGTGATATTGTCACACCTTCTTCCACCTCGATATTGTGTATTTCTTATTCGTATTCCATTTCACCTTCAAGACTTGAAACATTTTGTATACGTTCCGCGGCGTCCAAGTGATCCTTCAAGCAAATACACATCTCTAAGGAGGCCGGTGTGAGTTTGTTCTTCGTATAGATAATACCCTACCACTAAGAGAAAATGCGGATTCCGAAGCTACCGTAGAAGCCTGGACGGTTAGTAAATCTCGCGGCCATGATGGTTAGAACGGGAAATTGAGATTCCCTCTCTTTTCACCAAGCCAATATATCAAAATGTTCGAACTCATTACGTAGAATAGTTGTCGCACCCCCAAATTTAAGATGCGGAAGCGGTTCGGGTCGGGGCGCGACTAACACGGTAATCACAGTACAAAGATATATAGGAACGACTCTATATGCGTCGTTTTACAACTTGTATTGATAAAACAAATGTTTACATTAGCTCGGTTTGAAATTGAGAGATTTACATACATAATTAATTTATACTAAATATAATAATGCAGCTAAATCTATGAATGTTTGTATACTGACACGAGCTAAGTATCCTGATCGGGCAGTTCAACCTACTGCTGAGTACCTGTGATACATGCTAAAATGGGTCAGCGAAACGCTGGTGAGCTCACAGGTTTGTATGTCAAAACATATAGTATGAACCGCACGATTTACTTGAATTTAAGTTGCAATGAAGCAAAATAAAAGTTATACACCCATTAGCACATAGTCTGAGCTTAACTTGAGGGTCGGGTCCAATGAAGGAATTCCGATCGAGGTGCCTCCTACGAGTGCCTAATCTACACTCGTCTACCCAAATGCTAATACGTCCGTTTGACCAGTTAGTGCTTGCTAACCCGGACGAGGATTGTCAATCCTATATGATATCATATACTAACATTCAGGCTACAGATGTATTACCAAACTATGTTGTGGAGGGCTTTAAATTGATTAGTTGAAAACAACCCATGTAGTATTTGATTTTGATTGTACTTGCGTTCACATGTAAATAAATCGAGCAATGTATCACACCCCTGATGAAAATAGTAAAGTAGGGGCTATGAGACTCACCTGAGTCTTGAGAGTTTAACTTAATAAACTTGAGTTGATTAGCCGAGTAGTGATATCCGAAGACTTGTAACCTGAGGGTGTCCACGACACGCGATGGTTATAACGTGAGTTGGTAAAGATTACCTTTGTAGTTGTTCGTCCAACTAGAATGCCCAAATGACTACGATTTGGTTGATTGATTTGATTTTTGAAAAACGTGTACGGCCCGTTAGTGATTGTTTGTAATAATAATCTTCAACATTATTATTTTGATTTCGAAGCGTTATACTTAAAAGTATTTACAAACTTTAGGTGACGGGGGTCCGGGGGCAGCGCCCCTGGTTAGCGGGGTTTCAGGGGTGGCAACCCCTGGCGGGGTCCAAGGTGCAAAGCCCCTGGCTGGGGTCGAGATGCCAGGTCAGCTCGAAAAATTTTTATTTCTACTATATTGCTTTGGTGAAAAACGCATCTAAAACTTGAATTTGGGTGAAATTAAGTGATAAAATTTTAGGTCTCGATACGACGATACTTAGTAAAATCTGTGTTTTCTTGGTTCTGTTTCATGCGACACTTATAGCATCACTTGATGGCTCTTGGCGACACTCAGGAAGTGTCGCATAAAATGGTAAGTTCTGAATTATTAGCGTCACTTGAGGAAGTGACGCATAAGGGGCGACACTTAAGCAAGTGTCGGGTACAAGTGTCGGGTACGTTGTAGTTCGATTTCGGGGCGACACTTAAGCAACTATCGGGTTCGAGTGACGGTACGGATTTCACGACACTTAGGAAGTGACGGGAAAAGAGGGTTTTCAGCGGCACTTAGGCAAGTGACGCAAAATTAGGGCTTTTAGCGACACTTCATGCGTCACTTAAGGAAGTGACGCATCACTGGATCTGGCTATGCGTCACTCCCATCTGATCGGGGATTTCGAGTTCAAAAATGAGTTTTCCGGTTTCCGTTCGGCCTGAAACTTTTACCCAACCCAAATTTGGACATTTCAAGCCTATATAAACAACTTTCAAGTAAAATGAATGAAATTTAAGAGTTTTTGGGATTTGTCGGGAATCTTACAAGTTAATGCCGGGAAAATCGGAAAAGGTGGAAATGTAGATCGTGATGCCGTGGTTCTTTTTCTCTAAACGAGCAAGATGATTTCACGAGTTTTGGTGGTGATTTTTAATGATTTAAGGTGATGGTGGTGTGGTTTTGCTTTTGAAAGGAAGAAAGAGAGAGAGAGAGAAGGAGGTGAAAGATGATGATGAAATGAAGTGTGGGGAGGGAATCCCCCCCCCCCCCTTTTTGGTCGATTTTGGTGGGGGCCCACTGAGGTGTGAGTCTCCACTCTTAGTCCCGTGTACTCGCGCTCCGTGCGGTGATCGTTTTTCAGATTTGTTTAAACGTTTAAATAGTTTTGTACACGTTTAAATATAAGTTTTAAAATACAAATACGAATATTTATTCGATATTTACTTGAAGTATTTCATCAAATACTTAATAATTTAGTCATAAAATATAACTTAACTTGTTTCGTTTTGTTTGCGCGTTTAATATTTTAATCGCGTAGACGTTATTAGTACGATGCGAATTAGAATTGAAATATTATCAAAATAATATTTTGGACATAATAGCGTTATTAAATAATGTTATATTATTTAATAAAATTGTTCACAAACGTCCGTATTTAGTTGAATCGAGTTACATTCGATTTGAATTGGGTATGATTTAATCAAATCGCATACTTGTATATATTCAACAATATATATTAATTGATACATTAATTAGCCTAACACATAACTAATTACATGTATTATTGATGTTTAGGCACTGATTACTAGTCCTAATTTGACGGGTGTCACAATAGTGGACAAAAAATCTGTTCCGGTATATCTCTCATATTCGTTAGTGGTGTTTTGGTTACCTTTACCCCTTACCCGTTTATTGTTTTCTTGCCTTAAACTATTATAAAAGTTTAGCATCGCATTGGAAGAAGAAGAAGAAGAAAACATTGAGTTAACCGAACTAGTGGTCACATTTGATGTTGAACCATATTTTTGAAAATATACACCAAATAAATCTTGTAAACATTTATTAAAAGACGTTTTTGCATTTTCTGAAAACATTGGGTCCTCCACATTCAAATCCAAATTGTGACAAATGTTATCAATAAGCATTTCCACCCAGGTAAGGTTCAAACATGGGTTCATTGCGGCGGAACAAGTAATTACCGGTGGTATTTTCTTGAAAATATTTTTTTAGTTTTTCTTACATGGGAGCCACCATTTCTTCAAATAAAGGACCTTCATATAGGTAGTCGTTTAATTTTGTAGTCATTAACTAGTTGGATAATAAACACCCGATAATAAAGTAGTCGCGGTTTTGAAAAGTTTAAGCAATTCGGTTATCTTTTTAATAATCTCCCAATATGTGATTGGAAATGGTGTTGCAAGACCTTTTTGAACAAGATGATCATGAAAAACTTGTAATCAATCGCGTTGGCGTAAACCACATACAAACATATGGTAAGTCGAATTCCATCTAACGGGCATGTCCCAATTAGGGGTTAAAAAAATATAATTCGTTTCCTTACACAATTTCATATAAGATTTGTATCTAGCTTTATCCCTTTGAAATATGTCTTGCAACATAGATTTATACGCCGTTTTTATATCGTCTACTTCTTCAACTGCTAGTCCGGCTTGCACAACCAAATTAATGATATGTGCAACACATCGACTATGATAAAAAATGCCCTTCAATGGTGGTGCGTATTTTAGTATTAATTTTGAAACGGCGAGTGTATTATTACTCGCGTTGTCAAAAGAGGTTGAAAAAACCTTTTCTTCCAATTTAAACGTTTTAATTACACTTCGTAACATGTAAAATAAGTTTTGACCCGTGTGAGGATACTCAAAGTCTTCAAAAGCAATGGTACGTTTCATCATTTGCCAAGTTGCGGGATCAACCCAATGTGCGGTAACACAAAGGTACGAACTGGGCAAACCATGAGGAGCCGACAAAACATCGGTTGTTAATGATACATTTGTATTTAAATTATCAAAACCGATTTTTAGTTATTTTTTAGCTTCTTTCCACAATTTAAGGGCATCACGTTTAAGAGTAGTACGACTTACATGATTATATCGCAGTTGAAGAGTGTTTTGAATCACCCGAATAAGCCGAGGGTTGTCGAAGGGGTTGAACGGCAAAGCTTCTTGAATTACAAAACCCGCAAAAGCTTCTCGACACCGTTCCTCATCGTATGTAAAAATAGTTCCATCTCGTGCCATCGAAGCTTGACCACTTGCTTCCGGATTACCTTTGAGTCCATCACAATGCTTATCGGTATGATTTTCAATGTTGTGTTGGAGTCGGGTTTGAAGAATTTCTGACAACGTTTACAATGTGCCTTAGTCGTACCATCCGACAACAACACTTTGTCGTAAGCATACCAAATCTCCGGATTTCTTATGTTGGGCAATTGTTTCACAATCGTTGGTGCATTTGAAGAACCAACACCATGGGAAGTAGAAGAAGATTGAGTTGCCATGAGAATTTTGTATACGTTTTTATAGCGTTTTGAGTTTTTGTAGATATGTATGAGTGTTTGCAAGTTGTGATTGAACCTAAACTCAAGCCTTGTATATTTAGTAAATTTGGGATGGCAAAAATGTAAAAAAAAAACTCAAAAAAACGGCAAAAAAACCGGTTTTTCAAATCGGGTTGGGATAAACTGGTTTGAAACCGATTCCGAACGGCTAAAACCCAAACCGGTTTGAAACCGGCGTGTTAGTCAAAACCGGTTTTGACCGCTTCGGGTTTCGGGTTCAAATCCGGTCGGGTTCCCAAACCCGGTTTCAATGTGCATCTCTATTGGCTACACAATTCAATAGTGTAGTTGATCAGTCATCATTTTCCCAAATTATATATTTTATATTTTTTATCCTTCAAATTTTTATTATAGACATAATGGTCCCTCCAATAATAAAAACTCCACATTTCATTTGTGCAGTTCAACAGCCTAAAGTAGTTTCCCATAGTAATAATAATATTGTGTAAAATATCTATGTTTGATATTGAAATCAAGTTTAATATAAAACAACTAAATGATAACATAGTAAAAAAAAAAAGGCGTTAAACGAAGGTAGATACGGAAAATAAGAAAATAAATTATGAAAGTTCCAAATCGTAATCACGATCAAATATGGAAAATAAATTCTAAAAGATGTGTACATAAAGATCTCCAATTTATATGTTGGAGGTTTAATATTATAATGAGCCCTTAAAGAATTTAGGCATAGACCAATTTGTTAAAAAAATAATTAGTAGTTCAGGTTGTTATACAATTCGGGAACTAAGTAATTCAATCTAGAAGCCACATCCTGGAACTCAAGATATATTTCACTAAACATTAATCATAGGTATAACACCCCTCATTTCCTAAATCATTATAATAATGATTTTGACTCGAAAGCGTATATTTAAAACATACAATACTTTAAAATGTCCATAAACTTTTTCCAAATGCATTACCCATGCATTATACAACAGTTTAGATCTCATCCAACTAAAATACTATAACACAGGTGTTATATAATTCAAAACATTTCATTAGTTATCAAAGACACATCAGAGTAATTAGCCTGTCAAACATTCCATCATTTCCAAGAACTTCCTGCCCAGCCCAATATGTCCCATCAATTTTAAATTGCAGGAAGGACTGTAGTGGGGTTAGCAAAACGCTAAGTGAGTAAAACTATAATCAACAGCACAACTTAGCATAACAACTTTGTTTACATCAAATAATCGTAAACAAAATATCACAGTCAATCGATGTTCTTGGGGAAACCTTCAGCCAAGAACACACAAATAATATAATATCAAATACAACTGGCGTCAAAGAGGACCGGTGGTTCTTGAGGTAACACCTTCTCATAGAACACTTTAAAACCAACTGCAGGCTAATACAGCGGTTTAACCGAATACTTGGTGCTATTAACACAAATAACACAGGCTACGACAATAATACTTGTACTAAGACCCTGTGTTATCCAACCAATAGCAAACCAAGCCCAGCTCCAGGCTGGCCTCTGAATATCGTCAAAGCCCAAAGGCTGAATATCACGTGATCACATATTTATCATATCAGACTAAAAGTCTATCAACAGTATTATTACTAACAACCATAATCATCATGGAATAATAAAAACAGTAATAATACGTTACCCGTTGTAACCAAACTTGTTACAACTAAATTTACAGATCCACTCACCGATATAACACCCCTCGTTAATTATAAACATTTAATATAATATTTGCGACTCGGAAGCGTATATTTAAAACATACTATCAATGTACTCAAAATGTCAATAAACTTTTTCAAATTTAATACATGACATTTCAACAAACTCGGTGTTATATAATTCAAAACATTTCTATAGTTATCAAAATAACATCAGAGTAAAAGCCTGTCAAACATTCCTTCAATTCCAAACACTTCCTGCCCTGCCCAATATGTCCCATCTATTTTAACCTGCAGGAAGAACTGCGGTGGGGTTAGCATAAAGCTAAGTGAATGAAACTATAAGCAACAGTACAACCTAGCATAACAATCTGTTTACATCAAATAACAATAAACAGAAAATCAATCATTCACTCGACATCCAATCAATGTCAAGCTACACCAATCAAACATTATAAATCGTCATGAGGACCGGTGGCTCCTGAGATACCCTAATACCGGTTTGGTAATCAAGGAACTCTTATCAATCATCTGTATTGGCCTATACAGAATTACCGGTAACCAGTTGTTAATCACACACGACCTAGATCTCTAAACCAACATTTCAAGTTTCAAGATCTCCTGTCGTCTACAATAACAACCAAGTCCAACTGTCAAGTCAAGTTGACCTCAGAATCTTACATACTAGCTCAAACAGCCAAGTAAGCAAACAACCAAACTAACATGACAAGATATCTCAAACAAATACATTCTATCAAAGTAATACTATAATTACTTGTTGTAATCAAATCATTACAACTAAATCACACTGAGGTTACAGATCCACTCACCGACTACCTCAGACCTCCACTCAGTAGTCTAATATCACTGAGCCTTCTCCACATCTGTGAATCAATCAATCAAATATAAGTTAGTAATCAATATCAATATACTGAACTTATATCAACCATTTACATTAAGAACTTAACATAATCTACATCAAGATTACTAGTTCCTAATTATACACTAATGATTTACAACATAATCATTATCATATATTAATATATATCAATTAGCAATCACATTACTTATTAACAAACAAACAAGAAATGTTGCACCAGCCCTTCAAGCCGCCGGCTTCCTCTTAGAAGCCGCCGGCTTCTGGACTCCTCCCGCCGGCTTCACCACTCTAACCACCGGGTAAATTACTAAATGTGGTAACAGAATTAAAACCACATTTTAAAGCCTATACCAACCGCCGGGTCTATGTATAAACCCGCCGGTTTCATGCTACACCACACAAGCCGCCGGCTACCCCTATGAAGCCGCCGGCTTCGGCTAACAAGAACAAGCCGCCGGCTTGGCCAAAGAAGCCGCCGGCTTCTGGCCTCGTCCCAGCCCAGCACGAACAGCAGAAACCCTAACTCGCGGGTTTAATCCCCAAAACACCAAAAACTCGTTTTTAAACGGTTATAAACCTCAAATATCATCACATAATCAATATGTAACACTTATAACCTGTTTCTAACATCCAAATCTCTCAAATCATCAATTTACCCAAATTCAATCAAAAATCAAATTCTTAAATACTCAAGAATACTTACTGATTGAAGAATCTAACGATGGTAATCTGATAATTATGAAGATTCACGAGAATCACAACTTCCTGATTTGATTTCTGGATTGATTTGGAAGTTTTCAGAGAGTTTCTATGAGTTTCTAAAGTTTCTAAATGAACTTTCCTAAAATGGAAAGTTAAATATATAGTCGGTTCACAAACCGCCTTCAATATACGGGTATAATTTAATACCCCATCTCAATCTATTGTCTGGAACCCGAAAACCATTTGCGAGTTCAAACATTTTATTGTACCGTTAACTATATTAATTTACAACAATTAATAATTCACTTATCACATTGGAATATTTAACTCCTATTCCAATTATTTCAACTATTTCAAACAATATTATTTCCAAACACATTTAAATACTTATTTAAATCAAGAAATAATATAAAACAACTAGGTCCAATTCGAGGATGTTACAACTCTCCCATCCTTAAAGAGATTTCGTCCCCGAAATCTAACCTCAATCAATCTAACTAATGTGATATAATCACATATATCTTAATATACATTTGTCCTCAATAGCAACTTACAACTATACTTAGACTGTTTGAATTCTTTCCACATGCACATATCCAAATGTACATGCTTCTATCTTTTCCTATGCACACATACAGTGCATCCATCCAACATCTCATAGGAACCAATCATCTATCTAATTCCTTTATCACCAATCAGATAAAAGTTTAAAGCACCCTATCACCTTAACCAACAACAATAAGTGAAACCTAACATCACTTACTAGGTCTACACAAACAGAAATTAGCAACATGCTAAAATCTTTAACCTACTCTCACTGTTCATCACTGGTAACAATAAAACAGCAGTAACAATATCACAACAACAGTGTTTATTAAACCACAATGTACCTAGCAACACTGAAATATAATTCAGCTCACGACCAACAATCAGTCTAATATACAAATCACAATCTTAAATCTCTACCATCAAAGATTTGAAATTCAAATCTAGGTTAACTTTTCATCCAAAAGTTTCATACCTACTCTTGTGAATAATCTACCATATTCATATATCACTTTAATCATATGAAATCCTTTACTTAAAGTAATCCAGATTCATATCACCTTAATAAGCACAGCAGAGGTCACACTCAGTAGGTAAAACTACAATCAACAAGTACTTTGCTCAATCAACAATAGTACCACAATCAAATATTACCTACATTCAACCAACCTCTACATTGACTTATTTCTGCTTGTAACTCCTTTCATTACAATCTATCAATTGTCAACAACAACAATTTACACAACCAATAATCACAACACTAATGATTATACACTACAGTATACCCATCAATACTTACTATGTATCTCCAAAGTCTAACTAACCATCAAGTTAAAACTTATTTATTACTTAAACTGGTAAGACATCAATAATATTCTCTTAGCAACCAGTTATTTCAATTCAACTTTACAATCTTAAACTACTAATCACAAGCAATTAGAATTTATACAACTTTAACCACCCAATCATTCAACACTAGATCCCGTCAATCTAGCAACTAAGTCAGTCTTAATCCACATATTATGATACTACAGGTCAAGCATCACAATATCACATTATCAAAATGTGCTACTTTCCAACACATTTCCAACAAAATCTACATCAAGTTAATCACAATTAACTAACCTCCACATATCTTATGGCATATTTTAATTCATTCTATTAAAACTTATCATGCCATTTATTATCATGTATACTACACATACATACCTACACTATTTTAGATATTCTCTAAAATGGACACATACACAACAATTCCATTTCATTCTATATACTAGGCCATTCAGACTGTTAAAGTCTTTATCAAGCCTTCTCAATACTACTATTCATCACATATCCATACCACAGGACATAGAACAATCAATAACTCTATGTTTCACTTATATACTTATCAACTAGTATATAACTTAAACGTTTCATTCTAAACTTTCAAGAAAAGTTTGGTGAATACAATCATCACCTATCAATCTCAAGGTTTCTCTTACTTTCTAACACTTACAATTATACACATCAGGTTTTCAGCCCCAAATGTCAAGCAATCATTATTCTTAAACTATCAAAATAATGATCATTACACTTAATTTCATACCTGATTTCTTAAAATATGACCAACTATTCAATTCATATTTCCTCAATTATTAACCAAGGTTAAGCTAAACCTTTAGCACAATTCACTTTCAGATATCCTTTCATATCCTTTCTTATTTGGATCTAATCCCATTTTATCACTTCATCACTTACTTCATTTGTATAAAATCAACAAATAACTAAAGAATCCATTCAATTCTTTCAATATCTAAGTAACTCACCATGATGTACCCAATCAACTTATGCCACTATTAATAATAACTTTCAATTATTTCTTATCTTACATTCTTACCTAATCAAAGCTATCATCACAAGCCTCATACACTGGTAAGACTTTCTTATCACAATCCTAATCAATGTGATTTAACTTACATCATTCAACAATTTATAACTATCATATCATTTAATGACTTCATATCTATATAATTCCTTAACATGTATTCAGTTTAAATATCTAACATCGCCCAACTGAATACTCAATTATACTTAGCACTATTTCAATTACTTAATACTATCCTTAAGTAATTAAATCAAGTTTCACAAACTTAAACAATTCATCTATTTCTTTTGGATCTTACATGACCCGTTTCCACATAATGTGACAAATCTAAAAATTCAATCACATTTCATACAGTCATAACATTTCAATCAATGTTAAACTATTTCAACACAAATAGTTGACTATTTGTCAACTTTGATTTCAATCAATCAATCAATAAAATTCTCTAATCGTTTTTCTCAAGTTTGACTCATTTACAAACCAATCACAAGCAATTAATTTTATACACAACTCACTATTCATGGTTTGACTTTCAAAGTTAACATACTATCAATATTAACTCACAACAAACCATTTCATCTTATATATGTTCACTTTCAAACATATATTTCAAATTATTACATTCAATAATCTTATCAATCCTTCACAAGGACAAGGTCAACCTACATCAATCTTGGCTCCATACAAGCTATTTCATATTGTATGTTTACTTTCAAACATAGACCTCACATTATTACATTCAATAATACTAGAAATTCCTCAAGCAAGACAATATCAACCAATCTCAACTTTAGCTTCATACAAGCCAGCTACAACATAGTGATTCATTTAAACACTATACAAATCCACCTACAGGTAATCTATCATAATCAATCACAATTACTCATTTAACAAAATCAAATTTGTTAATTAGGTTTATCATCAAAGCCTCTATCAATGACAACTATCATTTACACTCTCACCTTTACAGTCTAAAGGTCACAGTTCTATCAACTGATTGTTTTCTTATCAAAACAATTATTAAACAACTTAGCATACTATCATGCTCCATTTCCAAAATCACATTACATTTCTTTTATACCAAGTAGCCTCAACAAGTTCATGTGACACAACATAATATAACAACGGTGATCAGGCGTTGCAAGATTATGTTCTTCACAATCCATTCTCAGGCTACTCTACATTATAATTATCAATGTGATCTACTCTTATCTCATATATATTAAATACTTTATGATTTCAAATCAATCAACATCTATTTAATAGTTTCTAACAGCTGATACATACTCAAAATCAGCTTACTACTTTACATATTCAACCTTACATATGCAAGTCATCTCACATACACACAATGTTCTAATTTTCAACAACTGAATTACTCAGTATATCACTTATCTGAAACCTCAAACACATGATAACTCGTCATCATAGTTTCAATACTTAACACTAATCAATGTCCTTATTTACTCCAAAATTCAAGACACATCTTAATTAATTATCATCACTTTGACATATGCTATCATATCAAGCATCACTGTCACAACAAACCTACTCAATCATGTTACTATAAAAACATTTCATTTATTAGTTCACAATTGACCAGAAAGATCTATCACTTCCCAAATCAATTTAGCTTTATCATAAGCCCTATTTCTTATAAACCTATCAGTCATGGTTTTGATCAAGTGTTTAACTATAGTCAACACATATCATATAGTCACATAAACACATATTTTCTCAAATAACAGTCATTATTAATTCAAATGACACAACCTTCCTTAAACAAGGATTTAGATCACACCTTGTGATTAATCCATTAACATAATACTATCAATTATTTTGTCTCACCAATAAAGACACTCTTAGGTTCTAACATCAATCATGTTAAACCTTAATCAACTCTTTATCTACTCATTTACTCACATTTCTGCATTTTTCAATTCAATCAGAAATAATCACCACAATGAGTATCCCATTCAATACCTCTATCCTCATGTCAACCTATAACAATCATTAGTTGACTCAAAACTGGGGAATCATATCAGTCTGACTCAATTAACTTCACAACAATGCTTACTTAACATAACAAAGTAAACAGTTCAAGTTAATTTAAATTTAACACAGGCTTATCGAAGATTACCTGGCAATCTTAAGCCCACTAGTGTTGAGGAAACATGAAATATACCAATCAGATACTCATGTCCCTCCGTCTCTGCAATCAAATAACAACTTCACAACTTGTTAAGGGTTAGTACATATTCAACTAATCACCTTTTTTTTTCACATGCATTCACTACTCAACTAAACCCACACCCACTGGAATGTTTGACTCAACTCAATCAAGTTTAGGATTGAACAATCTATCATGTTCAATTCACCCAAACTATTGCTCTGATACCAGCTTATAACACCCCTCGTTAATTATAAACATTTAATATAATATTTGCGACTCGGAAGCGTATATTTAAAACATACTATCAATGTACTCAAAATGTCAATAAACTTTTTCAAATTTAATACATGACATTTCAACAAACTCGGTGTTATATAATTCAAAACATTTCTATAGTTATCAAAATAACATCAGAGTAAAAGCCTGTCAAACATTCCTTCAATTCCAAACACTTCCTGCCCTGCCCAATATGTCCCATCTATTTTAACCTGCAGGAAGAACTGCGGTGGGGTTAGCATAAAGCTAAGTGAATGAAACTATAAGCAACAGTACAACCTAGCATAACAATCTGTTTACATCAAATAACAATAAACAGAAAATCAATCATTCACTCGACATCCAATCAATGTCAAGCTACACCAATCAAACATTATAAATCGTCATGAGGACCGGTGGCTCCTGAGATACCCTAATACCGGTTTGGTAATCAAGGAACTCTTATCAATCATCTGTATTGGCCTATACAGAATTACCGGTAACCAGTTGTTAATCACACACGACCTAGATCTCTAAACCAACATTTCAAGTTTCAAGATCTCCTGTCGTCTACAATAACAACCAAGTCCAACTGTCAAGTCAAGTTGACCTCAGAATCTTACATACTAGCTCAAACAGCCAAGTAAGCAAACAACCAAACTAACATGACAAGATATCTCAAACAAATACATTCTATCAAAGTAATACTATAATTACTTGTTGTAATCAAATCATTACAACTAAATCACACTGAGGTTACAGATCCACTCACCGACTACCTCAGACCTCCACTCAGTAGTCTAATATCACTGAGCCTTCTCCACATCTGTGAATCAATCAATCAAATATAAGTTAGTAATCAATATCAATATACTGAACTTATATCAACCATTTACATTAAGAACTTAACATAATCTACATCAAGATTACTAGTTCCTAATTATACACTAATGATTTACAACATAATCATTATCATATATTAATATATATCAATTAGCAATCACATTACTTATTAACAAACAAACAAGAAATGTTGCACCAGCCCTTCAAGCCGCCGGCTTCCTCTTAGAAGCCGCCGGCTTCTGGACTCCACCCGCCGGCTTCACCACTCTAACCACCGGGTAAATTACTAAATGTGGTAACAGAATTAAAACCACATTTTAAAGCCTATACCAACCGCCGGGTCTATGTATAAACCCGCCGGTTTCATGCTACACCACACAAGCCGCCGGCTACCCCTATGAAGCCGCCGGCTTCGGCTAACAAGAACAAGCCGCCGGCTTGGCCAAAGAAGCCGCCGGCTTCTGGCCTCGTCCCAGCCCAGCACGAACAGCAGAAACCCTAACTCGCGGGTTTAATCCCCAAAACACCAAAAACTCGTTTTTAAACGGTTATAAACCTCAAATATCATCACATAATCAATATGTAACACTTATAACCTGTTTCTAACATCCAAATCTCTCAAATCATCAATTTACCCAAATTCAATCAAAAATCAAATTCTTAAATACTCAAGAATACTTACTGATTGAAGAATCTAACGATGGTAATCTGATAATTATGAAGATTCACGAGAATCACAACTTCCTGATTTGATTTCTGGATTGATTTGGAAGTTTTCAGAGAGTTTCTATGAGTTTCTAAAGTTTCTAAATGAACTTTCCTAAAATGGAAAGTTAAATATATAGTCGGTTCACAAACCGCCTTCAATATACGGGTATAATTTAATACCCCATCTCAATCTATTGTCTGGAACCCGAAAACCATTTGCGAGTTCAAACATTTTATTGTACCGTTAACTATATTAATTTACAACAATTAATAATTCACTTATCACATTGGAATATTTAACTCCTATTCCAATTATTTTAACTATTTCAAACAATATTATTTCCAAACACATTTAAATACTTATTTAAATCAAGAAATAATATAAAACAACTAGGTCCAATTCGAGGATGTTACAACCGAATACCTCAGTTGTCCACTCAGTAGTCTAATATCACCGAGTCTTCTGTTTATCTGAAATTACAACATAATAACACAAGTTAGTAACTTGTCTCAAACTCTGTATAACATCAATCCAATAGATTTACACCAACAAATCTCTAAGTTATTCAAATAATCAAAATCATAAATCCATCATTCTTATTGAATTAACCACCTTCAATTCAATTGTCCAATTTCATGGATTATTACCTAATCATGACTAATTAGCATGATAATCAATTTTTCACAATTACAAATCAACCAATTTGTATTAATTCAACGTTTATCATTTCAAGATTATGAATAACCACTTTAATCATCAAAATCATAATCACTTATCAAATTATGATTATCCAAATCATCATGAACACTTAATCCATTTTCACCTTTTAGCTTGAAAAATATCAATTATCATCACTAATCAACCATGCTATAATTATTAACAATACTTATCAATTTATACTCTAATAACACAAGCTTAAAAGCTTTGATTATAGCATAATCAACTAAACCCACCACTTTTATTATGATCATAATTCAATTCTACAATTTCTAACATAGGGTTTCAACTATAATCATGAAACTAACATCAACTAACAATTCTAACATAGTTATAAGTCTCAATTTCATCTCAATCATTATTAGTTCATCATATGCCACAAGAACACAAATCAATTTCACAAGCCCTAGCTTAATCAATGTTAATCATTATTATGAATAAGCTTAAACAACATGAATTTAACAATTTCAAGCTTCAATTTCGGATTTTAACCCATCACTTAGTTAAAACTCCAAAACTCCCAATTTCTAGGTTAATTAAAGGAAGAACACAAATCATACCTTGATTATGATGATTAGGGAAGCTTGAATTCGAGTTTAGAAGCTTCAATTTGATGATTTCTCATGTTCTTGATAATTGAATTTAGGGTTTCATGATTATTGATACATAGATATGTACGTACGTATGTTGATATATAAGAAATAACAACCGACTCATAATATGAGTCTATCATATAATTGGTTAATTTTCGTTCCCCGTACTTATCATTGCCTGGAACTTAAAAACCATTTGCGGGGAAACATTATTTTATTTTACCGTCAACTGAGTTAATTTAAAACAATCAATAACTTATTAGTCACAATAAATTATTCGACTCTTTTCTCCTCTTATTTTAAATTAACACAACGCACCTATTTTCTGACACATTAAATAATAGTTCACCGTCAGAAAATATTAAAATACTTCCAGACCCGAGGAATGGGTGTTACAATAGGGATTCATTTTGTTTGTATGTAACGGTAATAAAAAAAAATAAAAAAATAAGCAAGGTACAGAAGTATCCAAAGTAATCATAAATTCATATTATATATGTTTTTGGGCTCAAGAATTAGACTCGAAAATGTATATCACAGCAGTTAAGTTATCATGTTATTTTACTATACTAATCATTCATTAAGTAAAATAGGGATTTGCGGTTGTTGTTTCTACATATGAAAAATAGGGATTTGTGTTGAAACTTGAAACTGATATATGATGCTTTGATGATAACATATGAATAGTTAATAACCCATAAATAATTATTGATTTGAGAAGTTATAGCTTTATAACATTTAAGAACTGCTCATCAATCGATTGGTAATGCTTAAATGATAATTATGGTCGACCTGTTAATTTTAAGTTCACTTTGGTGTGGAAGAAATAGTACAAAGAAGAATTGGTTAGTAAATAAATAAATGTCTCGATATTATTATAGTTTCTGTATATGTTTATTTAGACAGTTTTGTAACAAAGGCTAATTATATTAATCGTACAATCAATGAAAATAAATCTTACAAATTTATTCATCTATATCGGAATCCTAAAAGTCGATAGTAAAATTGTTCGTTGACCATAGAGAGTCACCATATTCAGTTTGAGAAGACAAATGAAATTGAGAAATCAAAATTCCACATCTTTTATGATTAGAATTAAATTTAAAAATGTAAGGAATCTTATTCAATACGATTCAATTCTGAAAATCAAATTTTTAGTTTTTTGAATTTTGAATTTGAATTATGTTTTCATAAACTCATTTTGATTGATAAAACAATTAAGTGTGGATGTAATTGTGGCTATGCGATAGGGGTAAAATAGTGCTTGCAAATTCCAAGGTACTTATAAGCTAGTCATTTAGATCAATGGCTTTAATCAATTTAATTTAAATAATAAGGGGTAATGATTACTTAATTTACACTCTCTTCTAATAATAAAAATAAAAAGAGTGAGAGAAGAGAGAAGAAAGATATATAAAATGGATATGGAAAAATACACAAGCCTATTAGGAAAGTTTTAACTTGTATGATCTCTACTTAAAACAGTTCACTTAGTGAACGAGTGGTTAACACAAAATTAATGTTAAACCCGATATAATTAATTTTCATATCAGAGTTTAAAATGGAATATAATTTTGCATTTTTGTGGGAAGTGGTTCAACGTTAAACTTGAAGCAAAAAGGGCCCACAAAAATCAAAAATGTTTTTGGTCCAATGATATTAAAGGAAAAAAAAATGGTTAACATTGGGTTGACCACAGTTTAAACTCAACCTTAAATTATAAGGTCGAGTTTAACGCCAGCTTGGGAGTAAATTAACGCTGGCCAACAGCGCTAAACCCCATTTAATGATGGGCCATCTCAAGCCATTCACTGTGCTCTTATTGCCAATATCATACTGATTCGACTGTTCAACATTGTTTCAAAGCATAAACTTTCTAATGACCATACTAATATCAAACTTAGTGCGGCACTTTAGCACGCATTCTTATAGTTTGCGACTTTGCATATAAAAGGCACCATAAAATAAAATGTAATCTAGGAAATCATTAAATTAAAAGTTAACTCATCCTATAAAAATTTACGGCCATTGACTTAAAGTATGTTTTTAATAAACATGTTGAGTTAATATAAGAGAAGAAGACTCTCAATTAATTAAAGGGGATTAACAAACTCACAATAATTATATAATCCATGAATCTGAGTCACGTAACAACATGAATGCGAGTCATATAAGCACCAAAGTAAAAGAATCTATTTCCATAATTTCGTATATTTTGAGCCAATAAAAATCGTTGTAGAGTTTCTGTAGATGTTGCAAAGTGCGCCACTTAGACTAAACAACATGCATGATGTCAATTAATTACATTCAAGTTGCCAACTTTACATTCGATGACGTCGATCTTTTCATCACATACATTCCTTTTATTAATTTTGCTTTTACTCCCTGTATACATAACTTTAATTATTTAAACACACTTCTAATTCACATATAAGTTTATATGAAATAAAAATGTTTCTTACGCCACAAAAATAGGGCTAAATCTAGACCTAAAGTTTTGATGGTAGATATGATATAATCATATAATGATCGGTAAAGAATATTAAAGGATATATTGTAACTGATATTCAAACTTTGTTGATCTATTTTTTCTGTATACTAAAAAAAAATGTTTATTACATATATCATTGTGATGATAAGCTAAACGTAATGTACATACGTCTTTCACGCGACAAGTTTTAGGATTGATGTGAGTAATCTTAGAAGTTTCGAATAAAAGGTATATTATCTTCCCTATATACTAAGAGTATCCCCTTCCTATGTGGAATGCTCTCCTTAACCTAAATTCATTGTGGCACACTTATAGTTCATCCTCCAATCTATCATCCCGTGTCATAAAAGATTTATTTATATTCAATATTAAATGAGGGTCACAAAAAGCATAGTTTATAACTATGAAATGAAGTTTAATGGATGCATCATTGTGAACGAATTGATAACTTTTTGGGTGTTATTATTACAAAATGTTATAGTAGTAACAATTAAGAGATATTAAAATAATTAAATATGATTTTGTCAAAACCATCCCTTTTTCGGCCAATGAATATGCAAGTTATTTCAGTAAATAAAGATCCTAAAGTGGAGAAATGTGCAAGTGAATTACTATCTACCAGTTAGTTAGTTTGAATATTTCGAATTTTAGATGCTGCTAAAATATAATATTTTGTGTCGAGTTAGCATACCAACTCGATCATATCATTTACTCAATTAAAATATCTAATAAGTTTTTATTAACTTGTCGTGTGTGTTACATTTTTTTTTCTCAATTTTAAGTGGTTTACTATATTGTTAGAAAATACTACACTTTTCATTTTTAAGTTAAGATTCATATTTTAAGTTCTTAATTGTGCGATTCAATTTATAGACATATATACTTCCCTTTCAATGATAGTCTTATGTGTATATTACTTGAACACATTTTTATTTTTATTTTTTTTATTTCAGTCGTCTAATATACTCTCTAAGTTTCGTACATATGTGGTTTCTTGCAACTTATGTTTCTAATTATGTTTTAATATAATTAGCTATTTTCTCGTGTACTATAAGATGATCCATAAAAATTTATATAATGATTTATGATTATGTATTTTTTGGAGAGATAAAGTATAAAGTAATACTATTTAAATTACACGAGTTATGTATGCTAATGAAATAATTATATTTTTAGCTAGTTTATTTATAGTAAGTCGATAAACTTATATCTTTGACTCACTTTTTTAAAATTTTAAACACGTTATATTAACTTATACAGAATCTTCTCATCTATTCTAATATGATGATTATATAATAATAATAATGTTATCGCGCATCGCACAAGTTTTACACTAGTTTAATATAAATACTTTACCTAGCTATTTGATGATTCGTGAGCTCCAAGAAAGTGGGAATCGCATGTCAAAAAGTATATCTCCAAAATGGTGTCTGTGTCGACTTCCATTAACAATACGTACACACACTGCTCGGTAGTCATATCATGTTCCTCCTTCGTTCCGACAATCATGTTTGGAAAATCTAAATGTGAATAGATGGATGTTGATACTGAAAGAATAATGTGCATAATAATTATATTTAAATTATTTAATCCGATAATTAAGACACCAATGGGTCATACTAATGCATTATCGACGGATATGTATGAGGATAATTAACTATGGATTAATTATGTAGAGAAATATATAATTGGTGATTATATTAAACTAATTGTTAGTTGAGGGTTTAATTCGTAAATCTTGATTAACTTGTTGGACAAGATTGGCCTACCTATAAATATAAGGGTTAGAGATCAAGATTAGGTTAATACACACATAACCCTAAAACCCTCACACTCTCTCTCCCTCCTCTCTCTTGGGTTCGGCCGAAAACCCCAAAACCGAATTTTCGGTTTTGGGTTATCCGATCGATACACACACGTGTGTATCGTTCTTGCTTCGGTTCGCACGTTGTTACTAAGTTGTAGTAAAGATAACGTATAAACAAGAGATTAATTACTAGCGATTATATCCACAAGATGACCAGTATTAGTACGAACGCGCTGGCACCTCCAAACAAGAAACAGAAGACTGATCATACCGAGCAAGTCACTGTAAGCGTTCTTTCATCTTGTCTATATTTGTTTGATTGATTTAAATCAAGTATTTGGATCCGAGGTAATGGGTTAATTGATTTTATTATTTTCCGCATATTATAGTTTTAATATTAAATAAAATTAACCGGTAAAAACCCATCAGATACATGCGTGTATGTATATGTAGCTAGCGGCAAAATTTTCCTCATCACAAATATTTTGTTTGAAAGTTTGATTAGTTAACCATCCATACCAATTTGTTTGGTCATATTTTCCTTTTGTATTGTCTCAAATTAATTGTCTAAAATCAAATATGTATAAAAAAGTTTAATCAAAGAGAATATTACATAAACCGTCCTTATAGTTTTGTCCGAATTTCACTCATAGTCCTTTAACTAATTTAATTACGTAAATCATTCTTTCTTTTGAAACTTGTCACGTCAATAATCCTTTACACTAACGATTGTTAACTGTCCGTTAAAAAGGACCGTGTGTATAATTTTTTCATTCTTTTAATTTTTTTGACTAAATATAAATTATAAAATCTTATATAGATAAATTATTAGGACAAACAACAATTTCATCTTTCATATTTCACTTAGCAAATACATCATCAAATTGCTCCTCTTTAGCATTGAAACGTTGAGTTTTATACTCCACAACCGTCTTTTACCACTCACTATTCATCTTATCTCGTCATGACTTTGGTAATCACCATCTCTTCTTTTTTGCATCCACTCCGATGACCCTAGCTTCAAAGTAAAACGGTGTTGAAAATTGAGAACTAATCCAGCCATAAGTGTATATTTAGGTAGATAAAGGTGATAATTAATTTGGGTGGTGGGATATAAAATTTGATGTTTTATAGGAGTATATGAATAAATTTGATGATGAATAAAATGAGGGAAATGAAAATGATGTTACGTGCATCTAATAATGTATCTTTGTTAGATTTTATAATTTATATTTTACTCAAAAAAAATAAAAGAATAAAAACTTTCAAACACACGGTCCTTTTTAACGGAGAGTTAACAATCATTAGTGTAAAGGAATATGAAAGTAACAATTTTTAAATTAAAGGAAGATCGGTGTAATTAAATTAATTACAGGAGTGCGAGTGAAATTTGAAGCAAACTCATAGTTGTTAACTCGTGACCCGATTCGCGATTCGGGATCTAGATTTTTAACTCGTGACTCGGTTCGAATCGTAAGAGTCAATATATATTACAATATATATGTATTTTTATACGTATGTCTATATTATTGTTTAAGATTTTTGTTTTCAATTGAAGTAAAAATGGTAAAAGTTGATAATTCAGTCGTTGACCGTCAATTAACATACATGATTCATTCAGAATAGATTATAGTCATTTATTTTTCTATTTTGTCCTTTTATCTTTTATATTACATTACACTAAAACTTTGTCCGATTTTTTGACTCGTAAGAGTCACACAAGACTCGTAAGAGTCACACACGACTCGAAAGAGTCAACAAATGACTCGTAAGAGTCAAAGTCATTCAAGAGTCGGGGTTCGAGTCGCCTCATTTTTTGAATTTTTGACTCGACTCGTAAGAGTCGACTCGTGAATCGTAAGAGTTTAACAATGATGAGCAAAATATAAGAATGATTTATGTAATTTTCTCTTAATCAAATTTACCATATTTTCTCTAGTTGAAATTAAATCACAAAAGTAAAAGAAATCTTTAGTAAATTTAATAGGGGTAAGAATATCATTCTGCAAAACGTACGTAATCTGATTATGTTTATTTTAAACCGTATATTTTTTTAATCTAAGGACAAGTAATAGGAAAGGAGTTTCATACTCAGGGGTATATTTGTCGATTTATATAATATGCTACAGTCACTACTTCCTTTAGGCAGTATAAGTTAACTTGTATGACTTGTGCCAACAGAACCGTCGACTGCAACCAACGAAAATGACGCCATTGGCACGGACCGTCGGTTGGTAGCCGTCGGTTAGGTGCATCGGTTGCGCGACGGAGGAGAGAGACGAGGGAGTGGGGCCCATTTTCCTTTTTTTATTTTTTTTGTTTTGAGTGTAACGTTTATAAAAGAAAATAAAATAAAGAAAGAAAAAAAGAGCCGTTGGCCGTTAAACGATAATTTTTTTTAAAAACTCAACAACTATTTTACTTTTACACTATATATATACCCACCTCATACATACATTTTCTGACTACAACTACAGATTATCTCCCTCTTTTCACACTATATATTTACCCATTTCATACACAACGTATACACAACAACTTCCATACACAAATCAAATTTCCATACACAAATACAACTTCAAAATCAACTACAAAAATGAGGAGAAATCAATCTACCGAAAACGATATGTGGAACAATTTAATAAACAATCCCATACCAAATGTTCACCATAATCCAACTTCACCAACGGCCACGTCTTCCGCTCAATCGAGTAACTCGTCACCAAGTCAACCGGCCGGGTTTGCATCATATGCAAATCCCTCTACACCATACCAACCATATCAACCTTACCCAAATTACCAACATTTTTCACCATATGTTCCATTCCAACAATCTCCCGCGCCGTTTGGAAACCCACAATATTTACACCAACAACCACCTTCGGCTTTCTCTCCATTTCCACCAACTCCAATTAACTATCCACAATTTGGAAACATCAACACTCCACCCGAACCCGAATCTGAAGCCGAAGCCGAACCCGTAGGAAAGAAAGGAAAAAGGATACAAGTTAGATGGTCGGACGAGGAGGCGGTTATATTATCGCAACGGTGAGTCCACATATCCTAAAAATCAAAGAAAAGGGTTTCACAAAGCTTAGAAGCTTTTTGGGATAAAGTGTTAAAGATTATAATTCGGTGGCACCCGTAAAACGTACTTTGAGCCAAATTCAAGGAAAGTAGAATAAAATCCGGTGTGACGTCAAAATTTTCATCGGAATCTACAAACATCTTATTGACCCTCGTCCATGCCGCGCAAATGAAAAAGACATACTCGATGCTTGTTATGACTTACTTAAGTTCCAGCAAAAACACAAATTCATATACGAGAAGTGTTGGATGTGCTCAAACACTATCCGAAGTTCTATTCGGATGATGGGGTATTGACCAATTGACCGCCAAACCAACCCGATCCCGAACTGATAGATCTTGGTGATAATATGCCTTCATCCGAACCTTTTACGACTAATATGGAAAGGTTGTTCCAAAACGATCAAATTCGTCAACCGCCCGGCCTTGCTCTATCAAGAAAAAGTCAAAAAAGTTTGGTTTCGAGTGATGCCTACTTCTTCACGCACTTTGAAAGAACAAGAACGTTTAGCAAATATAAGATCCGTGGAAGCACAACAAAGAACAATGGCCACGATCGACAAAAATTCTACCAAAAAAACTATCTTTAAATCGTGCAAAATGCTATATAAAAAAATACCGAAGGGTCTTAAAGGTAAGGAAAAAAGAATGCTCGAAGAGGTGCAAAAAACCGTTGTTGATAATAATGAGTCGGATACAAAACGGTTTTTGGTCACGAATCGGGTTCGGGTTCATTCCAAGTCAACGATTCGGACGAAGACGAACACGAAAATGAAGACGAACATTCAAACGATTCGGAGTAGACGACTAGTTGTATTTTTTATTTTCAATAAATGTATTTTTTTTTTGGAATTGTAACGTTTTATTTTAAATTAATGTAATGTTTTTAATTTTAATGAAATGTTTTATTTAAGTTTGTATTTTAAATAAATAAAGAAGGTATTGGGTGGGGTCCAGAAAAAAGAGAAGTGATGTTCACTGTTGGAAGTTGGAAATGAAACGTCAGTTTTGTATCAGTTTTGAAAACCGCTAACGTAACGCTGATTTGGCAAAAACTGACGCTTCAATTTATGTCACTCTTGGGAGGAGTCTAAAAACCAGGGCCATTAACTTTGGCTAATGATATATCCACCATCAGAATTGATAGATCCACCAAATATATGCATTAACAGGTTGTAGTGTACAACCTGTTAATGCATATATTTGGTGGATCTATCAATTCTGATGGTGGATATATCACCACTCATTAATTTTAGCCAGCAAAAAGATTTTAAAAATTTGAAACCGAAACATGACAATTAGTTTGGTAGCACAAGTCTCGAAGCACCTACAATTGTGGAAGTCCGCCTCGTCGATGCGCAAGATTCTTCAAAGATAACATTTTAATGTATAAATAAACCGACTAGTATTGTGCTATGCCTAGAAACCGTATATTTTATTAATTTGAAATGTGGCAATGTCTCTTAATTGATGTTACGACATTTTCAATTTGCCGTATTTGAAATGTGAAATTCTAGTGATTTTAACTCAAGATCCTCCAATCAAAACAACGATTCTAAAGCTCAAGCTGAAGTTTTAAAGGGGTTCAAGTTTCAAGTTCAGCCTCAATAAGTTCATACTCAAGTCTGAAATAATATCAAACTAGTTTTATGACCCGTGAAAACACAGGTTTGACAAAGAAATTTTACTACACTTGGTCTTTATCGAGGTTTAATCGTGTATAATATAACCTAATAAGCTTATGTAGACTATTAACTATTATGTATATATATAATCATTATGTGATGTATTAAATTACATAACAATAAAATTGTAACATGGTCTTTATAATACATGCAACATGATATTTGGCAGTTTGATAAAAGTGAAAGTATACTGAGAATAGAACTCCAACTTTTAAACTTGTACTTTGACATGGTTCCAACAAATAAGGAACATACATTAGTTTCTCCAAATATAACTAAATGAAATTACAGTGATTACATTAACATCATCAGTCTTTCTATTAAAACACGACACCATTAACATCACTAGTCACGCAAAAATGTATTGCAAGTCCAAAGGCCTGAGCTGAAGCATTTGTATGATTTCCATATGCAAATGCATAACAAAGGAAGAAACAAAATTAAGGGCATAAGCATGTTTTTGTATCACAATGAACAGATCATTAGAGCCTAAGATAATTTATATACCAATAAATGAAAATTGAACCATAACAAAGTAAAACATCCTTTGTGAAGAAGAAGCTTAATACTCATTGTCTTCAACAACCAATTATCAAAATAGTAATTAATCAAACAGTGGAACTCACCAAAAATTAATAATTAGAAGTAACATTAATCTTCAATACAATTCTCAGCAATTTCAATCAATCCTTGGACACTACCTGAGTGTAGTGATGTTTGATCCATAAGATCCTTGACATTTATACCTCCACCATGCTTCAAAAATTTTAGGAAAATAAAATAAAATGGAACACTGAGTATAGTGCTAACATTGGTAAAGAAGGTAAAGGCCAAGCATTATCTACCTGTTTCCTATTTCATAAAATGTTCTGCAACAAAACGGTAAATGACTTGGTACCTCCCAAAATGCCTATTGTAACAAAACAAAAGGGCAAAATGGGTAAACCTACCTAGTATCTATGAATGTAATAAATCTGCCTTGTGGGTACCTAATCCATATATTTCAAACTTCAATCAACAAAATACCATAAATCAGTTGGGAAGTAAGAAAGCACAAACCTGAAAATAAATGATTGATCAATATATGGGTAGAAACTAACCAACTATTTTTCAATTTCCATTTTGCTTAATCAACTTATCAACTCATCTATAAACGAAAGCCAACAATAGATAAGACTACATATAATAATATTGGGATATAATAAAAATCACTTACAGTTGGTGGTCCACTTTTAAGTTGCTCACACTACAAATAAATTTTCAGCCTATTAATGTAGTATTAATTATCTATGAGATTCAACCATCCGATAGTATACTCGGTAAGAGTTTGATTCAAAACTAAGAATGCCATAGACGATTTAATCACTACCACATAAAGTATATGAGACCAAGTGACTAACCTGTAGGTTCGTAGCATCAACGTTACTTTTCTTGTACAGAGAGGCACCATATTCTTCATTGGAAGTGGATCAACAACTGTTATAGGTGGGGTTCGGATTATAACCTTGTCTATTCATGAATATAGAGTTGTCAAAAACACACATGGTTCATAGATACATAAAGCATTGCGATTATCAACATAAATTATAGGTCGACATGCAAAATTTCATCCAAAAATTATCATGTAAAAGATGATATTCATGTTCTTAATCAACTACTAATAAATACATCTTTGAATACAAATATTATAGAAATATCAACCCATCATATTTATATAGCATATATAAAGTGAACTCAACAATGTTACCATCAGTGCCACCTAAATAACTATTTTGCAAGGCAAGAGGACAACAACATTGACCAATGATTAATGTATATAAAAAGGGTTAGCAACACCTAGAAAGATCAACCAAAAATTCTCCAACAAAAAAATTAATCCAAGAACACTACAATATGCCAGAATTACATAGTTGTTGTCATACGCACCTTCATCATGTCTTATAGATGGAACAAAATCAGAAACATGCCTGACTTGCTAATGAACCTACAAAATCAGAAACACGTCTTACTCACAAAATCATAGAAGCTAAAAACTATCGCATAAAACAATTATTGTTGTTGCATTTCATCCAACAATTGATATGCATGAAATAAAGAATCATTACAAATAATAATTACATATAAAAATTCAAGTTACCATATAATAATGTCATATATCAAAACTTGTTGTCCTTTGAAATAGTTCTTTCAGTGACACTCCAACAATACTCACATCTAATAGATACATCAGAAAGACATTCACACAATGAAGTGGCCAAAAATATATACTTTTACCTTACAATTTCTCTCTTAGGCATATCATCGAACACTTGTTGTGCGCCTCATCAAAAACCCATTGCAAACCTGTATACAACAATCATTTACACCGCAAATCAAAACCCCTAACATAGCAATGCATCGACCTGAGTTGAATATGGTGTATTACTTGTTTAATAAAATAACATACAAATGAGAAAGATTAAGAAGAAGTAAATAAGCTAAACATCCAAATAAATAGAACGCATACTTTGATTGGATTTGTAATACTCCCTACCACAAATAGGTAAAGGCCTCCGTTCCAGCGAATCAATCCCTTTATCGTATTTTCGTTTCGACTCAAACCCTTAAGAAAATCGAGCAAAAAGAAAATCAAATCGTACAAACAGCGCTAGCCAAAACCCGAAGGTCTCAAGTACGTGAAAAAAAAAAGGAGGTGAAGAGAAAATTGGTGATGATAAAGAAGGATAGATGATTAGATCTGAAGAGCAGGAAATCTATTGATGATTTAAAATTCCAAATTTGAAATTATGGGAATACGAAGAGGAAGCATTATTACCGAGAAAAAGGGCGGTGTTCATATTTTCAAGAAAATACGCCGTCGAAAAGCATTTGAGTGTTTAAACTCACAACTAAATTAATGCAAAGTCATTACAATATTTTTAATCTTACATTTTTACTTCACATCTATTACATATTGATGACATCACCCTTTTAACCACAGCTTGACACCTTAGCATGAAAACCTACCTAACGACTTGCCAAGTCAGCTTCATGACATCAGCGAAACCCCCATTTATTAGTATAGATAGATAGACAGTTCTGAAATAAAAGAAAGAAATAAATTGATGTACTATCAAACTATTCGCGTAATGTGACGGAATTTTTTTCGACAATACAAACTTTTATTTATTTTTGAGAACACGTTCATTCGGTCAATGGTATCAAATTTTATGCTATCAAATACTAGTATTGTTTTTCTTATGTAGTAAACTAACATACTTTTATTTTTTGAAAAATATAGAAAATTTGTGTAACATAAAATTTTCACATCGCTTTGAGTATGGTTTAAATCTAGATACGTTATGCTTCTTTCTTCGTTCTGAAATATAGTGTGCATATTTGATGATTTGCAAATATTCTAAAAATTAAACAAAGTATTTGTCATGCATACTCTAATTTTATCTTAAATACTATGGGTTATGGGTATGTTTGTTAACAACTACCTAGAGCTAATGATAGTGACTATAGTTGTATAACAGAGAGATTCTATTTTTTTTTTTAATTGTATCAAGTAGCTTCTCTAAAAATGGATTGTAATTTATTATTTTTTCAAGAAGGGTGTGTTTGGCAATCCAATTTTTAGGGATTTTTGGAGTTTCTAAGAGATTGAGCTTCTAATTTCAAAAATCTCCATCATTAAAAAAATTCAAAATCCTTGTTTGACATAAAACTTGAAATAGGAATTCTATAAAAAATAATCCCTAAACTAGAATCTCCTAAAAGTAGCTTCTTCAAATAATCATCATCTCCTTATTATTAAATTACTATATTACCCTTCTTATAATTATTACAATTTTAAAATTATAAAACACCATGTTCATTTGTGTCATTTTACATTAATAAGATCCAGCTAGTTTGCTAAACACTTATGAAACTTGGACGGACTAAATCTACCACTAGGTGAAACTTTTGGGTACGCTTGTCATAAATGTAGTTATTCGTGTTTGATAATTGATACTAAGGGATAATATGAAACATTTGATTATAAAAGTATGAATCTAATTAATGGCACAAACTTCAGCATGATTATATATATATATATATATATATATATATATATATATATATATATATATATATATATATATATATATTTGTGTGTGTGTGTGTGTGTGTGTGTGTGTGTGTGTGTGTGTGTGTGTGTGTAGATGTAAATCCGTACGATGCACGGCAATCTTAATTGTGCAAGTTCTATATTCACGTTTAATATTATTATTTGATAAGCTACTAACAAATAATGTATAAAATATATCTCATCAATACATTAAATAATAGCCTACATAAAGGTAATTGATATTTCTACTATCCAACATAATAAATCCACCACATGTATGCATCAATAGGTTGTACTGTACAATCTATTAATGTGTACATGTGGTGGATTTATCATTTTGGATGGTGGTAATATCACCACCGCTACATAAATCTCCCTATTATTTTTTTTATGGAAATTGAGCTGGATTTTGATGTGTTATCGTAACTCATCAAGGAATTATATCTTGCATATTGAGGTATAGGCGATATAAATTATTTATGGACCATAAAATTTCTTATGCTTTTAGAAGTCTTGTGTAGAAACCAAATTGGTAATAAATACGGAGTATATATTTGGAAGTATTTTGATGTGTTATCGTAGCACATAACTCCAATAGATAATATGGATTCACCGTCCTAGACTCAAGCTTTTAGTCTCAATTGACTCGCATTAAACCACGTATATATCATAAAAAATTGCTTCTTCTCTTTTATTTTTTTATTGTCTATATTACTAATTTGTCCGTCCCAAAAATATTGTATAGTTACAAAATATATTGAACACTCTAATTTACCTTTATTTATTACTCTTAATTAACAATTTTATAAAAATAATTCAGTCAAGCTTGTATTGAATATAAAGATTACATTGACATTAATCAAACCTATTTTAAATTCTTAAAAAAAGAAAAAGAAAAATACAATAAAAGTGGGATAGATGGAATAACAATTAATAACTAAAGTAATTAGCAAAGAATATTATTTTCTAATACAATATAAAAACTAAGAACAATTAGAAAATATACATATAAAACTTACATGTATCCAACTTAGCGATTAAGTTCTCTTTGTGTTTTATAAAAATCTATAGGAATCATAGCTAGATCGATTCTTTCATTATCGGCTAAAAAATATTTATACAATGGAGTTAGTATCCGTTACCAATTCTAAGTCAATTAGGTATGCTAATTTTTAATTACAAATATTTACGTTTTTTTAATTTTTATTAAACTATAATTATATTTGTTTAATAATCAAAATCTAATTATTTATTTAATTAAATACTCTTAGAACTTGACACGTGTCATTGTTGCCTACGTGGTAAATTTTGGAGCCATCTTTACTACTCGCTTAGTATATATATATATATATATATATATATATATATATATATATATATATATATATATATATATATATATATATATATATATATATATATGTGTGTGTGTGTGTGTGGATGAGGTTCATAAGAGTTTGAGGTGAAGGAGGTGAAAAATCTTCTCCACTAAAAAAGTGCTACATGTCACTTGCCAAATTTTCATTTTTACCCTCTCCACATTTTTAAATATTGTATACTACTCTCTCCTACATTTCTTCCTCCCCACCCCTCCCCTCCACCACCCACCACTAGCTGCTGCCACCCACCATCGGAAATTTTTTTATTTTTATAATTCTTTTTTTAAATAAAAATTTAGTTTTTTTTTACATATTATTACTTGTACTGCATTTTATTATTTTTATTACATTTTGTATATATATGTTTAGTATATATTGTTCGTTTTTTACTGCATATTTGTATTTTACACATTATTCTTTTGATGTTTTCAACTGCATTTTAAGTTGTACATAATATATTTTTATTGCATTTTGTTAAAATTACACTGCATTTTATTATTATTACTACATTTTGCATATATTTTATATATTATATATTGTTTATTTTTTACTGCATTTTATATTATACATATTATCCATTTTTACTGTATTTTGTATAAAAGTATAATACGTATTGTTATTTTTTGTGCATTTTGCATATATTTTATTTAGTACACATTGTTCGTTTTTACTGCATTTTATATTATGTATAATCTATTTGTACTGCATTTTGTTATTTCTACTGCATTTTTCATATATTTCATTTATTAAATATTGTTTGTTATTCACTGCATTTTGTATTATACATATTGTCTATTTGTACTGCATTTTGTATTATACATATTATCTATTTATACTGCATTTTGTATTAAAGTATACTACATATATTGTTTTTACTGCATTTTGCATATATTTCATTTTAGCACATATTGTTCTCTTTTTAGTGCATTTTATTTTATACATTGTGACATCCGCTAAATTAGGACGTCATTACTGTGCCTAATTGTGTGATTACTACTTGTATTTAGTATGAAATATGACTAAGTACAGTAATTACTTATATATATATATGATTATTATATATGTACACGTATACGATTTGTCCAAATCGTACAAATTCGTGTCAGATAAATATCTGGCAACACAATACGGACTTTGGTGAAACACTTATTAAATAATATGAAATTATTTAATAACATTGATAATTACTTTATATTATGTTTACAATATAACAGACACGTACGTTTTGCTTATACGTGACCGAACGCTACGAAAATGCGCGAAACGCGCCCGACAGACGAAATAAATACAAGTTATATTTTTATAACTCAAAACATAGTATATTGATAAAATACTTCAAGTAATGTTGAAACATAGTTTGTGACAACAGATCTAGCTTGAAATAGGACTAATGTAATTATTATCATGTTTGTACATTGGTTTAGATTTGTAAATGAATATTTGTTTTGTTAATAATATTCGTTAAATATATTAGCATGTTAAAGTATTAGACGAATATTGTAAACGAAATAAATAAATACGTTTGGTGCGAGTCGAGTTCTCAAGTCGCAGCGAGTTGAGCTTCAAGATGAGAACTGAACTCGCAAGGATCGCGAGGATCATAATGGTTCTGGCGAGCCGAGTCCATAAGCGGACTTGGGCTGCGAGTTGGGCTGGACTCGCGAAGCCCATGCAAGCCGAACCGGGAATTAATATATAAATGATTTTCGGTTTAGAAAATCATTAACACTTTTGCTATTCCGATTTCAATACCTGCGAATTCAGTATATCCAGAGAAAAATAACCTAACGGCTAGGCTTTGACGTTCATACGTATAAAGCTAAGTATTAGTAAACCTAAAACGCGAACTTATTCGTTGTTAGTAAGATAACATCGTATTGAGGGATTCCGCACCTTAATACCTACAGATAACGAAGTTATCGATCCTAAGAACTAGGTACTTACAAGTAAAAACATCGCGATTACACGCGATCAAAAATATAACGTTTAAAAACGTTACACGACTCAAACAAACGCGTGATTCACAACCGACGACCAAACGAAAATCCGAACATTATTTTAGTAACTTAAAATATGTCACATTGGGTAAAACATTTATTAAAAATATGGAGTTTTAAAAACGATATCGAAACGTGATATATATAACGTTATACGTTTAAACGAATGGCGAAACAACCGGGTAAACGAACACTGCACGGAGTGCAAACTTGGGGAACAATTTACCACACCCACATGAGGGTGGGACCCACCAATAACAGATGAGAATCAGCCCCAAAAACATGGCCCATGAATTGTGGATCTTGTTTTTTTCTCTTTTGACTTCAAACACCAAATCACCTCCATCACCTCTTTCATTTTGCACCATTTTCTTTATCTCACTACACTCTCACCTCCTCTCCTCCTTCTATCTCACGGCTCTATTTCCTCTCTCTCTAAAATCGTCAAAAACCTCAAGCTCATATACCATTAACTTGAAGAACAACAAGGAGAAAGAAGGAAGAACCACAAACCGAGCTCACTCCACTCATTTCGGCTTTAGATCATCCAAAACCTTGGTATGAACCACTTTCTGTCACTATACTTACTTTCTTTACATATATATACATGATATTATATTCAATCAACTTAAAAATGTCCAAGAACAAAGCTTAAAAATCGTTTTATACATATATATATATACCTAAACAGTTTCTGATCAGAAAAATACACCTCACGAAAACGACTATAACTTGAGTTCTAGGTTGAATAAATGCATGAATCTTATACCGAAATCTTCGTATGGATGTTAACTAAAAAAAGTCCTTCTTTGGCTATTTCCAGAAATACACGAATTTTCGTGTATAACTCGATATTTGAACAAAGGTCCGTTTTGGACTGAGACCGACCACTAGTCATTCTCGATTTTTATTACCTAACTAAGAGACCTCTATAATTCACGAGAAAATGGGTAATATGCTAGACATATAGTAGCATATGTATGATTTTTGGAACGAATTGTTGTGGATTAAAAATGGTTAATACGAGAGGCGAAACAAGTCGTAAAACCGAAAACACAACCCCATGGACTGTTTTTGTACAAAACGTAAAACCGACACTTCGGGCTAAACACGAAACGTACCAAATATTTTCCCGAGCCTTAGAAACATATTTAAGACTTCCCAAAAAGTTTCGGGTCAAACCGAGGCCGTTTGACCAAGTCAACAAAAACGAGCCACAAAACGATAAATGCGAAATGAATTGAGAAACGTTAAGAATTTTAACCCGAAATGAACATTGATAATTTTATTATGACACATAGGTAAAAACGACACGTATGAATTAAACCCGAACCATATAAACAACACCCGAAAACACTTGAACGAAAACAAAAATAACTAAACCCATTGTCGCAACGACTGCGACTATCTCATAAATAGTATTACTCGACACTACACGTACGTGAAAACTCTTATACTTTAGAAAGTATACATTACAACTTGAATACATACAAGTTTACACTCGCTTGAACTTACATTCGAACAACACTATCGCGTCGCGATACAAATGACAGACTTACGAATATACCTTACCACAACGAAATACATAATAATAATACTTGAATTATTATTACACGTCGTCACCAACGGGCCGTACATACTTACAAACTACAGTCGTAAATGATTATAAATACAGACGATTACAGACTTAGAAACAAACATTGGACATTAACTAGTTGAGTGGACAACTAGCATGGATAATCTTTAAGATATCTATTTATTTACTTACTTAACCTTATGCGTTTAGGACGCTAGAGGTCACTGGTTCGGAGAACCACCTTGCTTGATGATGAACGCCAAAATGTGCTATTTTATAGTACTAATTACCCCTTAGTTTGATTAATTTCTTATGCATTTGATTTGAATTCGATACTCATTTCGTTCATATTTGCATTTAGGAATTATCGGGAGCTTGAATTATAAAAGAAACAGAAAACGAGTGAATATCGAAGAAAAGATGCTAAAAATTGTGGAGCTTGAAGAATGGAAGTCGATTGGCTGGAGATTTGAGATTTTCAATCCATACGGCGTATGGAATCCCATACGGCGTATGGATCAGTTGAGCCGGGCCGCCAGTCTACGCGGGTCAAACCCATGGGCTTTTCAATCCATACGGCGTATGGAATTCCATACGGCGTATGGATTGATTCGGCAGAAACCCTAAATACCTCATTTTGCTCTCATTTTGAGGCTATCACTTCACATTTTTTTCTCCAGACGATTTCTTCAGTTCTTAAACCATTTTCCAGAGTTTTTGAAGGAGAAAAGAGCAAGAAGATTCAAGGGCTTTCATTCGTTTATTCGTTATTTCATTATTTCGGTTCGAATACGTTTCTTCTTATCATTTGATTATGATTATGGTTTCATTTTTAGAACTGATTTTCTGTGATAATATGAGTGGCTAAGTTTTATATACAATTGCTTAGATGATAATACTCGGATGATGATTTGATTGTTGAATTGCTAGTTAATATTGAATTTCATGAATGTTTATATGTTTATTCGAAGATCCATGTTTAATTGTTGAATCTTGATGATAACCTAGCGTGATGATCCATTGATTTATGATTGAGTTCTCTATTGATTGGTCATTATTGATGATTGTTGGTTTTAATTGATGATTATCACTAAATAGATTGAGTTTGATAGGCTAGGATCAATTATTGTTAAGATTTGGCAATGAATGTGATAACTAGTAATAGTTATAGACTTTGTTGATTCAAGTTATAAGGATAAATCATACAAACGGTGTAGTTATAATTCATAATGCAATTTGGTGGATAACGTTAAATTGAACTGTTAGCGGGTTGAAAACAACTTTATATCTTTTTGAATTGTGTTTAATCAATTAATCCTGCAAAGATGGTTGATACATTTGTCATGTCACAATGAAGTTCATACATTAGCAATTCAATAAAGTGATAATCGGAATTTGAGGAAACTAGTCTAAGCAATTGTACTTCTTTTACCATTTGAATTTAATCTTTTATTTTAATTAAGTTATTTTATTATTTCTTTATTTTATAATTAAGTTTTATTTAATAAATCATTTCATTTATAATTGTTACTCAATTGTTCGATCGGAACTAAAACGTCCCCACTTTTTACTGCTTTAATTAATTGTAGCAATTTCCAATTTGTTAATATTGACATCCGTTCCCTGTGTTCGACTCGGACTTACTAAAGCTATACTATATATGATCAGGTATTCTTGCCTGTGTTGTGTGTAGTTAGTTAGGTAATTTCCATTTTTAAAACTAAAGCCCCGTTTACACGATATCAAGTTTTTGGCGCCGCTGCCGGGGAGCGGTTTGTTTCAATTAAATAAATTGGAAGTTGTCTTTTGTTTATAATTTTTAGTTAATTTATTATTTATTTGTTACTTGATTAATTGATTTCTTTTTCACTATTAGTTATAAGTTAGGGTAGTCAGGTAGCCTGTTCTGCTGATTTGCCAGGTATGATACTGGAGTTTATGACCCGCTCAACTATTCCAAACCCAACTGACCCTTTTGAAGAACCCGAACGTATATTCCATCAAAGAAGACGCGCTGTTTCAGCACCACCGAACTCATCGTTAACCAATAACCTTTTTACCCCACGAACCAGGAACTACCGTTCCTATTTAGAAAGCGATTTTGGAGAGTGCCTACGATTTCTTTTTAACGATCAACCAGATAACACAATGGCAGAAGATATAGCCAACATAACGCTCGAAGAGTATTCAAGTCGGATGCGTAATGACCGTGGCACTGGAGTAGTAAGACCAGCGATTGCACAAGATGTGGAGTTTGAAATCAAGGGACAGTTCCTCAAGGAGCTTAGGGAGAATCCTTTCCGATGAGAAGAAAGGGATGATGCTAATGATCATGTGGAGAAAATCGTGGAGATAGCCGATATGTTCAACGTTCCTAACATCACACGCGATCAAGTTATGCTCAGGGTATTCCCAATCACACTCAAGGGAGGTGCTAAGAGATGGATTCAAAACGAGCCAGCTGGGTCCATAACCACATGGGAAGACCTTTGCACTAAGTTTCTGAAGATGTATTGTCCTCCTTCCAAAACTTCAAAGATGATTGACGAGATCAGAAATTTCAAGCAGGAAATGGATGAGTCACTACACCAAGCTTGGGAGAGATATAAGGACCTGATGCATAAGTGCCCGCAGCACGACCTGAACGATGAGCAAGTCATGAGTATTTTCTATAAAGGAGTGGATCGCGCCACGAGACAGCAACTGGATTCCCAAGGGCCTATTCCCAAGAAGGTCCCTCGTGATGCTTTGACTGCCATTCGCGACCAAGCGAAACACTCTCAGTTATGGGATGATGGCACTTCTAGGCGAAAGAGGTCTGTGAATGATGACGATGGATTTGCAGCCATCACCGCTAAGCTAGACAACATGGGCAGAGATATCAAGAAGGTTACTGAGACTGTCCATGCTATCCAAGTGGGATGCGACAACTGTGGAGGAAGCCATTTAGTGAAGGATTGCCCCGAGATGCAAACGGGAGAACAGACTGAGGAAGTCAAGTATGGAGAAGCTCAAGCACCATATCGTCAAGGCGGTGGAAATTTCTTCAGAAGACCATACCAAGATGGAGGGCGACCGTTTCGCCAAACTCAACCTGGATTTTTCACCAAGGAGCAGCCAGGTGCATCATCTTCAGACAAGCAAGCTAATTTAGAAGAAATGATGGGTAAGTTTCTCACGTTCAATGAGAAATTCATTACGAGCTCTGGACAAAGGATGGATGCCACCGATGCTGCATTAAGAAACCAAGGAGCTGCGATTAAGCAGATTGAAGGGGATGTTTCCAACATAGCCAAAGTGCTTCAAGAGAGATTCCCTGGGACCCTACCTGGATACACTGAGACCAATCCACGGGATCAGGTGAAAGCGGTGATCACCCGGAGTGGAAGGGGTTTTGAAGACCCCATTCAAAAGAAGAAACCTGTTTCTCAACCCCTACCGCAGAAAGAGAAGGAAGTAGAAGTCGTGGAAAGTCCCAAGGTGGACACTGAGGCTGAAAGAATCGCTAAAGATAAGCAATATGCAAAGGATCATGCTCCGCCGCCACCTTATCCAGCAGCTTTGAGAAGAGGGAAAGATGATGCTCAATACCACCAGTTTCTAGAGAATTTGAAGCAACTGCACATTAACATCCCATTCGTGGAAGCCATTGCTCAAATGCCAAAGTATGCAAAGTATCTGAAGGAACTTTTAACTAATAAGAGCAAACTGATGGAGGCAACTATGGTGACAATGAACGAGAGATGTTCAGCAGTTATGCAAAATAAACTTCCACCGAAAGTGAAAGACCCTGGGAGTATTACCCTTCCTTGTCTGATTGGAAGTTTAGACCTTACTCATGCATTGGCTGACTTGGGGGCAAGCATATCAATAATGCCTTATACTATGTATGCCAGACTTAAGTTAGGGGAACCAAAGCCAATTAGAATGTGCATTGAGTTAGCAGATCGTTCAGTTCAATATCCTAGGGGCATGATAGAGAATGTGCTAGTTAAGGTGGATAGGTTTGTTTTTCCGTGTGATTTCATCATTCTGGACATGGTTGAAGATAAAAAGGTACCTATCATTTTGAGAAGACCTTTTCTAGCCACTGCAAGGGCATTGATTGATGTTCATGATAGAAAAATCACTCTGAGGTTAGGAGACGATGAAGTAGTGTTTGATGTCAACAAATCAATGCGATATGCTGCTGCAGTTGATGATACTTGCTACTTTGTGAGTGCTAGAGAAATGACTGATGATGAGGAGTTCCTTCAAAGTCTCATGGAAGATGAAGATCTTGATCCCATGATTCTGGAAGGATGGACGAGAAGCATAGAAGCAATTAGAGATATTGAAGAATTCGATAAAATGCTTAAGGAGTTAGAGTTCGAGAGTGATGAGGAATTAGAAAGTGATAAGCCGACTGAGAATGAAGAATCGGTTGAGACTGATGGTACTTTAGTCAAGAAAGAGACTCGCATCACTATACATGGGATTCCCTGTTCACGAGAAGAGGTATTGGCATGTAAATCTTCTTTTGAAGAACCACCAAGGTTAGAATTGAAAGATTTACCGACCCACTTGGAATATGCATACCTACAAGGAGAGTCGGATTTGCCAGTTATCATTTCATCCAAGCTATCAGCAAACGAGAAAGAAAGTCTGTTAAAAGTTCTGAAGGAACATAAGCATGCTATAGCATGGACGATCGGTGACATCAAGGGAATTAGCCCATCATATTGTACGTACAAGATCCTTATGGAATCTGACTTCAAACCAGTTGTGCAACCATTAATACGATTAAATCCTAAGGTCACGGATGTTGTGAGGAAGGAAATCATAAAATTGCTTGACTCTGGATTGATATACCCGATTTCTGATAGTCCATGGGTCAGCCCCATTCATGTTGTGCCAAAAAAGGGAGGTATGACAGTGGTTGCGAATGAGAGGAATGAGTTAATTCCCACAAGAACTATTACTGGATGGAGGGTCTGTATCGATTATAGAAAGCTGAATGATCCGACACGCAAGGATCACTTTCCCTTGCCATTCATTGATCAGATGCTCGAACGTCTAACTGGAAAAGAGTATTATTGCTTTCTAGACGGATTCTCCGGGTACTTCCAAATCCCAATTGATGCAAATGATCAAGATAAGACTACTTTCACCTGCCCATTCGGAACTTTCTCTTATCGGAGAATGCATTTCGGTCTATGTAACGCACCCGCCACATTTCAACGGTGCATGATGGCAATATTCCATGATATGGTAGAAGACAGCATGGAAATATTCATGGATGACTTCTCTGTGTTTGGAAATTCTTTTGATAAGTGTCTGATGAATCTAAAGAGGATGTTGCAAAGGTGTGAGAGTTCCAATCTCGTTTTAAATTGGGAAAAGTGTCATTTCATGGTACGAGAAGGAGTTGTGTTGGGGCATAAAATTTTGAGAGCTGGTATTGAAGTTGATCAAGCGAAGATTGAGGCCATAGCAAAGCTACCTCATCCAACAAATGTTAAAGGAATACGAAGTTTCTTAGGACATGCTGGGTTCTATAGAAGATTCATCAAGGATTTTTCAAAGATAGCACGTCCTATGAACAAGTTGTTGGAAAAGGAAGCTAAGTTCGAGTTTTTAAAAGAGTGCCAAGATGCGTTCAAGATTTTAAAGGAGAAATTGGTATCCGCACCAATTATGATAAGTCCGAATTGGGATCTTCCATTTGAATTGATGTGTGATGCAAGTGATTACGCTGTAGGAGCAGTTTTAGGTCAGAGGGTTGATAAGAAGTTTCAACCTATTTATTACGCAAGCAAGACTTTGACTAGTGCACAGGAGAATTACACTACGACTGAAAATGAATTGCTTGCTGTTGTTTTTGCGTTTGATAAGTTTCGCTCTTACCTGGTCCTGTCAAAAACTGTTGTTTTTACCGATCACTCTGCATTAAGATACTTGTTTGGAAAACAAGATGCAAAACCAAGGTTGTTGCGATGGATTTTGTTATTACAGGAGTTTGACATTGAGATTCGTGATAAGAAGGGAGCGGAAAATCTGGCTGCAGATCATCTGTCAAGACTGAAAAATCCAGAATTGGATAAGTTGGATGAAACGGAAATTCGAGATAAGTTTCCTGATGAAAGCTTGTTAAAAGCAATTCTGAATGAATTTCCATGGTTCGCTGATATTGCAAACTTTCTAGTTACAAAAACTCTTCCATCCGGATTGGACTTTAACCAAAGAAAGAGGTTTTTCTCATCTTTACGATATTACTTTTGGGAAGACCCATATCTGTTCAGACAGTGTGCTGATGGGATTGTCCGACGATGTGCAGCTGGAGAGGAATGCGACATAATCTTAGAGCACTGTCATGATGGTCCGGCTAGAGGACATCATGGTCCAAATTACACTGCAAGGAAGGTGTTTGAGGCAGGTTTTTATTGGCCAACAGTTTATAAGGATGCATTCAAGTATGTGAAGGAATGCGATGCCTGCCAACGTACTGGGAGAATTTCAAAGAAGGATGAAATGTTGCAAAATCCAATTATGGTAAGTGAGATTTTTGATGTCTTGGGGATAGACTTTATGGGCCCGTTTCCACCTAGCAATGGAAACAAATACATCATCGTGGCTGTGGATTATGTTTCTAAGTGGGCCGAAGCAAAAGCATTACCCACGAATGATGCTCGCGTTGTGGTAAATTTTCTTAAACAGTTATTTTCGCGCTTTGGAGCACCGAAAGCTTTAATTAGTGATCGAGGGACACATTTCACAAATCTACAATTGGAAAAAGTGCTGCGAAAGTACGGAGTTAAATATAAGTTTTCAACTGCTTATCATCCACAGACGAGTGGTCAAGTGGAAGTGACTAATAGAGGGTTGAAGCGTATTTTAGAACGTTCAGTTGAAGGAAACCCTAAGAATTGGTCATACAAGTTGGATGATGCATTATGGGTGGCACGAACAGCTTTTAAGTCGTCAGTTGGAACAACGCCTTATCGCCTTGTTTATGGAAAGGCTTGTCATTTGCCTTTTGAGTTAGAACATAAAGCATATTGGGCTCTACAGAAGTGCAATCTTGATGAGAAGTTAGCTGGAAAGGAAAGAATGGCACAGCTAAATGAGTTGGATGAATTAAGAATAAATGCTTATGACAATTCGAGACTGTTCAAGGAGCGAACTAAGAAATGGCATGATGCTCGTCTTAAGTCGAACCATACATTCGAGAAAGGTGATAAAGTTCTGTTGTATAGTTCTAGATTACATTTGTTTCCAGGAAAGTTAAAGACACGCTGGACTGGCCCCTTTGTTGTTGACAAGGTTTATCCGTTTGGAGCTGTTGATTTGCAAGGATATTCTGGAAAAACTTTCAAAGTCAATGGAAGTAGAGTGAAAAAGTACTATGGTGATATAAGGGACTCCAAGCGTGATTTGGAGATGGATTTGAATTAAGTGGTGAAGAGAGATGTCGAGCTTACCGACGTGATAAACAAAAGCGCTTTCGGGAGACAACCCGTTATTTTGTTAATTTGTATTCTGTTTTATTGTTTTTGTTTTCAGGTATGAACTTTGTGGGTATGTTCTCTGGAAACCCTCACGAGACTACAACTCGTCCACTCGGGATACCGAGGGGTTCAAAGGCTTATCGCATGTGCTAAATGCAATCGTGTTGCCTACGTAAGTGTGCTATTGTATTTTATTTCAGAACGAAGTCCTTCAAGCAAATTGCCTTCAAATCAGGGGAGTTTTCTGTTTCACTTCTTTTCTATTCCCTTTATTTTTATTTTCTTTTGCAATGAGGACATTGCATGTTTCTAAGTGGGGGATGGGGGAAAAGAAGTATAATTGTCCTTAATTTATTAATGGTAGCTATTGAAAAATATTGAGGTTAAGAGGCATTCTACGTGTTAGTCATTTTTCAACCCAAAATTTTGTTTTAAAATTGTTTTCTATGTAAAGTTTAGCAATCTTGTAACATGCTTTGGGAATGCAAGGAATGAAATGAATTTAATTTTTAAATATTAGATAGTTCATCTTATGATGTATCGATAGGCAATCTATATGAAGGTTGTTGAGCTATTAAGAAATTTAATGCATTAAGTAGGGATTTATCCTATGAGGATCTTTTAGCAAGGTATGACCTTAGTCTTAATTCTTGTATGATAGCGTGTTATAATCCATAATTTTATGATCCTAATTATCATCATTTGGGAATATACTGGGTGTTGTCTCCTCTGTTGTACGAAAGTACAGACCTGGTTTCCGTCAGTATATTTGATATCAAAATAGATAAAAATAAATGAGTACAAAGGACTCATAAATTGAAAAACTAAAGCCAAGTTATGTTGCTCTGTTGTACTGAGGTACAGACCTGTCACCAATGTCTTGGTTTGAAAAATGATTGATTTATTTGGATGTTCTTTATTTGGAGAATTGTGACACGTTATTTTTTATGAGAGTATTTTGCTATAGAAAATCAAGGGTAAGGCCTGCTAGAATAATAATAAGTTGAGCTCAATTTCTGAAATTTAGATTGTTTAAGTGGACAACAATATCGGTAATCTGAGTGAATTATCTTTTATGTGTAATAATAATATATTAGAATGGCTTCCCATGTAGAGTTTCTTGATTGCTGAGTTTTAAGGTAGAATCGATTTTAAGATAAAAATTTGGTTTGCCGAATGCTGTGTAGTTTGTAAGCCCTTTTATACATCGTCTGCCGTTCATATTTAAAGTTTTGAATTTTTGAGTTACTAGTCTACTTGAGGACAAGTAGGATTCAAGTGGGGGATGTTTGATGAACGCCAAAATGTGCTATTTTATAGTACTAATTACCCCTTAGTTTGATTAATTTCTTATGCATTTGATTTGAATTCGATACTCATTTCGTTCATATTTGCATTTAGGAATTATCGGGAGCTTGAATTATAAAAGAAACAGAAAACGAGTGAACATCGAAGAAAAGATGCTAAAAATTGTGGAGCTTGAAGAATGGAAGTCGATTGGCTGGAGATTTGAGATTTTCAATCCATACGGCGTATGGAAATCCATACGGCGTATGGATCAGTTGAGCCGGGCCGCCAGTCTACGAGGGTCAAACCCATAGGCTTTTCAATCCATACGGCGTATGGAATTCCATACGGCGTATGGATTGATTCGGCAGAAACCCTAAATACCTCATTTTGCTCTCATTTTGAGGCTATCACTTCACATTTTTTTCTCCAGACGATTTCTTCAGCTCTTAAACCATTTTCCAGAGTTTTTGAAGGAGAAAAGAGCAAGAAGATTCAAGGGCTTTCATTCGTTTATTCGTTATTTCATTATTTCGGTTCGAATACGTTTCTTCTTATCATTTGATTATGATTATGGTTTCATTTTTAGAACTGATTTTCTGTGATAATATGAGTGGCTAAGTTTTATATACAATTGCTTAGATGATAATACTCGGATGATGATTTGATTGTTGAATTGCTAGTTAATATTGAATTTCATGAATGTTTATATGTTTATTCGAAGATCCATGTTTAATTGTTGAATCTTGATGATAACCTAGCGTGATGATCCATTGATTTATGATTGAGTTCTCTATTGATTGGTCATTATTGATGATTGTTGGTTTTAATTGATGATTATCACTAAATAGATTGAGTTTGATAGGCTAGGATCAATTATTGTTAAGATTTGGCAATGAATGTGATAACTAGTAATAGTTATAGACTTTGTTGATTCAAGTTATAAGGATAAATCATACAAACGGTGTAGTTATAATTCATAATGCAATTTGGTGGATAACGTTAAATTGAACTGTTAGCGGGTTGAAAACAACTTTATATCTTTTTGAATTGTGTTTAATCAATTAATCCTGCAAAGATGGTTGATACATTTGTCATGTCACAATGAAGTTCATACATTAGCAATTCAATAAAGTGATAATCGGAATTTGAGGAAACTAGTCTAAGCAATTGTACTTCTTTTACCATTTGAATTTAATCTTTTATTTTAATTAAGTTATTTTATTATTTCTTTATTTTATAATTAAGTTTTATTTAATAAATCATTTCTTTTATAATTGTTACTCAATTGTTCGATAGGAACTAAAACGTCCCGACTTTTTACTGCTTTAATTAATTGTAGCAATTTCCAATTTGTTAATATTGACATCCGTTCCCTGTGTTCGACTCGGACTTACTAAAGCTATACTATATATGATCAGGTATTCTTGCCTGTGTTGTGTGTAGTAAGTTAGGTAATTTCCATTTTTAAAACTAAAGCCCCGTTTACACGACATCACTTGATTTCAGCTTTACACTGCTAGACTCAGGTGAGTCTCACAACCCCTATTTTTACTATTTTTACTCAGGGGTGAGATGCATTACTTGTTTTTACTTGAACACATGTATTGCTTTACAGACTTACAGACTTATTGATATACTGATTGCATGAGTTACGTTTTAATCCAATGAAGTCCTCTGAATCATAGTTGTTAATTATAGGATAAGCGCGAGTTTTAGTAAATGGATCCATTTGGGACTGACAATCCCCGCCCGGGGTAGTACGCACTACCACGAACCGTATTTGTATAAACGGGCGTTTCTTACTCGTTACACATGAGTGTTTTTGGATTAGCACTCACGGGGGCACATTACCTTACAGACTTGTTAAGCTTCAACTATGATGCTCTATGCAATGTATATCCACCTTATTGCATTCGCGCAATCACTTTTACTACTTTATTGCTTTTATGCAATATATACTACATGATGTGTTCACACTGACTATTTACTACTAAACCTGTGAGATTCACCAACCTTTTGGTTGACCCTTTTAGTGATACATTCTCAGGTACACAGCTACAGTAGGGTTGCCCAACAGGATCGCTAGCTAGTTCGAGTCGCATGCATTTCTGATTTGGAGATTTTTCTACATTATTTTTGTAATAGATGTTATGTATTAGAATCTCTAGGATTTTACTAGCGAGCTCGATACTGATGTAAACTTTTGAATACTTATGTAATGAAATACTTTTCGAACGTCTCATGTAGAGTCGTTCACTGTATCTTTTGTGCTTGATTACTTGATTAGTCGCAGTCAAAACTTGCTTCCGCTAAACAGTGAATTTGGGGGTGCGACAGATTGGTATCAGAGCCTAAGGTTAATGTGAACTAGGTTGCATTTAATGGGCCTAGACTATGACCGTTAGGCAGTATTCCTTATTAGGTATAACTGATTCAGTGATCACATCATACGAATTTAATTTAACATAGCCTGATCAACTATGTACAATTAAATGAAGATGATGTGAGATCTGAAAAGGGTTATGGCTGAACAGGATGCACTAGTTGACTCTGACCACGAGAGAATCGGGACTTATACTTGTTTTGTGCTAGAAACACACTATGCTATTATGTGATATCCGTGTATATACATACACAGGCCTCACTCACTTACTGAACTATTAGGCTATTATATATATTGAAAATATATGAATAGGCCTCACACGTTCGTACACTAGCTATAGAAATAGCTGACTCTTCTCTCGTGACATCTACGAAATTCACTCATCGGCTTACACCGACACTACGACAGATTCGAACACCGTTACATCACTTTAAGAGTGAACTCTAATGATTTCATCACATCTAGCACATCGAAATCAACATACTTCCGAGGACTAAAATCCTTTCTTGCCATTTCTATAGAACTACTCGCGTAGAAAATGGCAAACTCCAAAACAGACGATTACACGTCAGATAACGACCAAATTAACGATGAACAAATTCAGTACACGTATCTCGATGAAGAGATAGCTCCAGTGGAAGAAATCGTGAACGGGGAAATCGAGGAACAAAACTTCGGGGTAATTGACATCGAAGAATACGAAAGAGTGCGAGATCAGGCCGAAGACTTAGATGGTCAAAACTGGGAACTCAAAATGAAATGCAAAATCTACGAACTAGAACTGAGGATTCTGAAAAGATCCATCTCTGAACGAATCCGGGATCAGATCCACTACTGGAAAGAAGTAACTACTAATTTAAGTCACAGAACAACGACGTGGATCAAATGGATGTACCAACAAGCAACCGAAGATGCTTTGATCTACCTTGTACCTCTACGATACAGGGACATACTCGAAGCTCGTTACTACCCTCACGACCTACACCTAGAATAGATCCACGATAACTATAACCATCTTGTATAGCAGAACTACGTAGCTAGCAGGTCGTACTAGGAACCTCTAATCCGATGGGTCTATAGAAATCACGTCACATTTTGTATAATCTCTCTATATTCGTCCGGATGTTATAAAGTCCCGACACTCATTTTGTAAAAGCTCTAACTCTTGTAATCTTTTGAACTTGAATGTTAATGATTACAACCCTTATTATTCTACACTACTGATTGTCACTTGTGTTGTGATATATTACCTTTATATATACAACTGCGATAATCATACTCTTACACAAAAACTCACATGTCCCTTACTTTTATTGAAGGAACATGCCTCCGCGACGACACACATACAACGATATTGAAATCGCTCAACTTATTGCACAAAACGTAGCTCAGGCCCTAGCTGCTCAGCCAAACTCGGGCAGTGAGGACACGATTGTTAACGCTCCTACAGCAAAACCCTGCTCATACAAAGACTTCCTTAACTGCAAGCCTCTGAATTTCAAGGCCACGGAAGGTGCGATTGGTTTGCTCCGATGGATAGAGAAAATGGAATCAGTCTTCCGGATCTGCAACTGGCCCGAAGACTACAAGGTCAAGTACTCCACCTGCACTCTCCTTGAAGGTGCTCTGACTTGGTGGAACACTCAAGCTCAGCAGTGGGCATTGACATTGCATATCAACTCCCCTGGGAGGATCTGAAAAAGAAGCTCACAGACGAGTACTGTCCCAACGAAGAACTCCAGTGCTTAGAGGAGGAAATCTGGCATTTGTCGGTTCAGGGAACCGATATCACTGGTTATACCACTAGGTTCCAACAACTCGCTCTTCTCTGCCCTGCTATAGTAGACCCAGAACACAAACGTATCCAGAGATACATTCGCGGACTCCCGGAGAATATCCAGGGGAACGTCGCATCCTCCAAACCAGCAAACATTCAGAATGCCATCCGTATGGCACACGAACTCATGGCCATGATCGTTCGCCGTGAGACACCAGCCCCATCTTCTAGTAACAATAACAAAAGGAAATCTGATGGAAACCCTAACCTTCAAAATCAAACCACCAAAAAGCCTGCGAATGCCAAAGTCTATACTGCTGGTTCTGACAACTAGATAGGGTATAAAGGAAGCAATCCCTATTGCTCTAAATGCAGTCTCCATCATGATGGTACGTGCCCGTGCACCAAATGCAAGCGATTCGGGCATGTAGCCCAAGATTGCAAAACAGTCATAACTGGTACCAACACCACTGCACCCAAGACCTGCTATGAGTGCAACGGTACCGAACACTTCATGAAGGACTGCCCAAAACTGAAGAACAAAAACAACAACAAGGCTCGAGGCAGGGCCTATGTGCTTAACACTGGTGATATCTACCAAGACCCGAATGAGGACGCGGGTACGTTCATTCTCTGACAGACTAACTACTTCCGTATTACTTGTTTTATTGAATTTTATTACTACTCAGTGCTTCATACATTACCTTAGATCCTATATACGTAATAGGATTTGAATACGACAACCTACTCTTCATACAATACTGATACAGGCCAGTTCGCTCTACGAATTCACAGGCTATTCTAAACTTTACGAACACTGTAGAAATTCAGGTTACTCTAGGCTACTAGTACACATTGTAGCTACACTCTGGATGATGACTGACCGACCGATTGACCTTGTCCCTTGGACATAATGGTCAACACACATCGAAACTCTCCTTCTCGCTTCATTTAGTTGCTACTAGGGCACTAGTCCAACAAGGGGAGGAAGGCAACATGATACAGACGTTGCACCACTTAACACATCTCACAGACTTTCTTAGATGTCCCACCAACTATTACTTTGACATACAGACTACTACTTCGAACAAATTTCGGGACGAAATTCTCTTAACAATGAGAGAATGTGACACCCGCTAAATTAGGACGTCATTACTGTGCCTAATTGTGAGATTACTACTTGTATTTAGTATGAAATAGGACTAAGTATAGTAATTACTTATATATATATGATTATCATATATGTACACGTATACGATTCGTCCAAATCGTACAAATTCGTGTTAGATAAATATCTGGCAACACAATACGGACTTTGTTGAAACACTTATTAAATAATATGAAATTATTTAATAACATTGATAATTACTTTATATTATGTTCACAATATAATAGACACGTATGTTTTGCTTAAAACGTAACCGAACGCGACGAAAATGCGCGAAACGCACCTGACAGACGAAATAAATGCAAGTTATATATTTATAACTCAAAACATAGTATATTGATAAAATAATTCAAGTAAAAATATCGCGATTACACACGATCAAATATAACGTTTAAAAACGTTACACGACTCAAACAAACGCGTGATTGACAACCGACGACCAAACGAAAACTCGAATATTATTTTAGTAACTTAAAATATGTCACATTGGGTAAAACATTTATCAAAAATATCGAGTTTTAAAAATGATATCGCGTGATATATATAACGTTATACATTTAAACGAATGGCGAAACGACAGGGTAAACGAACACCGCACGGAGCGCAATCTTGGGGAACAATTTAACACACCCACATGAGGGTGGGACCCACCAAAAACAGCTGAGAATCAGCCCCAAAAACATGCCTCATGAATTGTGGATCTTGTTTTTTTCTCTTTTGACTTCAAACACCAAATCACCTCCATCACCTCTTTCATTTTGCACCATTTTCTTTATCTCACTACACTCTCACCTCCTCTCCTCCTTCTATCTCACGGCTCTGTCTCCTCTCTCTCTAAAATCGTCAAAAACCTCAAGCTCATATACCATTAACTTGAAGAACAACAAGGAGAAAGAAGGAAGAAGCACAAACCGAGCTCACTCCACTCATTTCGGCTTTAGATCATCCAAAACCTTGGTATGAACCACTTTTGGTCACTATACTTACTTGCTTTACATATATATACATCTGTCGCACCCCCAAATTTAAGATGCGGAAGCGGTTACGGTCGGGGCGCGACTAATCAAATATCAAAGCACACAAGATATAGCAAACGACTCTATATGCGTCGTTTTAACAAAATATATTAGTAATAAGAAATGTTTACAACGTTTGAAGCTATACATAGCTCGTGTTCTGAAAATGAGAGATTCCAATACATAAATACTTTTACAAAATATATTAATGCAAGGGAATCTCTAATGTCTGCATGCCGACTCGAGCTATAGTGATCCTGAGGGCAGTCCAATCATACTGCTGCGTACCTGTGATACATGCTAAAATGGGTCAGCGAAACGCTGGTGAGCTCACAGGTTTGTATATCAAATAATATCGTATGAACCGCAAGATTTAAATACTGATATGCAACCAAGCAAATAAAGATGTATACAGCTATGAGCACATAGTCTGAGCTTAACTCGAGGGGTCAGGATCCACATTCAAGGACCTGATCGAGGTGCCTCCCACGAGTGCCTAATCTACACTCGTCTGAACAAATATTAGTACATCCGTTTAACCAGTTAGTGCAAGCTAACCCGGACGAGGAGGGTCAATCCTATATGGTACCATATACTAATATTCACGCTACAACGTATTACCAAACTATGCTGATGGAGGGCTTTGAAATGATTAGTGAAATAACTCATGTAGTATATGAAAAGTTTGTACTTGCGTTCATATTGTAAAAATGACGAGCAGTATATCACACCCCTGAGAAAAACAGTAAAGTAGGGGCTATGAGACTCACCTGAGTCTTGAGAGTTTAAATCAATAAACTTTGATTGATTAGCCGGGTAGTGATGTCCGAAGACTCGTAACCTGAGGGTGTCCAAGACACGAGATGGTTATAAACTTGAAGGTATCCTAAAAGGCTACCTTTGTAGTTGTTCGTCCAACTAGAATGTCCAAATTACTACGATTTGGTTGATTGTTTGGATGTTTGTAAAACGTGTACGGCCCGTTGGTGATTGTTTGTAATAATAATCTCAACATTATCATTATGTTTTTGAAGTGTTATACTCAAAAGTATATCCCAAAGTGTTTTAGAAGTCGTATCGTATAATAGTTTGAGGTTTTATAAGTTCGACACTTAGTATTAAAAATGGTTGCAAACTTTCTGTTTTTAGCGTCACTTATAGCGACAGTTAGGGTTTAGACGACACTCAGGAAGTGTCGCATAAAATAGCAATTCTGATTTAGTGGCGTCACTTGTGGAAGTGACGCATAGAGGGCGGCACTTAAGGAAGTGTCGGGTGTAAGTGTCGGTACAAGGATCATGAGTCACTAAGGGCTAGTGTCGTATGAAATCGGATTTCGATTATAGGCGTCACTTAGACAAGTGACGCTAGAAGTGTCGGTCTGGAGTGACGGATATTGAATTTGCGACACTTAGTCAGTGTCGGGAAAAAGGGGTTTTATGCGGCACTTATGCAAGTGAAGCAAAATTAGGGCTTTTAGCGATACTCAGTGCGTCATTTAAGTGACGCATTAAGTGACGCTACGCTGCACGGATCTATGCGACACTTACGTCTGATGGTCGAAAATTTTGTCGAAAACGTGTTTTCCGGTTTCCGTTTGGTCCAAATCTTTCACCCAACCCATATTTGGACATTTTAAGTTTATATAAACAACAAGCTAGTGAAAATATACAGAATCAAGGAGTTTCGAGATTTGTCGGGAATCTTACAAGTTAACGCCGGAGAAATCCGAAAAGATGGGGTTGTAGATCGTGACGCGGTGATTCTTTTCTTCCAAATGAACGTGAAGATTCGAGGTCGTTTGAGGGTGTTATTTGGTGGAGATAGATGTAACAACTCGCAAATTTAAACGCGATTAATTATATTAATCACTTGCATTATTAGGCTAATTCCCTACTTGAGTGAATTCACAACACATTTTAGAGGTAAGTCTAGCATAGCCCAACTAGTTAGTACGCGCAGTATTACGTATTCGTAATTAGTTGTAATTACGTACAGAACAATTTGAAAACAAACGCGACAAAAACGTACGACTGTTGGTGAACAAAATTTTTTAATAAAACGAAATTATTAAATAACGTAGTAACTAATAAATATTTTGTCAAAAATATTTACCAATTTATTTTATAACGCAAAACGTCAAAACGTATAATTAAAAATCAAACAAAGTTTGAAATTTATAAAATTTATAAATTTGGTTCCATAAAAAGAGCCTAATTAAATATAATGAAATATGTAATTTAAAAATACATTAGTTGAAATACCGTAACATTTAATGGTCGGGTAAACAAACACGGAGCGCAAACACGGAGGCGAAAAAGGGGACAAAACCCCCTCCCCACCTCACTTTTCTTTCATTCTCATCTCATCTCTCTCTCTCCTCTTTTCTTTTCTCCTCCTTCTCTCTAAAAACTCATCCAAAAATCACACAAATCACACCAAAACCACGCTAAAACGACGCCGAATCACATAGCTCCTTTGGAATAAAACGATCACGAGTTCCCGATCTACACTTCTACCTTTTCGGATTTCAAATCCGACACTCGTAAGTTTCCGACAAATCCCGCAAATCTTTAGATTTCAAAGTTATAATTGCTACTTAGTGTTTAATATACTTAGATTTACATGTTTTAGTGTTTTATACAACCGAAAACGTCCGAAATCGACCCAAAACTCGTTATTTTCTCGCTGTTCGTCGAACAGGCGACTACGTCGCATTGGGACCGAAAACAGTACTGCGACGTAGGCCTCTACGTCGCATTACCCTTCCTTACGTCGCACATAGCGACGCAGACCACTACGTCGCATTAAATTGCGAGCGTCGCCTATGCGACGCAACCCATGACGTCGCAAAACCTGAATGCGACGTAGACCCGTACGTCGCACCCTACGTCGCATAACAACCCAGCGTCGCACCTTACGTCGCTAAAAACAGGAAGTTTAAAAACTTATTTTCACTAAGTGTCGAACTAACCGGAAACGCATATCTTCATACAAATTCGATTCACGAGGCTTACAAACAATTTAAACATACTTGTTTTATCGAAATGTTGATTTCAAACTTTCACCAACGAGTCGTATACATTTTCATAAACAACGAAATACAAACATTAAACAAACGATTTGGACGTGACTTGGATGTACAAACACTAGCATGGATGATTAGTTTAGACATCCACATACTTATTAAATCTCGTACGTTTAGGACGTTAGGAGATTTCAGACCGTACTTGGGCTTAGGTTTGCTAGCACTCGCACAACTACTTAAACTCAACAGGTGAGTTCACAGCCCCTACTTTTATTGATTTAACTGCTTTTGAACAGGGGTGGAAAACATAGTCAACTGTTTTACTTATTGCCATAACTGCTTTTACTTACATGATTGTTTATCATACGTGTTTTACTCAAACTGTTAGAGTACTTGGAACTATTGAACTGTTGTACGAACTTTGTTTATGAAATAACATTTTCATACTGATACACCGAACAAACGGGATAACTTATTCGACAAACTGTTTTAACTAGACCGGAGAACGACCGGTAAACTGTTTTGCAAACGACTGTAAACTATTTTGGTATCTTACCGGAGAACGACCGGTACATTTGGTAACTTGTCGGAGAACGACCGACACTAACTTGGTATCTTACCGGAGAACGACCGGTACATTTGGTAACTTGTCGGAGAACGACCGACACAAACATAACTTTTAAACTTGTTTGGTATACCGGAGAACGACCGGTACTTTTGTGTAAAACGCTGGAGAACGACCAGCCACGTATTTTAGTGCCAGAGAACGACTGGCCAAGGGACGGGAGAACGACCCGTGCGTCTTGGATCGGAGAACGACCCATGCGTTTGTTGGACGGGAGAACGACCCGTGCGTATTTGGCCGGAGAACGACCGGTACTGTGTATTTATAACTCGCTGGTGAACGACCAGCACGTGTTTTAACTTGAACTTTGGGCGAACAACCCACAAAACTGGTATTTGGATAACATTCTACAAAACTTATACTCGACTATTATGGCAATACTATTTGTGAACATATTTGGATAACAACTGTGATACAAACTTTATTCAACTTGTGTAAACTTAAAACCTGTGAATTCACTCAACCTAGTTGTTGACTTTTACTATGTTTTTCAGGGAATTAGCTGCGCATGTAAAAATCGCCAACACATGGAGAATTAGGCGACCCTTGGAGCTTAGGATGCCAACTTTTGGAAACATATGGATTTCTTTAGTATAACTGAAATGTTTTAGTCATATTTCAGAAATCTACTTTTGTAAACTTACTACTATTAACTAATACGATTCGATGAATCGTAAAAATTTGTAATTAACTCTTTTGGCATCTTAATATATATTGTTCTGTTGTAATCATAAGCTCTGATACGTATGCATGCCTTATTATTGTGACACCCCAGTACTTAAACTAACTGCTTCCGCTAAACAAAATTTGGGGGTGTTACAATAGATGGTGGTGGTGTGGTGGTTGTTTGAGAGAAAAGAGAGAAGGAAAGAGAAAGTGAAAGAGAGAAATGAGGTGGGGAGGTGGTGACCTCACCTCTTTTAGCTGATTTTTGGTGGGGTCCACGAATGTGGGCTTCACCAATTTCCGTTCCCTGCATTCGCGCTCCGTGCGGTGCTCGTTTCCCCGCTCGTTTAAACGTTTAATTAATTTAATACGCGTTTAAATATACATTTTAAAATACGAAAAATTTCTCGGTATCTTGGTTGAAGTATTTCATTAAATACTTTGTATTTGAGTTATAAAATATAACTTATCTTTATTTTGGGTTGTTTGCGCGTTTAATATTTTAATCGCAAAATTATTAATTGTATGATACGAAATGGATATAAAATATTATCAAAATAGTATTTTAAATACGATAGTATTATAAAATAATATTAAATTACTTAATAAAATTGTTCACCAACGTCCGTATTTATTTGAACCAAATTACATTCGATTTGAGATGCGTACGATTTAATCAAATCGCATAATGGTATATATTCAACAATATATAATATTTGATACATTAATTAGCCTAACACATAACTAATTATATGTATTACGGATGATTAGGCACTAATTACTAGTCCTAATTTGACGGGTGTCACAATTTCTGCTTTACACTACTAGACTCAGGTGAGTCTCATAACCCCTATTTTTACTATTTTTACTCAGGGGTGAGATGCATTACTTGTTTTTACTTGAACACATGTATTGCTTTACAGACTTACAGACTTATTGATATACTGATTGCATGAGTTACGTTTTAATCCAATGAAGTCCTCTGAATCATAGTTGTTAATTATAGGATAAGCGCGAGTTTTAGTAAATGGATCTATTTGGGACTGACAATCCCCGCCCGGGGTAGTACGCACTACCACGAACCGTATTTGTATAAACGGACGTTTCTTACTCGTTACACATGAGTGTTTTTGGATTAGCACTCACGGGGGCACATTACCTGGTACTTGGTTGTACCTTACAGACTTGTTAAGCTTCGACTATGATGCTCTATGCAATGTATATCCACCTTATTGCATTCGCGCAATCACTTTTACTACTTTATTGCTTTTATGCAATATATACTACATGATGTGTTCACACTGACTATTTACTACTAAACCTGTGAGATTCACCAACCTTTTGGTTGACCCTTTTAGTGATGCATTCTCAGGTACACAGCAATAGTAGGGTTGCCCAGCAGGATCGCTAGCTAGTTCGAGTCGCATGCATTTACTGATTTGGAGATTTTTCTACATTACTTATGTAATAGATGTTATGTATTAGAATCTCTAGGATTTTACTAGCGAGCTCGATACTGATGTAAACTTTTGAATACTTATGTAATGAAATACTTTTCGAACGTCTCATGTAGAGTCGTTCACTGTATCTTTTGTGCTTGATTACTTGATTAGTCGCAGCCAAAACTTGCTTCCGCTAAATAGTGAATTTAGGGGTGCGACATACATATTATCCATTTGTATGGTATTTTGTTGACGCCGTGTATAGAAGATACAGTAAAATATATAAAAGTTATAGTTATTTGATAATAATATACAAAATGTATTGAAAAAAATGTATAGTTTTTTCAAAATGCAGTAGAAAAAAAATTATGGAAAATTTTTTTTTGAAATTTTTTGAAAAAAAATTTTGAAATCGTTTTTTTTTTTTGTGAAAAAAAAACTTGAAAAATAAAATTTGGAAAAAAATTCAGACGGCCGGAATCCAGCGGCAGTCGGCGGTGGTTGGCGGCAACAGCAGGTGGTGGGGTGGTGGTAGTTGGGGTGGGGGAAGAAGAAGGTAGGAGGGGGAAGAAAAGAAAGTGGAGGAGTTAAAATGTAAAAATTAAAATTGCGGAAGGGGATTGGATTGAACTTTTTTGTTATGTTTTTTTTTTTTGTTAATTTTTAACTTTAATTTTCAAACTAATTAAAAAAATGTCATCCTTTATAACTATTGATCCAAACCACATGATGATCCTATGGACACAATTAATCTTCTCCTCCTTCTCCTCAAATACCTCCTTCCCCTATGAACCTCAAGCTATATATATATATATATATATATATATATATATATATATATATATATATATATATATATATATATATATATATTGAACTGATCTAGAGGGAAATATTATTTTTTTAGGAAGAGGAAGCGTTATTATTCATCAAGAAATACCTTACATTCACCTATGCAAATCTCACAAAAAAGAAGTGAATTTAATAAATGTTAATCATATCGAGGCTATACATATTAAGCTTCTTTGATAAATTTTTTATGTAAGCTATAATCAATTTATGAACACTAGACCAAAATCGTTAACATTCATCGCGGAGAATGTTAGTTAACATTTATGATGATGAATGTTAAAATTTAAAAAAACTCATCAAATAATGTTATGTTTTAACATTCATCATCATGAATGTTAGGGGGCGTTTGGGCCGGAAGCGTTAGCTTTTTAGCTTCTGCTTTAAAAAAAAGCCTCAAAATCTTGACTTTTGGCAATTCAGCTTTTTTGCCCTTTAAAACAGTGATAAGCTTCTCCCAAAAATCACATCCAAACACTTACAAATAGCTTTTCTGCGTTATGATACTACGAAAAACTAAAAAAGCCTCTCAAATAAGCTAACCCAAACACCCCCTTAGTTAACATTCATGATGATGAATGTTAGCAATTTATTGAATAAGTATCAATCAACTAATGGTATGACTTTAAAATGAAATTCATATGTGAATATATTCTTTATACCATCAATTTGATTACTATTTACATGTAATTTTTTTGTTGAAATTATGATTGGTAAATGTAATATGCTTATTGATGAATAGTAACACTATCTCTTTCCCAAATTAACCACTTCCATGTAGATCGCTAACATATATTGTTTGTTTTGTTCTACATCTGTTTATAAAGAACAAACTTTGTTTTATGTCTGCTTCACAGAAATTAATGACGGGGCGAAGCTTTATTTTTTTAGATTCATACGGAGTAAAATTTAATAAGATGTGAAGAAAAAAATAAATCAAGTTTCACTCTTTCCTAAACTGTGAAGTTCCACCTGAAACTTCTAAGATTAAGATTCAAAATTACTATATCTAATTAAATATAATTCTAATTTTATAATAATGTTAGTAAATTTCATAATTTATGTCACTCTTCACCACCTTCCGAATTCCCTAACTCTATGTATTGTACAAGCAAACTCTCATTAATAAGTCACACCATCATGAATTATCAATTAGTGAAGAACAAACACAAATTATGTCAAGTCACTCTTCATGGTAAAAAAACTTTATAGAGTTTTACTAACGTGTGCTTCATGTTAAAATGTATTTAATAAACTCATATTTTTCTTAAATATCAGAATTTGTAATTAATATATGCATGAAAAGTAAATACTAGATTGAATTAATGAGTAATAAATGTAAATGCTAACATTTAAGAAAATTTCAGCTTTATTAAACGCGACACATATCGTGTGCCACGAAAGCACACGTTAGAAAAACCCTTTCCAAATTTTCTTTCGTTTTATTTTCCACTATCTACGATGGTAACACCATACTTTGAGGCGTTCTGGGTACCACATCAGCATAACATGACGTTATCTCATAACCCATGTAATGGTAAAAAAGGTTGTAGAGTGTTGTAGTCCCCGACTAGTCCTTCCGAGGTCCCGACTGACTCGCCCCCGACTTCCGACTTTTTCAACTTTGGTTGTAGAGGGTCCATCCCTCAAAATTAGTTTTGTTTAGACTAAAAGGAATAAAAAATGAAACAATACTCTCTCCGCCTCAAAATAAGTGTCTATTATCAGTTTTCACGGAGTTGAAAAAATTACATAATCACGGTTGTGAAGATGATACTTTTACCCTTGCTTTTTGCACAGACTCCCGTGTATCAGTTTTGAGAGGAAGTATATTAGCCCTTAGGGATAAATGGTCAAGTCAATATGACATTTTTAAAAGTGAACACTTATTTTGAGACAAACTAAAATGGAAATGTGGACTCTTATTTTGGGACGGAGGGAGTACCATTTTGGTCTCACTTTTCTTTTTGTTGTTCTTGGAAGCACAGCGCTTCCAAACTACGACGTCCACTGAAGATGTTGTGGCATCGTGATAGTAAAACGAGCTTGACAACGCCGCGTTGCTAAGTGGTCTAAAAATAAAAACGTAGAGGATGTGTTTATTTTTGACATGAGGAATCTTGTGATGGCCCACAAGTCCACAATACATGAGGATCTGGACCAAAAACATATTAAAATCCAAAAAAGACATGGTGGGCTCCCTTCAACAGACACGTGAGTCTTCCTCTTCCCTTGTGTCCGGAACTACCTACTAATTAAAAAAAAAATTAAAAAAAAATTAACAATTAAAAAACAAACTCAATTGAACCTAATATTTGAAATCCGTAGCCACCTTATAAATACCAACCTTGAGCCACCTTAATAATCGCACTCTCCCCTATTTCCTCGCCACACACAAACCTAACCTAAGAATCAGTGTTAGTGTTTGTTTGTGTGTCTTTCGAGAGTCGCAATTAAAATGGTTGGGTGGGCTATTGCTGTTCATGGCGGCGCCGGCGTTGACCCTAACCTCCCAACCGAACGACAAGAAGAAGCCAAACAGTTGCTCACTCGTTGCCTTAATCTCGGCATTTCTGCTCTTCGATCATCCGCTTCCGCCATCGATGTCGTTGAACTTGTTGTACGTATTTATTTACAATGTATACACAACCTTTTTGTACACTTGATTTTAAATTATTAATTAATTAATATTAATAATAATAATTGTGTTTATAGGTTCGTGAATTGGAATCGGATCCGATATTTAATTCGGGTCGTGGATCTGCACTGACAGAGAAAGGAACGGTGGAGATGGAAGCCAGCATTATGGATGGACAGGGTCGGAAATGCGGTGCCGTGTCCGGTCTAACCACCGTTAAGAACCCGGTTTCGCTTGCTCGTCTTGTTATGGACAAATCACCTCACTCGTATCTCGCGTTTTCTGGCGCCGAAGATTTCGCTAAACAGATGGTATGAAAAGGACAAAATATCATTATATTATTATAACTTTTTTATAAAAATATAATAATTATTAGTCCATCCTTCTCAAAATTATTGTCCACCAACAAAAAACACACAGTTTAATAAAAGTGGGACCGCAACATCTTTCAACCAATCAAATAGAATCTTCACCCACTAAAGTCTCCTCCCATTGGTTGAAATGAGAAGTGGACAATTATCTTGAGACGTCCCAAAAAGGAAAGGTGAACTATAATTTTGGGACGGAGGGAGTAATTATTATTATATAATTTTAACTTGTATGTTTTATTTTATAAATTGAAGGGTGTTGAAAGAGAGGAAAATGACTACTTTATAACTCAAGACAACGTGGGCATGCTCAAAGTAGCCAAGGAAGCTAACTCCATTGTGGTATAGAAAAAAATATGTACTTCGTTTAGATATGTTATACGTTTTATTTATTCGATTTATATATTTGACATAAGTAATGTGTAAATTTATGTTTTGTGATGACAGTTTGATTATAGAATTCCAACTAACGGGTACGAATCATGTGGAGTTGGAGTAGAGAGCCCGATTCGTATGAACGGGCTTCCAATTAGTGTGTATGCACCCGAAACAGTTGGGTGTGTAGTGGTGGACAGCCAAGGGCGTTGTGCGGCTGCAACGTCAACTGGAGGGCTAATGAACAAGAGGGTTGGTCGAATTGGTGACTCTCCGTTGATTGGGGCAGGGACGTACGCTTGTGACGTTTGTGGGGTGTCGTGTACTGGTGAAGGTGAGGCGATCATTCGTGGAACGCTTGCTCGTGAAGTGGCGGCTGTGATGGAGTATAAAGAGTTAGGGTTACAAGAGGCTATTGACTTTGTGATTAAAGAGAGGCTTGATGAAGGGAAAGCAGGGCTGATTGCGGTTTCGAATACGGGTGAGGTGGCTTATGGGTTTAACTGTGTTGGTATGTTTAGAGGGTGTGCTACTGAAGATGGGTTCATGGAAGTTGGTATTTGGGAGTGATTGTTTAAGTTCAAGCACTTCTAGTTAACTTGATCTATGTTTACTTTAATAAAGTGTGGGCTCTCTTTAGTTTGTTTGTACAATTTAAAGTGGTCGATCTATGTTGAATCTCTTAATTGTCGTTACTTCTACAAAATTGGTGGTATGATTCATGGTATCTTATTATTTTAAATTAAATATCTCATAAATCGTAAATGCTTAAATGTCCGATCAAATTTTAAATTCAAATTATTAATGATTTAAAATATTTAAATACACAAAACTAATAAGTTGTAATCACATGCGATTAAACATCAAAGTATCAATTAAAAAGTATTAAAATATGAATTTTCAAACCATGCATATAATTCATTATTTAATTATATAATTAAATAAATATCAATCTAAAATCATATATCGATAAATAACTTATCAAGTATTAGTTTCTAATTGAAAATTACACGTGATTCAATACGAAATCACATGTGATTATATAAAAAGTCATATGTGATTAAATATCAAAATAGCAATCACATGTAATTTATGATGAAAACAATGCAATGTTTATTTTTTTTTTCTATAGTTATTCACGTGAATGAATATTAAATGTAATCACGTGTTAATTAGCATATACCATGAATAAATAACCGTCTACCAATTTGATTTTTTTAATCATCAATCGCATGGGATTATATTTTGAAGACCCGACAAAAAAAAGAAATTTATTTTTTGTCAGAAGTATAGTTTGTGAGATTTTTAATTAAAGATACAAAAATGCTAATTACAAATACGTATTTTTATAATTTATTGACGTAACATTTGTAAGATACAAAATTGAATACAATTAAAAAAATATGTACTTGTTAAATGAGTAAAGAAATTTTGTAAAGTGACAATATTCATTTGTATTCAATTTTGTTAGATAAAATTGATCAAACTGGATTAAGAAGCCCAATTAGAATTCGCCAATTTGGTTTGAAATTGGGCGAATGGCTGTCATGTTGGGAGCCCAAAACTCACTTTTGAGCAGCAACCCAACATAAAAGTTTCTAGCATTCCTTTATGAAAATGTGAATGCAGCAAACTTACGAACGCAAGAAGTACGGGTTAATTGAATTAGGAGAGGTAAAAAAGAAAGCCAAATAAATAGAAAGTTTCACTAGCGCGGATTCATTTCGATACGAGTTAAGTTAAATACGTACGTACGTCATCTTTGTAAATGTTATGCTATTTTGATTCATCGTCGTAAGAAAAATGAAGGTTAAGTTGTATATTCAAGTAATTGATACAAGATTTGGCCGATAATGACAAATGGTAATCTCAAATTTGTCTGGTAATCATTCAAGGTAACACCTATAACTTTAGAATACTAAACAAGTTTTGTTGAGTATAACTTAAAATTATGCAAAGTAAAATTGCCTAAATACCTTTTAATTTATTGTTTTTCCTATTTATGAGTTGGAGTTGAATGTCATTTTACATCATTTTATATATTTCAAAATGTCAGCTAGGTTGTTACACTAATATAATATATAAAATTATTTATTAAGCATATTCACATGTTGAGTCGTAACATCTTAAAAGAAAATTTTAGTTATTAATTTACCTCTATTATATTAATAAATAATTTTATATAATTTACCTCTAATATAATATATAAAATTATTTATTAAGCATATTCATATGTTGAGTCGTAACATCTTAAAAGAAAATTTTAGTAATTAATTTACCTCTATCTATCTTATATATTAAAAGAAAAATCTTGAGAGAATAAGGACTATTAGATGGAAGATGGAAATCTAAAATTAAGATCTAACCCTTAATTTATTTCATGACATCATTAATCCCATTTTTATGTGACTAATAGACTAATATACCCTTCTATATTTACAATATACACCTTTCAATATTTACAATATAAATCCTCAATTTTTCTTTTAATTGTAGATAATCCTTCAAATATTTATGAAAATTTTAATTTAATTAGTAATTTATTATTTCTTTTATAATTCAAACTCTTCCTACAATCTTATTTACTTTATTTTTTCTGAAAAATCCCCAATAAGTTTTCTTCAATTCCAAAAAATTCATAACTTTATTCCATCGCCCAGTGATTTAAATTCTTTTACGACCTACTATTTTGAATCCTTTTTATCAATTTTTAATTTACAATTCTTGGATCATGGATGTCAACGGGCCGGGTTCTAGCGGATTTTAGTGTATTTGTACCCATATCACATCCTTTTTGGAATTTTTTTATCAATTTCTAATTTACAATGCTTGAATTATGGATGTCAACGGGGTTAGTTTCGACGGGTTTTAGTGTATCTGTACATAAACCCGTTTAGAATATTTGTACTGATACCCGACGGGTCCCGTCGGGTACCCAATTAGTATTATCCATCGGTTTTTCATATTTATTCGCGGATTTCAGTTATCCTCATCTATGTAAATTTGGCGAAACAAAAAAATTTAGTTATTGTAAATACGACGCAAATTTGAAACACCAAAAAAAAAACTTATAACTTCATTCCATCGCCCAGTGATTTAAATTCTTATACGACCTACTATTTTGAATCCTTTTATCATTTTTTAATTTACAATTCTTGGATCATGGATGTCAACGGGTCGGGTTCCGACGGATTTTAGTGTATTTGTACCCATACCACCGCCATTTTTGAATTCTTTTATCAATTTCTAATTTACAATGCTTGGATTGTGGATCCCAACGGGTCAGTTTCCGACGGTTTTAGTGTATTTGTACATATACCCGTTTAGAATATTCGTACTGATACCCAGCCCAATACCCGTTGGGTACCCAATTAGTATTACCCATCGTTTTTTCATATTTATTCGCGGGTTTCGGTTATCTCCGTGTATGTAACTTTGGCGAAACAAAAAAAAATAGTTATTGAAAATACAACGCAAATTTAAAACACGGAAAAAAACGATACCAAAATACCATAAACTATAGTATATTCAAGATTTCAAATCTATAAAGCTAACAATTTAACTTTTTAATTAACTAATTCAAAGTTTCGGTACGTTCAAGATAACGAACAATTTCATGTTTTCATATCATATAAAATTAAAATATAAAATATAATAGCATATGGTATAAGGTTCACCAGTTGATGTGTACACTATCTTATTATATATAAAAATTTTTGTACATATAGTATATAGAAGTCAAAATAATAATAGCAATTATACAACTATTGATACGGGTACTTAAATATTTTTCATTGACGATTTCACGAATTTCGAGGGTTCTAAACTATTATATTAATAAATGAAAACTAAATAAATAGGATATTTCTTCCCTTATTATACTTCTTTTGTATATTATTTTATTCTGTGTTTGTCATTGATTCATTTCAAATTTAGATATTTAGATTAGTATTCAATGATGACATGTTTTCTTACAAAAGATACTATCCCACATAAAAATATATAAAATTAGTTGTCACTGTCGAATTGCGCGGTATGTACTACTAGAAAATAGTATCCCTAGCTTCCGGTTCAAACAAAAAGCTTCTACTATAAGATTTCAGCGAGTTTTGTCGAACAAGTGACTCATATTTCTAAAACTAACAACCAGAGAAACTCAATGGCCCTTGGGCCTTGGTTTACATCTTTTCTACTTACTTGGTCCTCTTTAAGTAAATAGAGCTATACAGTAGTTTTTTGTTCTGTAAATAATAAAAATAATTTTGATTGTCTTGATCAAAATATCTACAAATTAGGACATACATCACAGATTTTGACTTTTGATCGTAAAACTATTTCTAATATTTTCTATAACCATTTGACCACATAAGGCCTTCAAAAAGGAAGTTATAGCTAGGTTTAACTCATTTCTAGAATTTCTAATAAAGTAATGATTAAACAATTCCATTAATAGCCTCCAAGGTGGGATCCATATATAAATTAAAGTTGTGTCGTTGTGACCTGTTTTGTTATTTAAACAACAATGAATTATTAGTATTAGTATAAAGTGTAAATACAGCAATAATTTAATCACACTTGCTTAGAAACAGGGCTAAAAAAGATGCAACTTTTAATATACCCCACAACTACATCAACCACCATGAGCTCCTTGCTTTTTTTCTACTCATCTTTGTTGATCTCATTCACCGTTTATGCGGATACCGGCAAGACCATTTTCCTCTTGGCCGGCCAAAGCAACATGGCTGGCCGAGGTGGTGTCGTGAACGACAAATGGGACGGGTACGTTCCCCCTCAATCATCCCCCAACCCCTCTATTCTTAGGTTAAGTGCCGATCTTAATTGGCAGCCAGCTTCCGAGCCACTACATCGTGACATTGATTATTTTCGAGCATGTGGAGTGGGTCCAGGGATGGCTTTTGCTAATGCATTGTTGAAAAGGGATGCTAGCATTGGTGTGGTGGGGTTGGTTCCTTGTGCGGTTGGTGGAACCAATATTAGCGAGTGGGCTCGTGGTGGTAAGCTTTATAACCAGTTGATTAGGCGGGCTAATGCCGCATTGCAAAATGGAGGTAGGATTAGAGGGTTGTTGTGGTATCAAGGAGAGAGTGACACTGTAAGTCGAGAGGATGCTGAGATGTATAAAGGGAGATCGGAGAGGTTTTTTGATCATGTTCGGACTGATCTCCTTTTGCCTACACTTCCAATAATTCAGGTATCATATTTCTTTGAGATACATAGTTTAGTTATTGTTTTAGCTTACATCTGTATAGAATATGGTTTCACTAAGTAATCATCTATTTATTTTAATGAAAATGCAAAACATTATGGGGGTTATCAAAATAACACGTTAACCGAGCATTAAGAATTCGTTTTTTAAGACTATTTGCAATGGTGCGGGGCAAATCTGGGCGTTCTGGGCGCCACATCAGTGTCAACACCACGTCAGCGCTTGCAGTGGTAAACCCAGAACGCCTATTTTTACCCCCTAGGCCCCACCATATTAATATAATTTACATTTATCTAACAAAAACAAATACATTTCATTAATTAATAAAAATACAATACAATAATTATCCAAAATATACTTAAATAAAGATAAAAGTACTTAATTAAAAATAACACAACAATTAAAAATAAAAACAACATAAAATTGCGAAAGTTTGGTGGAAGCGTCCAAATGTGCTCCGTGAGATCGGCCCGTAATTGGTCACGCACCTGTTTGTCACGTATTTCTTTAATTCTTGATTCTCGTATTTTACCCGTTGCCTAATATCCCGTCGAGGCCGGTTAGCAGGGTCATCGATCATTTCTTGCTCGATAGAAGATATTGCGAATCCGTTATTATCTTGTATCATGTTATGCAATATGATACAAGTATATAATTGTCTTCACATCTTGTTGACACTCATAGCTCGTCCTGCAATCTTTAAAATCGCAAACCTACCTTGAAGGACACCAAAAGTCCTTTCGACATCCTTTCGTGCACTTTCTTGAAATCTCTTGAACTTTACTCGTTTCTCGTCAGTAGGACACGTAAATCCTTTGCTAAGAGTGACCCAATCCGGATAAATACCATCGGCAAGATAATACTCTTTTGTGTAGTGATGTCCATTGACATCAAATGTTGCGAGTGGACCAGTGTCATTTTAAAGGAATCGAACAACGGAGACTGGTTTAAAACGTTAATATCGTTGTTCGAACCCGTCATTTCAAAAAAGGCATGCCATATCCACATGTCGTATGAAGCAACAGCTTCAAGCATAATGGTCGGGTGTCCGTGATCACCCCTAGTGTATTTACCTTTTCAATGCATTTGGACAATTTTTTCATTGCTAATGCATACAGTCAATGCTCCCAAGCATCCCCTTAAAGCCATGTTTCTGTTCGTGTGCTCTATATAGCCGAGCAATATCGTTGGCATTCGGCTTTCTCAAATACTTCCTGGAGTATAAGTCGAATACACACTTACAAAAATTGTTAATACAGTCGTTTGACGTGCGTTCACCCATTTGTAAGTATTCATCAAACATATCGCCTGACATTCCATACGCCAATTGGCGTATAGCAGCCGTGCACTTTTGTAGCGGGGTAAAACCAAGCCGACCAAGTGCATCCGGCTTTTGCTTAAAATATTTAAGGTGGTCAAGAATAGGTTCAATAGAGTATTCATATATACCTTGTAAGATTCGAATAAATAATTTTCGACGAATACGAAAACGTCATTTAAACAAGTTTGGAGGATACTTTGGGTTCTCGGCAAAGTAGTCATCCCACAAACGTTGTTGGGCACCTTCACGATCCCTTGGAATATAGATTCGATTACGTGGTGGTCTCGAACTCGAACCGGCCTCACTAACTTCTTCTTCGGCGTATTGTTGCATAACTTGCATGAGAAGTTCATCTTCCGAAGAAGAATCGAAAAGAAAATTGATTGAATCCATTATTGTGTGTTTTTGGTATGAATTGTGTGTGTTTTTGGTGTGAATTGTAAGAATTGTTGTGTGTTTTTGAGATTGGAATGATGTAGTATTCATAGATGGATTAGAAAAGAAAAAAAAATAGCCGTTGAAGGCCCAACGGTATTTTTTTTTTTTTTTTTTTAAACCCAACGGTTACTTTTTTTAAAAAAAACTTTTTTTATTACAATTGAAACGAAGAAAGAAAAGGAAAAAAAAACGTGGGACCCACAAAACGCTCCTCCCTTCGCCCGTGCACCGTTCGACGACACCCCGCCGAGAACGCCCCGTTGCCAGTGATCTGGGCGTTCTCGGCTCCCTCAACGCCCCACGTATGCCCCGTTGCAGATGGCCTAATAGGATTAACAACAGTTTTAAGGTGTATAGAGCTTTTATTAATATTTTATTTTATTGTATGTATTGAACTTCAACTATCTTTACATTATCACATCATCAAACTTATTGAAGTTAGATAACTATAATCGAATATTGAGTAAGATTAATTTAAACCATTCAAACTATATGTTATATTTTATTGATAACTGGTAAAAATTGATGTTATATAGGTGGCGTTGGCATCTGGGGCAGGGCCGTACATAGAGAAGGTTAGAGAGGCACAGTTAGGAATGTGGCTAATAAATTTAGTGACCGTTGATGCAAAGGGGCTGGGGCTTGAACCAGACAGGTTGCACCTAACCACACCATCTCAAGTTTCACTTGGTGAGATGTTAGCCCGTGTCTTTCCCCAGGCCCATCATTCACATCCTGTTATCAGTGAAGCTTCAACAAGCCCACATATATTTATTATACAATTTCTTAACATTAAACTAGTCTTAATACTTTTTCTCTTTAATTATCTGCAACTTAATAGGCAGTAACGTTTTTTTCATCTTGTTGTATAGCATTCTTTCCTTATTTTTTTAAAAGATATGATTTAATAACCCGTGAATTAGAGCCGTTATTTAAGGTGGGCGATAGTGAGTGGATATTATGAAATGTTTGTGTAATATAATAATTGCTAAGGAAATAATAGAAAAGGACATTGACGGACGATTCAAAATGACGTAAAACGGACATTGTAGCGTTCGTGTGAAGTTTTATATCCATTGAAATATGATATCTTACCTTTCCCAAGATCTATTTTGGATAGCTTTATGTGATAACATATATGCCACTAAGACGATATGTAGTCGTAACGAGTGTTGTAGGTGGTGTCACGTTAGCATAACATGTATGGTCTTATCTCACGATTTTTGAAATGGTAACACCATATGTGTGTGGAGGGTATGTCCCACTAAATTAATTTTGTTTAAACTAAAAAAGTAGAAAAGAAAATGAAAATAATAATAATAATAAAATATTGCATGGGTCCCACAAATGGGCGTTGGTGTGCCCATTAACCCAACCATAATGCCCCGCACCACAAAGCCCATTACGAGCGTTATGACGCCGCCCAAAATGGGCGGGGGTGGAAATGGTCTAAGAGCATCCCAACAAAAAGAGGTTTTAGAGTTAAGTGCATGGTTCGTCCCTTTAATTTAAACAATATTGTACCTTCGGTCTCTGTACTTCACTTTTTGGATTGACGTTTGAAAAACGTAAAATTTGTTGCGCGTTCGGTACCTACTCCAACTAAAATGACTAACGTACCATTAACTTCATATTTAAAAAAATAAAATAAAAAATAATATGACATTTTGGGTAACTTCGACATTTAGATTTGAGGAGGACAGTGGGTGCAAAAACATAACCTTTATGTTTTTGGACAGTGGGTGCAAAAACTGGAGTCGAGGGACTGACGGTGCAATTGTGCGTAAACCAGATGGATGAACCATGCGATTAACTCAAGCTTTTAAAAGATTATTTGAGTGTGACTTCATCATTTAGATAAAAAGTTTTGCACTATAATGATAAAAGTTTTTTTTAAGTTTTTCTCTTTTTAATCATTCACATACAATGTCAAAAAAAAAAAAAAAAATTGGTGAAAGACTTTAAATTTCTCAAGCTATTGAACAAAAAAGCTTTGCACTACAATCATAAAAAAGCTATTCAAAAACATTTTCATATAGAAAGATTTTTTTAAAACTTTCACTGTAGGTGTTCTAAGAGCATCCATATTGATCATTTTTTCATAGCTTTTTTTTAAGGCTTTTTCAAAAAAAAATGTGTAAGAACTCTAATAATAAAAGTTTTACAAAAAGGTTTACCTCCAACAAGAAAAAAGGTTTTCTTTCATACAAACTTTAAAATATGATTAAATTATATATAAGAGAGATTGCAATAACTTGATATTTGTAAAGCTTTTACATTCTCTTTCTTCCTTATTTTATTTGTTTTTAATGATTTCTGTATAGAAAAAGCTTTTACTTGTTGGCAAAAAGCTTTTTGTAAAGCTTATATTATTAGAGCTCTTACACATTTTACTAAAAAAACTATACAAAAATAATCTAAAAAAAACTATAAACAAAATCAAAAAATTTGAATATTAAACAAAACTAATTGACACGTTTCGTAAGTTCTTAACAAAAGTCTAATAATTTGCAAAACAAGATTAAAATATAGTTGAGACTTTTGTGATAAATGATGAATAAAGTTAAAAATGGTATCAATATATATAATAGTGGGCGATAATTAATTTGTACAAATATTGAAAATATTAGCAACGTATATTACAATTCGGTTAATTTGGACTATTCGATTTTTACAGTGGTAACCTAAACCAATCCAAAAACGAAAATAAATATTCGGTTTTGAACCGAACGGATAAAAAAAACCAAATTATCCGAACCAAATAGTTCAAACCAAATTGTTCAATTAGACAATTCGGTTTGTCCAAATAGTGAACACCCATACATAAAAGTATTATCAAGTCTGTGTTTTTGTATTATCATAAGTCATTAATTATCAAGTCGTGTTTTGAAACGTGCATTATAGATCTAAGAAGCATCTAAAATAGACATGTTAATTTCACAAGTTTTAACAAATTAATGATTATACATACTCAAACTCATCGCTAAAAGCAATTGGATTGTTTTCTCCATCATTTTACTATTTTCTTAGTTGAATATGTCTAGTATGTTCCTATTTAGGGCATTATATTTGTGACACCCGGTCAAAATAACCCAAAATTAGCTCCTAATTTAAACTTTTAAAACACGTAATTACATACGTGTCAGTACTCAAGTACACAAGTATTATATATATATGTATATATATAAACCGAAACGATTAATTAATAATCGCAAATACATGAATTTAACAAAACGTAGAAACTCAAAATGAAAGCGAGCGAAAAACATTTTTAAATCAAGTATTATTATTGAGGATAATAACTACGTACTCCGTTTGAAATTTAAATACATTTTAGATACTGAAAACTATCCGTACATTTTAAGTAAAACTAAGATATATTTTTATATCTCATTGGAAGTATTTTCATAGAGTATTTCAATTATAAACGTATACGATTACAATTATAGAAAATTATCATTTTAAAATATTACACTAATTAACGATCGGGTACGCAAACACGGGTCGAAAATACCTCAACTACCTCAATAATTGAGGCCGGTATATACAACCGACCTCAATTATTTTACACACACACGCACACATTTTGATCACTCTCTCGGCTCTCTCCTCTCCTCTCTTTCGGTTTCATTTCAAACAACAACAATAACATAAACATAATCATCATCATCTAGCTACTTCATCATCATCATCATCATCATCGTGATCTTCATCATCATCAACATCCGTTTCGTTTTCAAAATTGTAAGAATCGTTCACCGTTTTCTTTTTAATTTCATGTTTAAAATACGTAGTATAACTTGTATTACCATTGTATTAAGTTATTGTATGCGAAAAATTGGTTAAAACTAAGTTAGAATTGGTTTTGTATGTTTTCTGCACGAACAGACCTGTAAAAACGTATGATCCACGCGGCGTGTCCTCTAGAACACGGCGCGTCCTTTTAAAAACCAAAAGAACACGGCGCGTCCCAAAGAACGCGGTGCGTACAAGTAGTACACGGCGCGTTCTACACTATATTTATTGGACGCGGCGCGTCCTCATGCACACGACGCGTACTTTAAATGGCAGTTCCCCCGTCATATTTCATGATCCAACAGATCAATAAACTAGCCCTGCGAATTCTAGCTAAAACAGAAAACATAAATTTTCGAAAACGTCGACGATTTAACAACTTAAAACAGGGTAGCTTCTCGATGAAAATTTTATTATAACGGATTGGGCTCAAATTCGCTCGGTCATTCAAAAACAACCCAATAGACAAGGCTAAGTACCTTAGCCTAGTCAGTTTTAAGCCATCCGGGGTCGTCTAGAGGTCGAAAATGGCATATTTCGGTTTTCGGACTCGTGCCAAATTTTGTAACTTAGGAAATAAAGTGTAACGGATATAATTAACTTTATACGTTTTCAAATAATGATAAACGACACGGTATACAAATGTATGAAAGGATTTTATACAAAACAAACAATATTATATTTTCGAAATATAATTCCGAACCACCACCAAATGGTCGCGCATTTTATGAAACATCAAATATAATACGTAACAAATACGTTAGAAGTAACCAACCATATGAACAACTAAACAAACGAATTATTACGCGTACACTTACAAACATACAATCTTGCGTGTTTAGGACATTAGGAAATTACTGTTGGAATACACACGCACATTAGGATTGCTTGCTCATCAGGTGAGTCTCACTGCCTCTTTTTACTGTTTTACTTTGGGGGAGATACATCACTTGTTTACTAAATGTATTTGTTACTGAATATACTTGTTTACTGTATGTACTTGTTTACTGAAAGTGATTTGGTTGCTAAGATTACTTGAATTACTAAATACATTTACAAATGTATTATTTTACTGACTTATTTACTTACTGATTTTAATACATATACAAATGTATTATTATACGAACTTATTTACTACAGACTTTAATACAAATACAAAATGTATTATTTTACAAACTATAATACAAGTACAAAATGTATTATCTTACTGATTTGAATACAAGTACAAAATGTATCTTTTTACCGACTTTAATACCAGTACAAAAGGTATTATTTTACAAACTATAATACAAGTACAAAATGTATTATTTTACCGACTTTAATCCAAATACAAAATGTATTAATTACCGACGTATTGCCTTACTGAACTGCATGAGTTTCTATTTAATCCAATGAAGTCCTCTGAATTATAGTCGTCAGTTATACGATAAGCGCGAATTTTAGTATATGGATCCATATGGGACTGACAATCCCCGCCTGGGGTGGTAGCTCCACCACGAACCGCACTAGTATAAACAGGCGTTTCTTATTCGTTTGATATGAATGATTTTGGATTAGCATTCACGGGGGCAAAAACTACAGACGTGTTAAGCTTCGACTATAATGGCTCATGACATGGCAATAAATTGACTGACTACACCGACTTTACTATGTTTGTGAAATACTATTTTACTAAATTACTACTGTTGTACAATTATACTTTACTGTTTTACTGATTGTGAATGAATTACTTACTGATTTATTCAAACTGTTTATTACTGTATACTTTACACCTGTGAGATTCATCAACCTTTTGGTTGACCTTTTTAGTGATGTATTCTCAGGTACTCAGCAACAGTAGAACGGCCCGCAGGGTATGCTAGGCTAGTGCGAGTCGCATGCATAAACACTTGAAGATTTTATTGGCATAATCTTTTGTACTTTGATTATGTGTTTGAAATCTTTTGATTAACTTTGCGAACTCGCAATGATGTATTACTTATAACTTAAAACCTTGTACTACTTTTGCTATATTGTAATGTATTTCTAAAACGTCTCATTTAGAGTCGTTTGCTTGTACTTTGGTGTTTTGATATTTGATTAGTGGCACCCAAAACTCGCTTCCGCAAAGCATTAAATTTGGGGGTGTCACAATATTCAAATTAAATTAAGGTCATTCTCCAGTCGCGTTTCAAGATGTGCATTTCAGATCTAAGAATTAAACCGTTGAAAAAAGACATGTACAGTAACTATAATGTAAAATATAATGTAAAATATCACAAGCGAAAAAATATAATGTACAGTAACTATTTTCTACACTATTTTAATTGATTATTATAGAATTATAGATACGGTACAATGCGGGTTTGTTTAAGTTTATCTTATGCTTTGTATACGATTAACTTTTTACCAACCATATTAGATAATTTGGTACCCAAAACTTCCACCGACTAATTTTTATTATTCGAACATTTTGGGATATGTGCGTGCGAGTAAACAAACTACCCTACATAAAAAAACAGACAAATTAACAATTTGTCTCAACTCTCAAGCTCACCTCCAATTTTCAACGATGTTATCCCTTTTGTGCCTAATTTTGCATCTAGCCATAATCGCCGATGGTTCCACAACCAAATCGGGAAAACACGTAATCATACTCGCCGGACAAAGCAACATGTCCGGCCGAGGCGGCCTACACAACAACACGTGGGACGGCATTGTCCCACTTCAATCTCAACCCAATCCATCAATTCTTCGCTTAACCGCCAATCTCACTTGGGTCGAAGCCCATGACCCACTTCACAAAGACATTGATGTGTTAGCAACATGTGGGGTTGGTCCGGGTATGTCGTTTGCTAACAGGGTGTTGCAAACGAATCCGAAAATGGGTCCATTGGGTTTGGTTCCGTGTGCAGTTGGAGGTCGAATGGGGACTAAGATCAGTGAGTGGGGAAAGGGAAGTTTTCTCTATAAGCAGCTTTTGAGACGGGCTAGAGTGGCTCGTAAAATGGGTGGTTCGATTCAAGGGATTTTGTGGTTTCAGGGCGAGAGTGACACTGTGAATGTAACGGATGCGAAAATGTACAGAAGAAGGTTGGTTAATCTGTTTAACAACCTCCGTGCTGATCTTAGATCTCCTTTGCTTCCTGTAATTCAGGTAATTCAGCTAAAATTTATATAACCGTTCCGTTGGTGACTAGTGTTTGCATTAATTATAATATCATGTAATCATCATCATCATCGTCTAACTTTTTCGATTTACAAACTCTATAAACATAACAAAATTTATTAGACTGCACCATCATTATCAGTTAATAATCATTTTATATATGTATCTTATATGCATATAAATGATCACTACAAGTATAGAAGATAGGACCGGTCAGCACCACGACCGATCGGTTGACATGATTTAATCCAACTCGAGAACCGATTCAATCACAAGTTGTACAATGTAGATAGACAGTGTTGTACAATGTGCATCTAATGTTGTGTGTTGATATATTAAGTGATTTTCTGTTGTGTTCTTGCTGAAATTTATTTAATTAAATTGTCATTTTCACTGAATTCAATACATCAATTATATGCAATACATCAATCATATGCAAATATTTGAGAAATGACCATTTCCATGAATGTAAAAACTATGGAACAATTAAAAATTTGTAATTATGTAAAAACTAAAACC